>CM066031.1:1784814265-1785203419 GCA_033557465.1 Ichthyophis bannanicus | reverse complement strand
ACATCATTCCATTCCTAGGCCGTGGAAAATGTTCTCGCCCCATGCCCGTGGTTGTGGACGGTTGGTCTCCAAGTGACCAGCTGTAGTACCTGGGATCATCACACATTTCATTCCCCCTCTGACCCTCGGTACTTGCACTGTAGGTTTGGGTTATCCACCTCGGGATACCAAGATGGTCTGAGCCCTGCATTGCTGGTATCCACGAAGGGACTACGCAGCATCCCTGTGTTCATAGTGCTCACCAGGCTCTTGCCTCCACAGCACATTGTCTCGTGGTTGGTGTATGCCCTGGGCTACCCTCACCGGTCGACTGACACAGTTGAGATGCCTGCCATGTGGCCGCCCTCACATGTACACCTTCTGTCACCCTCCCGTGTTTGTGGCGAGCTGGGTGTGCCTGTAGGCTAGCATGGGATGTGTTTGGGTTTTGTGAGCATATGTTTACCCTTGCGGATGTATGCTGTAGGTCGGAGCCATCCCCCATCGTACGGGCGTACACCGTGTGTCCTCTTGTCCTACCCAGCGGCTGTGTGGGTCAAGCAGGAGCAATGCCAATATGCAACCACTGCTGTCTGCATCTGGATGGATGCTCAGATTGCACCGTGGAACAAAACATGTCAATAGGGCCCGTGATGTCGGATGTGACCGCTTCACACCTTCACCCCTGCCTTGCCTGCTGCACAGGCACAATCAGGGATGGCCCACTCTCCTATATCCAGGGCTGAACACACTTATCTGAGGCCTGTCACTAGCATTTGCATGCCTAAGGCATACCCTGTACATGTACGTTCTGGAGGTCTGGGGACCCTGGTGCAAGCAGCAGAACTTACAATCACCGTGGCCCTTGAGGGGCACACAACCATGGGCCCCAAGGTGCTACATGCCCACTGTTTTATTGCCCACTGGGGTTCTCAACCCCGCGGGAGGGGTTGGTGGTGTGTGTGATGAGGAACCTTAGCTGGTCACCCACATGTGGGAGTGTTGGGTCAGCCCTGGGTATTGTTCCTGGGGAAACCGCTGTTCACACCCGCATCGCACATTGTCCGCCGGCATGAGCACTGCACTGGTTCACCCATGGCCGGTGTGTGTGTGTGTCCATCTGCTCGACCCCAACGTTCCCTGCCTTGTATGCATCCCCATATCATCCTACTCATTGTGTATCCCCTGGTGTTGTTGTGCAGTCAGTCGCACACACCTCCAGACCACCCAACACAATGTACACTTATCTGCTGTCTGTCTCTAATAGTAATGGTACATCTGATGGGCCGTTGTCTAGTTCTTGCACACCCAGTGTATCCGTGTGGCCTGTGTCTCACAGCACGTTTCTCAGACGGCCTTGCCTAGTGTGTGAACGCTAGACCCAATCATGATGATGACATATATTCATATGATACATGAAAGGTATGTGGGTAATTGTAAGTTCATTTACCACAAACAACAGCCGAAGGAGACAATACCTTTGTTGTGGCAACCAGGTGGTTATTAAAGCCAATAACCAACGTCTTCTATATTGATGGGGTTGAGTTTACAATTCAACCCAGCACAAGTATGCTTGCGTAGCATATAAATGAGGTGGTTACTTGCAGTGCAGTATTTAAATTGATAAAACATACAAGTCACAAATCAAACTCATGAAAAGCAACCTTTCACCCTGTCAGGCAAATGAGGCTTACATGTTTTCCTAGGACAAAGAATTACCCTAAATGAAAGGCACAAATAATGAATTACTATCCTTGGCCTGCCTTAGGGTTAACCTATGCTTGATGTCCCACACAGATCCTGCAGTGATTTCTCTCCTTGCTCACAACACACCAATTAGGTGCCAGCTTTCGATTAATAATCAATTCCCCAGCCTGAAAACCCTGAAGCTGGCTGGCTGATTACCTGTGTGAGGGCCATATCCCTGCTTTAGCGAAACTGTTCGTTAGTGCAATAAAAGAACAAGGTCTGAGGTTTCTGTGTGGATGGCTGATGTGTTTCCCTCACAGAGAGATGAGCCAATCGCTACTTTGATGGAGAACATCCATGTAAACAATAGGTTTCATCTGCTGTGATTTTCCACCCTCATTCAATAAAGCATAGGGGTGACTATCATAAAAGAGCACAGATGAGTCTTTCACTAGGGAAACTATTCAAGAGAATGCTCCATTGCCCTGCTGCCATTTTTTTCACTATTAGAGATAGGGGTCGGGATCAGTGTTCATACCTGAACCGCCCTTGCTGCCATGGTTCATCTCTGTATAGCCTGGCCAGTATGTACTCCAGTTCTTATGTCCAGCCTTCCAATCGTTATCCCTGGACACTGGATCTCCTCTCACATACCTTCTGGCATAGGTCCTATGGTCCCTTCCACGTGCAGTCTTCTCTCTCACCAGTAGCCACGGGTGATTCCTATCTCTCTGCCACTCCATTCCTCTGGGTGACCCCAGTCCAATGGTCTCTGCTGGCACTTGGAATACTCCCAGTATAGGTACTGCCTTGGACTCTCCTAGATCTCTCAATGGCCTTTCTGCTCTTCCTTCCAGAGGGTTTCCTTCTTCTCTATCGTTTTGCTTGGCCTCTGCTTCTACAGGTGATCTTGGACCCTGTAGCCCTTGCTGTAGCTGGGCTGGAGCTTGTAGCTGGGCTGTAGCTTGTAGCTGGACTGGAGCTTGTAGGTCTTGCTGTAGCTGCTATCTGTAGAAGCAGCTCTATTGTTATGCTGTCTTGATGTGTGCTCCTCCCTATCACAGCGCAGCTGTGCTGAATCAGGCCCTGCCCTTTGAGATGAGTGCCTAGGGATTACCTCATAGCTCTCTTGATTGAACACATGTATTCTCACTTCAGCCCCCCTCATGGATGCTGGACACCTGGTGCATTCTGGGACTGGTAGTCTTTTATGTGTGAGCTATGTGTTATTACCTCTACCAGGACTGACAGGAGTCTTGTTCAGAGTCACATCACCCTTTCTATAACTCCTACCTGAGCCATGATAGGCTTCCTTAGCAAAACGTACATGGTGTATGTCCTGTGTGTAATGTTTCTATACATCAAAATATGCATCTCAGTAGTACAGTTTGTACCATGCAAAGGGTATTTGTGTGATATGTTTTGCCTAGATCTGCTTGACAATTGTACCCGCCACAGGTAACTCAATGACCACCATCTCTTCCCCACACAGGCATTCGTCAGGAACTTGCAGCTATACGGCACAATGGAGAAA
This sequence comes from Ichthyophis bannanicus, assembly GCA_033557465.1. NCBI lineage: Eukaryota > Metazoa > Chordata > Amphibia > Gymnophiona > Ichthyophiidae > Ichthyophis > Ichthyophis bannanicus. The sequence goes on along the minus strand of CM066031.1, from coordinate 1,785,200,217 downwards.
GCCTCATACAGGAGGTGGTGCTTCTGCGCCAACACATCCAAGATATGCCTTATGGGAGGATGTGTGTGGCCATGGAGTGCATCCAAGCTGCCCTGGAAAGGATGGCACCACCGCCCCTGCCGCCCACACCGCCACCACCACCAACACCCACCCCCCCGCCACAGGCACAAGATGACCGTGTGGGGCCAGCTGCAGGGGAACGTATTTTGCAGCGTGCCAGACGTGAGAGGCAGCGCCGTCGCCAATAGTGCAATACCTATTACTGTAACATTGCATACATATAAAGTCTCCGTCCAATGTTTCTCTCCTTTTTATAGCATAGTTTGTGTGCACATGCATGCCCTGACCATTACCTGAGGGGTTCAGATCTGGCCCGGTATTGCCGGGGTGTCCATACTGTCTTGTATTATGCACACATGGCATTGCACATAGTATGCCTGTTTGATGTACACCGCGCTGATTTTAATAGCGCGGTATAGAAGCAAATGTTAAATAAATAAATAACTAAAATAAATATATTTCATAACTGCATACGATCTGTGCATTGGCCCTTGGCTGCAATACACCAATGTTCACATAGGCCCAATGCCACATTGTGGGCAGCTGCAGGGTTACAACAACACTATCGTGGCCATTCCACGGTCACACCCCCTGATACTGTGCACATTGGGTGAGGCTCTGTGGCCATTGGCCCTGTCATTGGCAGGGGTGACATGCGTGTGTGTCCCGCCCCTCCATGGCACACATGTGTCAGAGGGACACATGGGTGTCATGCGTGTGTGCGATGCTGCTCTGCACCAGCAATTGTTGTGGGGACAGACACATCCCTGTGACATGACTGTTTAGGCGGGAGATATTAACAGCAACATGACCTGTGGTTACCCATGTCCCATTCCTATGCACAGATGTTCATCACACAGCTACGCATGTGGTGCAGGTAACATTATGATGGCCATGGCCACGCTACATGTCCAACCAGGTGTATGGACCTTCCCATGCTTGCCTACATGTTGTGTGGTGAAGGTACACACGTGACCAGTGAGGCAGGTTCAAAAACATGTTTATTATAACAAACTGTCACACAATGGCCAACATGCCCAACATAAAACACACGCATGAGGTGGGGGCGGGGGAAAACCCAGCGCAGCAGAGGGCACATAGGGGCATCACAGGTGCCAGCCGTGGTACCTGTAATGCTGTTCGGCAGGTGGCCATCGGGATGCCAGATGCACCACATCACTGGCCACCTGCCGAACAGCCCCAGTCAAACACTGCAGGGCGTGGAACACGACACGGATGTCGTGTCGTACGTCATCCAGGGCCATGCACACATCGTCGATACACCTGCCAGCACACAGACACACATTGTCTGTGGTCTGTGTGCTGGCATGAGCATGAGGTGTACCAGTGGCCCTGGGTGACGCACGATCGTGCTCACGTCCGTGCCGTGCAGACGCCTGCAATGCCGGACTGGTGCCCCGGTGGCCCTCTGCTGGGCTGTGTTCCCCCCCAACCAACCCCAACCCCTCCCCGCTCCTTCCATACCCACCCCCCACCCTCCCTGCCCACACAATCACCCCAACTCCCCCCTCCCTGCCTGCACCCCTGCCCACGTTGCCCCTCTGTCCTGCACCCCCTCTGTCCCATCCCCATGCTGCCCCTGGTTAGGGGTGTGCCTGCTGCCATCTTCCTCGTCCTCTCCCACATCACTGGAGGAAACCACCACCACATCTGCCCTCTCTGGTCCAGAATGTGGCTGCTCCATCCCACCAGGCTGGTCGTCCTCCTCCTCCACCTCCTCCTCCTCCTCCGCGGTTGTGTGCCGGGTGGTGGGCCTCCGGAGACTGTGGGCAGAGGTGTGTGGCGAGGCGTCGCTGGCATCACTGTCTGTGAAGGATGACATACATCAGGTGATGTCCATGTGTGTCACATACCAAATATGCAGATGCAGGTGGGAGACAGGCTGGTGGCCCTATGGCACACCTGAACCTGTGAGTTGCCCATTCCAATACTCACCATCGTGGTGGTGCTGGCGCTCCCTGCAGGCACGTGTGAGGAACTCCGGGTGGAATTTGCGAAGTTCGCGCCCCTTCTTCCTCAGGTCCTCCACCTGTGGATATGCAAAGGTTGTCAGGTGTCAACACATACCACCTGTCACTGGGGCTATGGGTGAACATACGTTGACTTGTCTGGCCCACACCATGCTTCTCCCCCACCCCTGCTGTTTGGGGCATATAGAGCATAGTAACCGACCTCCAGCAGTCAGTCCCTCCCACATGTGCAAATAGGTTAGCACATAGGTGTCACTGCCGTATGACATGAGCATAGCTTACATCCACCTGCACTGTCATGTAGGGCATCACACATCAGCATCACAAAGTGACTGCATGCTGCTCCTCACCCATATCCCCACAACAACCTGTCAGAACGGTGGACTGGTGGGGGTGACTGTGAGAGACAGGGGTGTAGACGAGTGGCCATAGGTGGGACGTCACAGAGACAGAGGGGATGAGGGAGGGAAGATCACCTAGGGCACATGGTGTGCATTGTAGGTCACATCCCTGCTGTGCAATGACAGCAGCTGTCAAAGGTGTGTGTGTTTGATGTATCCCGGAAGGGGCAGGACATGGTGAACGCTGGAGGTGACCAACTCTGAGCGTTTGCCACTGTATGATACCCATAGTGTGTATCCCCTGTGGGGCAGCTCACCTACACAGTTGGCTTCTGTGTCCCCCTCTATGGGTGTTGCCTCATGGACAGCCATGTGTGTACCTGGTCTGTCACAGCAGCACCATAACACATCGCATCCCTATGTGTGTGTGCCCTCATGTAGTGTTGCTTAGGCGCATATTGGGGATGTGTCATACACAACCCGCCTGCTGCGATGCCCCTACTTGTACCCCTTGTAAGCTAGTGTGGCCAGCTCCCACACGGCATGCAGGGGTGATAGTATGAGATATGTCCTCACATTGTGTTGTGAAGGGTGGGTGTGTTTGGGTGTTTTGCATGGGCCACCTCCCATGGTTGACAGTGTCCAGTCCCCCTATGGTGTGTAGCAACACACATGCATGGGGGTACATGGTGATCATGAGCTGTCCCATATCTCTGTCAGTGGTTTGCAGGGCGGTGGGGATGTACCTGACCAGGTGGTGGGATGTCCTCTATTTGGTATTGCGACTGTACAAGTTACGCCTGGTTGTTTCCCAGATATGTTGGTGTGTGGAACATGTACATTTCTGTCATGTAGAGCTGGGTGTGGTCCATGATGGCCATATGACCGATGGGCTACATTAGACATGCACAGTGTGTAGTCATTGTTGTCCTTGCATTTGCTGTGTAGTACTGTTTGACCACCCTGCACAAGCCAGACGTGTCAGCATCCACCTCATAGATCCTTGCTGTCACATTGTCCATGACAGTCAGACACACATACAGTGGGTGTATCAGACATTATCGTGTGACAGACATGTCACTTTTGGAGGCATATGCCACAATGTCAGGGGCAGGGACTCACCCCATGTGTCCACACCAGCCCAATGATAACCTTTTGCCATCATTTGCCCTCGCTACAACCATGACTGTCAGGCACGTACCATACCTTCCCCATGTCATATGGGAGGGCCACATCTAGGTGCTCTACATGTTCATGAGACGCCATTCCAATACATCCCCTGCAACCTTGTTTGGGACAGTATCCTGTGTGAGGGCAGGGATCCATGGCACACACAGCAGCCACACAAGCTGTGTTCATACACCAGTAACAGAGTGTCTGACAACATGTCATCTGTGACATTGTGTTGTGAACATAACCGACTACACCACAATGGGGTGCACAGGGGGCTTTCCATTTTGCACCACTGCTAACGTCTAACGCTGCCTAGTTATTCTCACAAACTGTGCCATGTGGGTAGGGTTTGGGGGGGGATATCCCCTCCTGTTCAGGGTGTTATCCTGTATGTCTTGATGTCCAGCCAGGGTGGGACCCTCCCCTGGCGTATGTGGCTATGGATGGATATCAGCCTCATGTCCCCTGTGTTGCATCTCATTTTCGACTGCAACTGAGTGGAACATGTCCACAGGCCAGGCCAGCCCCCAGTGGGTCTGAACTTAGGGTGTGACTACTTTCCATTTTGGACATGCTGGCACCCCCTTGCAATTCACATTACTGGACTCTGAGCCGTCCCATTCTCTAGGCACCTAGGGGGATTGCACATATGTTGTCCCTGTGGTTTTTGGGAGCATGCAGTGTTGGAACACAGGCGCGTAGTGTCTGCATTTACATGGTACCAATGTGTCCCACACAATAGACATCTGCATTGAGGGTCCATATGCCCATGCTGTGCGCCAAAACATTGTGTGTGCCAATGACACAATATGTGTGTCCTGGGGGGTTGTCTGGTACCCTGGTGTACTAGGGATGGCTGCAGGCCCGTGTCTTTGCCACATCAATCTGTGTGCTAGTGACACCTGCTATGCCTTTGCAGTTGTCATGGACACATCCCATGCCCCAATGCTAAACACGTGGTGTTATGACGCATGTGCCGACTCCCCACTGGTATAGTGGTTATTGACTCCCTTTGTTGGGCCTGGTGGTAACACCAGAGCTGTTGTCACCAACTGCATTTGTCAGTGCCACTGCCAGGGCATCCCTATGTTGTGGGGTTTATGTCCCTCTGGGAACATGCCACAATATGTTGGTCTAGATGTGATCCACACGACACATGGTGAAACACTGGGGAAATGGCTACCAACACAGCCACATTGTGGGGGGTGGGGGGTGTTTGCGCATGGCTGGACGTCTCGGCCAAACCACACCCCTGGATGCCATCCCACTGGTCAATCATGGTGACAGGTCACATGTGGGGCCTTGGCAGTCAGCACACTAGGCATGGCTGACAGTGACCAATGAGTGTTTGGCACTCCTGGAGCATGTCCTCCCGCACATGGTGTGTTCTCCATGCTAATGGCATGGTTTGGGCCTATGCATACATAGAAGAGCAACGTATTTGGGTAATTCTCAGTGTTCCCCTGGTGTTGTCTTTGAATCATGTCAACACAGCTACTAGTGCTGGGATATCAGATACACCAGTGTCACAGTTAGTGGGGCCCTCAGCAGTGACACACACAGGGGTTGCTTTCCCATACAGGTGTATTGCACTTAGACGGACACAGAGATGACATTTTTCCGTGACATTATGCACTGGGGAGCAGCAATTGGGCTTTTCAACAGGGCAGGCCACATGAGCTGTGGGGTACTCCCATAGGCTTTTATGGTGGATGGGGGGGAGCAGTCGCATACTGTCTTGCTCACTGCATCACAGACAGATATGGGTCAGTGCCCTCATGCCTATTCCAGGTGAATATCTGTCCCCAGTGCCACATACATGCCTCAATGTGGGTGTGGACATGTGTGCAGCGACACCTATGAGCAATGTCCATGTCTCCCTAAATGCATGGGGACGTCTCCCTTTGGCACCCTTGACAGACATGGCATTGGCATGGCACATTTGTTTGGCCAATGTGGATGTCCATGGGGAGGCCTTTAGCCCAGTAGGTATTACATTAGATACATGTGGGGTCACATTAACTGTACATGTCATGCAATCCAAACGCAATGGCACCCAGATGTAACGGTAAACATGTTTGTGTTCACATACATGTGACATTGAGTGGTTTGCCCTAAGCACCGTGGCAGGGGGCAGGTCCATGACACATGGATATCTAGATGGCCATGGATGTAATTACCTGACCCAACACATGAGTTGTGTGTCCTGTATGTCATAGGGCTACTGATAGCTACATCAGACGTACCTTGACGACTGTGAGACACAGCATACTGGCGATGGTGGACATGCATCTGTCACCTTCCAGCTTCTCGGGTGGTTTTATGTTCCTCTGACCTGTGTCCCTGAGGGTTCTATGAGATGTGCGTGCACACACTACGGACAATGACACATTACACGGATATGTGCTGTTTCGGCCCCTGTACATTTGTGGATGATAGGCTGTAGTGTGCAACCTGGATGTGTGTCTGGAACCCCCCAGAGGCAGCTGTGAGGTACATGTAGACAAAGGGTCATTGTGCCTGTAGGCATTTGTGTAGGTAAACATCAATTCTGCATACATAGCTGTGCTCATGTCCCTCTCGCAAGGGTTTGGGCTTCCATCTCGAGGCTACTGTGTGATAGCTTTTGTGAACGCACAACCATATCAGCATCTACCATAACATGTCCATACATGTACAGTGCGTGTGTTGGACTATGTGCCACATAGGGCAGGTGTGAGTTGCAACCAGACCACTATACCCTAGGTGACATATGGGACTGAGATAACCTCCGTTACAATAAGCTATTAGCCACCACGGTATTGGGTGTCCTACGGCATATCATCAGCAAGATACAGCATTGCAACATGGTGACACCCTGGACGCCAGATGCATGTATCAGGCCTGCATGTGGTACAGATAATTGACTGAACACCAACCTCACACTGCACCATATCACCAGGGTGACTGTGGCATACTGTGATGGGCTGGACAGACAACTGGGGATTGGTGGATGTGTTAGCCTACACTGTCACATGCATACCTATCTCCATGGTGGCAGACAACCCACTTGGATGGCCTCTCTGCACTCCTGGAGTTAGGGAGGAGGGTTCAAACTACATTAGGACACAGATCCATAGCTCCAGGGTGATAGAGAGCCCACTTGGATGGCCTCTCTGCACTCCTGGAGTTAGGGAGGAGGGTTCAAACTACATTAGGACACAGATCCATAGCTCCAGGGTGATAGAGAGCCCACTTGGATGGCCTCTCTGCACTCCTGGAGTTAGGGAGGAGGGTTCAAACTACATTAGGACACAGATCCATAGCTCCAGGGTGATAGAGAGCCCACTTGGATGGCCTCTCTGCACTCCTGGAGTTAGGGAGGAGGGTTCAAACTACATTAGGACACACAACCATAGGCCCAGGGTGATAGGGGACCCACTTGGATGGCCTCTCTGCACTCCTGGAGTTAGGGTGGAGGGTTCAAACTACATTAGGACACAGATCCATAGCTCCAGGGTGATAGAGAGCCCACTTGGATGGCCTCTCTGCACTCCTGGAGTTAGGGAGGAGGGTTCAAACTACATTAGGACACAGATCCATAGCTCCAGGGTGATAGGGGACCCACTTGGATGGCCTCTCTGCACTCCTGGAGTTAGGGAGGAGGGTTCAAACTACATTAGGACACAGATCCATAGCTCCAGGGTGATAGAGAGCCCACTTGGATGGCCTCTCTGCACTCCTGGAGTTAGGGAGGAGGGTTCAAACTACATTAGGACACAGATCCATAGCTCCAGGGTGATAGAGAGCCCACTTGGATGGCCTCTCTGCACTCCTGGAGTTAGGGAGGAGGGTTCAAACTACATTAGGACACAGATCCATAGCTCCAGGGTGATAGAGAGCCCACTTGGATGGCCTCTCTGCACTCCTGGAGTTAGGGAGGAGGGTTCAAACTACATTAGGACACAGATCCATAGCTCCAGGGTGATAGAGAGCCCACTTGGATGGCCTCTCTGCACTCCTGGAGTTAGGGAGGAGGGTTCAAACTACATTAGGACACACAACCATAGGCCCAGGGTGATGGGGGACCCACTTGGATGGCCTCTCTGCACTCCTGGAGTTAGGGAGGAGGGTTCAAACTACATTAGGACACAGATCCATAGCTCCAGGGTGATAGAGAGCCCACTTGGATGGCCTCTCTGCACTCCTGGAGTTAGGGAGGAGGGTTCAAACTACATTAGGACACACAACCATAGGCCCAGGGTGATAGGGGACCCACTTGGATGGCCTCTCTGCACTCCTGGAGTTAGGGTGGAGGGTTCAAACTACATTAGGACACAGATCCATAGCTCCAGGGTGATAGAGAGCCCACTTGGATGGCCTCTCTGCACTCCTGGAGTTAGGGAGGAGGGTTCAAACTACATTAGGACACAGATCCATAGCTCCAGGGTGATAGAGAGCCCACTTGGATGGCCTCTCTGCACTCCTGGAGTTAGGGAGGAGGGTTCAAACTACATTAGGACACAGATCCATAGCTCCAGGGTGATAGAGAGCCCACTTGGATGGCCTCTCTGCACTCCTGGAGTTAGGGAGGAGGGTTCAAACTACATTGGGACACACAACCATAGGCCCAGGGTGATGGGGGACCCACTTGGATGGCCTCTCTGCACTCCTGGAGTTAGGGTGGAGGGTTCAAACTACATTAGGACACAGATCCATAGCTCCAGGGTGATAGAGAGCCCACTTGGATGGCCTCTCTGCACTCCTGGAGTTAGGGAGGAGGGTTCAAACTACATTAGGACACAGATCCATAGCTCCAGGGTGATAGGGGACCCACTTGGATGGCCTCTCTGCACTCCTGGAGTTAGGGAGGAGGGTTCAAACTACATTAGGACACAGATCCATAGCTCCAGGGTGATAGAGAGCCCACTTGGATGGCCTCTCTGCACTCCTGGAGTTAGGGAGGAGGGTTCAAACTACATTAGGACACAGATCCATAGCTCCAGGGTGATAGAGAGCCCACTTGGATGGCCTCTCTGCACTCCTGGAGTTAGGGAGGAGGGTTCAAACTACATTAGGACACAGATCCATAGCTCCAGGGTGATAGAGAGCCCACTTGGATGGCCTCTCTGCACTCCTGGAGTTAGGGAGGAGGGTTCAAACTACATTAGGACACAGATCCATAGCTCCAGGGTGATAGAGAGCCCACTTGGATGGCCTCTCTGCACTCCTGGAGTTAGGGAGGAGGGTTCAAACTACATTAGGACACAGATCCATAGCTCCAGGGTGATAGTGAGCCCACTTGGATGGCCTCTCTGCACTCCTGGAGTTAGGGAGGAGGGTTCAAACTACATTAGGACACAGATCCATAGCTCCAGGGTGATAGAGAGCCCACTTGGATGGCCTCTCTGCACTCCTGGAGTTAGGGAGGAGGGTTCAAACTACATTAGGACACAGATCCATAGCTCCAGGGTGATAGAGAGCCCACTTGGATGGCCTCTCTGCACTCCTGGAGTTAGGGAGGAGGGTTCAAACTACATTAGGACACAGATCCATAGCTCCAGGGTGATAGAGAGCCCACTTGGATGGCCTCTCTGCACTCCTGGAGTTAGGGAGGAGGGTTCAAACTACATTAGGACACAGATCCATAGCTCCAGGGTGATAGAGAGCCCACTTGGATGGCCTCTCTGCACTCCTGGAGTTAGGGAGGAGGGTTCAAACTACATTAGGACACAGATCCATAGCTCCAGGGTGATAGAGAGCCCACTTGGATGGCCTCTCTGCACTCCTGGAGTTAGGGAGGAGGGTTCAAACTACATTAGGACACAGATCCATAGCTCCAGGGTGATAGAGAGCCCACTTGGATGGCCTCTCTGCACTCCTGGAGTTAGGGAGGAGGGTTCAAACTACATTAGGACACAGATCCATAGCTCCAGGGTGATAGAGAGCCCACTTGGATGGCCTCTCTGCACTCCTGGAGTTAGGGAGGAGGGTTCAAACTACATTAGGACACAGATCCATAGCTCCAGGGTGATAGAGAGCCCACTTGGATGGCCTCTCTGCACTCCTGGAGTTAGGGAGGAGGGTTCAAACTACATTAGGACACAGATCCATAGCTCCAGGGTGATAGAGAGCCCACTTGGATGGCCTCTCTGCACTCCTGGAGTTAGGGAGGAGGGTTCAAACTACATTAGGACACAGATCCATAGCTCCAGGGTGATAGAGAGCCCACTTGGATGGCCTCTCTGCACTCCTGGAGTTAGGGAGGAGGGTTCAAACTACATTGGGACACACAACCATAGGCCCAGGGTGATGGGGGACCCACTTGGATGGCCTCTCTGCACTCCTGGAGTTAGGGTGGAGGTTTCAAACTACATTATGACAAAGATCCATAGCTCCAGGGTGATAGAGAGCCCACTTGGATGGCCTCTCTGCACTCCTGGAGTTAGGGAGGAGGGTTCAAACTACATTAGGACACAGATCCATAGCTCCAGGGTGATAGAGAGCCCACTTGGATGGCCTCTCTGCACTCCTGGAGTTAGGGAGGAGGGTTCAAACTACATTAGGACACACAACCATAGGCCCAGGGTGATAGGGGACCCCACTTGGATGGCCTCTCTGCACTCCTGGAGTTAGGGTGGAGGGTTCAAACTACATTAGGACACAGATCCATAGCTCCAGGGTGATAGAGAGCCCACTTGGATGGCCTCTCTGCACTCCTGGAGTTAGGGAGGAGGGTTCAAACTACATTAGGACACACAACCATAGGCCCAGGGTGATAGGGGACCCACTTGGATGGCCTCTCTGACCTCCTGGAGATATGGGTTATGTTTCATAGTACATGAGGGCGCAGATCTATATCTCCAGGTTGCCAGGGCACACTTTGAGTGGCTCTCTGTAGCCCTGAGGGGAGGGGAATGTATTATACCACATTTGTTAACAACCCCTGGCCACCTGTGTGCGTCAGGGCCTTTGTGCTGAAGGTTCCACGACCCCTGATGGTTGCCCCTATGTGTTACCCTCCAGATGCAGATACCTCCATCAGCACATGGTGATTCTAGACACTCCTTAGGCTGATGGTTGGCCTAGCTGTGTTACAGTGGTCTGTAGTACATCAATGCCAGCAGCTGTCATGACGCCATGGGGTCATCATGCCCTCTGTGGGCACATGGATCTGAACATGGCTACATGGGCACACACTCAGATGTGGTACACAATGCATCTGGCATGTGGTTTCCCTACTACACGTAATTTATCTAGGCTACTTACACACAACAGCATGGACAGCTGACATCAACCCTGTCTGTGTATATGGTTTTGTGACCTGTGGCCATTCACTTACCTCACGTGGGTGGTCTGCCTCACGGTTAAAGCGCCTGGTCACCCTCTCCCAGGCCCTCAGCACCTTCCCCATGTTTATCCTCCTGGAGGGCCCTGGGAAAAGGATTGTTTGTTTCGGGCCAATAAGGGAGGCCAGGAGGCACAGCTCCCTGTAGCTGAAGGCGGGCTTCCTGCTCCTTGACGCCATTTTTTTTGTGGGCGTGTAGACGCGCGAACGCTAACGACGCCACTTCCGCATTTGCGCGTATCGGAGAAAGCACGTGCGCGCCGCATGGCTGCGGCCCTCATAACTGCTTGCCCATGCGTTCCGCATTGCTGCGCTCCTGAAAAGTGCAAATATTAGCGGCACGCATCATTCATACACATGTTTTACATTTATTAATACAAATAGGTTTCATGTTGTTTGCATGCTCACATAGCTACAAGGTATCTCTCATCTCCCTATAACATAATTTAATGATTCTGAATATTACTTGTTCACACAATGTGGTCTTGAACCTCTGGACACATATGCACTGATTCCAAGGCCATTGTCAGATGAGGTGTGCTATGTGTGTCACATAGCAGATAGTGCTCTGCCACTGATAGCAATGGGTGCAAACAAACCATCAGCGTCAGGGGTCAAGCAACCTGGTGATATGGCATGATGTGTGTTAGTTGGCTCTGTTCTGTGTTGACTCACCATGTACAGACATCAATGATTTGGTGGTTGCCATAGGTGTTTTGCGGGGGTTCATATGTGTGCATTACACAGGAAAAATAGGTTGCGTGTTAGACATTAGGGGGCAATGTGGACAGCATGTCACCACAATCCACATTACAATTTGGTAGATCTGCTGGCATACAGTCCTGGGGGCTGAGATATAGCGCAATGGTGGATACATTGGCTGCTTAACGAGGCATCATGGCTTACATCTTCCTTTTGCGCTCTGGAGTGCCTGTCTCAGGCAGCTCACATTATCATACGTTGTAACACCATTGGCCATGGTGCTTTCCATCTACATCTATGCTGTGCACAACATATATTTTCATACTTTGCAACATTATTACTTGCCCCAGAGCCCTTTCTACATTACAGAGGTGCTGCTGGTGGCAAGACACTCACACTGCTGCAGACATCATATGTCATACACCATTCTCACTGATGGAGCACCACAACCCTGGTAACAACAACACACTGTCTGCATGATTGCCTCTTTGGCCAGCCAGGCATCTGTTCTTATCAATCTAGCTGTGGCCCACACCTAACCTTGCTGCATGGGGAGCCAGAGGTTGCATACGTCCATATACAGTGAGGTTATTGGTGGGTGCAGCCAATGACATGTCCATGACTGTGGAGTACTGGTGGTTGTTGTGAGATCCTCACAGTGCTGTCAGCAGCAGGTACCCCACAGACCACCTTATAGGGTCTACCTGGGTTAATGCACTGTGATGGTGTTTAAGTTGCCAGTACTTGAGGACATTACCCACGTTCCACACCTGAGAGCCCCCATGGACCTTGTAAAAACAAATTTAACTAATGTGACACTGCCTTGTTCAATGTATGTTTATTTTCAGAACGTTTCCCCACACTACTGCTGACTGGTGGAGTCTATGGGCCAAAGTCAGGATATATAAAATACTTTCCTTGTAGAACCACATTTAGAATTTGAACTAACAACCTTTTGCTCCTGAGGCATTGCAGTCACCACTGGACTACAGCTCTGGGGTTGTGATGAGACTATCTGGCTGTCTGCAATATGACCTAGGCAGACTTTGTGCTGCAGTTAACAGGGTAACGTCAGTCCACTCACCCCCATGATGCACTGCACATGCAAAGCAGCAGTCTACTAATGTTCCAACGATAGGGTGTGCAACCACACAGCACCTGGACATAGTTTTGTGGACAGACCTTCTGTGTTGCAGGTACAGAGTGGGTACAGAACCTCACAGTGTGTGTGGCTTTTAATCACCCTGAGTGTGAGGTGAGACACACAGCACCTGTCCTGGCTGAGAGGGCCAAGAACATCAGATCAGCTTGTCAGACGATGTCTGATAGGTTGATGTATACAGTCCTCCTTCAGGCATCTGTATTTCCCTGACCCATCTGGGCCTTGTGGGCTACAATGCTCACCCAAGGGTGCATCTCCTTTGTGAGAGCCCTGCTCTTCATAATATATGTGAAGGGGTAAGGGAGATTTCTGGCCACATTGGCTATATGTGTCTGACCACCTGCACTTTCCTGTCAAACACACTTTGCACAATATTACAATATGCACATTCTGTAGCCCAACTACAGTGCTAGCAGTTGCCAGCAACCTCATTCTGCCTGTCGTACCCAGTACCTACAGGTCACTCTCTGCAATTTTGAACATATCCATATGTCTAGATCAGGCAGACAAACAGCTGAGCCAGAGCCACCCAGCTCAACCAACACCATCTGACATTTTGCAGCAGAGGCCACAGTGTGTGGCCAGCTACTGACCCTGCAAGGTGTTCCAGCCAAACACATGGTAACTGCTTTCAGGCCGCTTGACGGTCCATACTGCATGCTACCAGGGACACTCTGTGCACCCATTACTGGGATGTTTGCACAACCCCCATGCAGTTGACTCAGTGATTGGGCCCCCTATATATACACACAACCCATAAAAATCACAGAGGAGAACTACTGTATGGCAATATGTTGTAACCTAGCCATGGCGTGATCACTGATCATTCGTGGTGAGGGTTGCCTCCTCACCGTACATGCTATGGGCACCATGTTTGTGGAGGTGATAGCAAGGCACAACATGGTCCTAGGCATGCACATTTGCCCTGTGTAGCTGCATCCTGCTCCTGCCACCCTGTGTGTTCTATACCCAGAGTACTTTGCTCCTCATTATGCACATTTTTATTTTTATTTTATTTATTTTGAACACATTTATATACCGCTGCTTCCAGCGATCAGTAGCGGTTTGATTCTTCTTTTGGGATAAGTCGATCAGGACAGTGGGGGAGTATATACATAGAGGAATGGGAGGTCACGGCACACATGGTTACTGTTTTGGGGGTAAACTTATTTACATTCACATTTACATTTAACATTTAAATACATATTTACAGATTACAGATTGGGGAAAAATCAGTATTTGCAGACCAATACTGGCAACGGTGCTATCATTGTGGGCTGTGGGAGGTGTTGGCAGCCAGCACACACTGGATCAACAGACACACACTCCCTACACCTAGGACAGCAGTGAGACGATGTACGGTTATTTAGGAGCAGAGACCAACGCAACAGTAATGGGCACACTGGGGGTATGGCAACGTTGGGGTACATTTGTTGTGATATGTTCCAGGCTGACAATCTCTGGAGGGCACCTGACCTGACACACATTGTACATACATCTGAGACGTTGGTATGTTACAGCTCGATGATCTGCTTGTGCTTCGCATAGACATTTCTAACAGTCACTGCTCATACCAGGCTTCTGATATGCGTGTGAGGTATCGCCATGTGTAGTGTGTGATTGGTAATGTCTGCACATGCTAGTTATTGGAGGGGCACACAGGGCCCAACATCCTGCCACTGCATTGGTCATCAGATATTGGGGCCTGCAGGTGCAGCTGTTTCTGGCCCTGTTGCCCACTGCTGTAGGCCATATTTTCAGAAAACCCAGGCAATATGGCACACACACTGGTCAGGTTTTCATGATGTCCGTGATGAATATGCCTCTCAGACAGATTCATACCATGGTGGTGTTCAATTAACTTGCAGCACACGCATCTTTATTGGATACATCAGCGAACATGGGTGTTCTTTGTGCCTGCATGGCTGCATTTGGGGGACTGTACTGTGGGCGAGGCATATGTTTATGTGGTGTGTGCTGTTTATTGTAAAATAAGTTGTCTTTTCCAACGCTTCTCTCATCAGCAGGGGAATTGCAGTCTTTAATAGCAGGTTTTGTGCATGTGAAAGAAAATGGGGGGTGGGATGGCAGGTGCCCCAGCTGAGATTTGAACCTAGGGCCTTCTGCTCTTGGGGCACTTGCTATGTGTACTGCACCACCGTCTTAGCACAGCAACAGCTCATTCCCGGGGGAGTCCATGGCTGTTTGTCACACAGTGCCTGTCTGGTGGATTGGACTGCAGCCACATGAGGGTAGCTAGGCCAGCATCTGCTGTGGTGCAGCAGCCACTGCCCCCTCTGCCAGCAGTAGGCGTACACCACCATGATAAAGAGGCGTTATATTGGGGACAGCATCACAGCTAACTGACATGTGGCCCTCCGGTACTGCATTGTGTGTACTCTGCTGTAGGTGTTGGACATTTCTGAGGGCTATGAGCTACTTATGGTAAAATAACAATCCTCAGAAAGAACTTTTCTTCTCTGCAGGTGTGGGTTTTATTCCCAATAACGGTTTACTGGTGGATAAAATATGTGCACTGTGTTGCCGATGGCCCCAGCTGGGAGTTGAACTTGTTATCTTTGTCTCCACAACACACTGGCTGTGTCCCCTGCACCACCATGCGGACACTGAGTCAATGTAGACCCTGCAAATAGCATGTCTGTTTGTCCTAGCGGCCCTTTCTGTTATGGGCCAGTGCACCCACGTGTCAGGGTCTCTGGCTCCATCTTCTCTGGCCACCTGCCACTGACCCCACTGATACCAGTACACCTCGGCTAACATGCTGCAGGCCCTGTTAGTGCTGGTGCCACTCAGTTGTTGAACATCCACTGTGCATGTATGCAACTACCTATGCTGTGCATTATGGGTTTGGGGTGACTACCTAGGGGAAAATATCCATTGGTGTGGGGACACATGCTCTCTCCTTCAGCAATGTTGACTCATGCACATGTTATGCTGCATGAGCCAGAAACCCTTCCAACATGCCTATCTTTTAGCCCTGCCTTTCTTGTGAGTGTATGTTGATGTTTCACATTGCTGTGACCATTACCAGGGTTGGTCGTCTTGTGTGGTACAATCAAGTGGTTTAACAGCCCTATGCGACACAACAGTCCTGGGAACAGTACAGGCATGGATATGTTACACATAGCTGGTGGGGGTCACCCACCCAGGATGTACACACTGTCATACAACAGACCTGCTGCACACATGACCCACATCTGCATGATTGTCATGTGGTGCTCAATGGGCAAAATGTGCTGAACATATACATCCATATTTCACTGTGTTCAATGATGACATTAGATAGCTGTGTACCATGTCCCCAGGTGTGGGGTGGCATTGGTGACATCTGCAACTGCTACTATTGGCGGTTACAGGCAGGGCCCAATGTCCTGCCTTTCCAGGATGCATTGTCCAATGCAGCCTGTGGGCGTGGGTGTGTCAGGGCCTGTTGGCTGGTGCTTTTCATCAGGCATTCCCACATCATCTCATGGTGTGGCTGACACTGTTGTAGTTTTATGCTGTCCCTCCTGGATATGCATGTGCTACATCTGCATGACATGAGGGTGGTACATAGATATGCAGCACAGTCATTTGTATTAGAGGCAGCATGGAACCTGACTGTTGTGTGGTCGTCCAAAACTGTATTTGGGATACTCTGCTCTAGGTGATCGCCCTGTTCATGGTGTGTGTGGTTGTGATGGTAAATGTTGGGGGTTTTACTGCGGCCACTGTCCTCTGCCTTAAAGGTTTTGCTTACTACCATGGTTTATTTGTGAGTAAAATATGTGCTCATGATTGGCAATATCCCCAGCCGAACTTTGAACCTGTGACCTTCTGTTGTTTCATA
This sequence comes from Ichthyophis bannanicus, assembly GCA_033557465.1. Taxonomy (NCBI): domain Eukaryota; kingdom Metazoa; phylum Chordata; class Amphibia; order Gymnophiona; family Ichthyophiidae; genus Ichthyophis; species Ichthyophis bannanicus. The sequence goes on along the minus strand of CM066031.1, from coordinate 1,785,183,611 downwards.
CACTTTCTGTGTACACTGCACCACTGTGTATCTACAGCTTGGCGGAGTTCCCTGGGACGTCCATGACTGTACATCCAACAGGGGCTGTCTGTCACTAGTGGACGGTGGCAGCCTGCACCTCGCTAGTCAAATGTATGCTGTGGCTGGCAGCCACTTCCCTCTCCACCATCTGTACAGTCCCACCAACATACTAGCATGTCCTTATCTTAGCATAAGCATATGTCCTAATTGAGTGGAGCCACTCCAGGACTGCATTTGGGCAACTCGGATGTGGCTGATGCCCATTGTTCTGATGTGTGTGCGGTGTGGAGTATAAGAAGGATGTTTGCAACATGCTAATGTTCTCTGCAAAACAAGGGGTGTCTTCCATATCTCTGATTAGTGGTGGAGAACATATTGCCATGAGCCCCAGATGGGATTTGAACCTGTGACCCTATGGTCTTATAGGTACTGGCTCTGTCCACTGCACTACACTGTTGCCACAGAGATGGTGCAGTACCTGGGGATGATAAAACTGGCAGGATGGGGTCACACACCCTGCTCTGCACAATTTTACTATGGGCTCCTTCACCCTGTCCGGTGACAAACGTACAAATCATACCCAGACATGACCACGGAAAGGGGCGATAAGATATAACCAACATGGCCTACAGAGATTTTCATGAACATACATGGGGGACACTCCCAGGACAGCTACAAAAGTGGGGTTGGTTTTTTTTGGTTGAGTCTCCCCTCCATACACCTTTCCATGGTTCATTCATTTTTTTGTAAACTTTCCTGGGTGTGTTTCTTATTTGTGCCCATTGCTAGCACTGTTCCCCCGCAGACTTTTAATGTTTTAGATGTTGTTTGTGGTCATTTTCGCTTTTTATTTGCACTTTTGTTCTGTGCACATGTATCACACTGCTGACGTTTTGCAGGTTTCCCCGGTTTTGCTGTACATTGATGACGGAAATGGTTTCTCTTCCCTTTAAATGCTTTCTACCGCGAGTGTTTCACTCGCGGTAGTTTTTACATGCAAATTCGGGCCCGGTACTGTGCGGGGACCCTCTCCCCTCCCACTCTCCACCCATTGACCCCGTCCCTCCGCCCCTCCGGAGCCTTCCTCCGCCCTCCTTTAGCCGTTCCACGCCTCTATCGGACATTTGCGGGCCCGCACTTGTACGGGGCCCGTTGGTGTGTCGCGTACCTGTGCGGGGGTGACACGCACGTGTGCGGGGCGTTTAAACGCGTTTATGCACGTTTCAGTGGCGCGTTGCCGTGCGCTATTTTGCGGCGCGCAAATTTGCGGACTTTAGTAAACATGCCCCTAAGTGAGGATAATGTGTCAAGGAGAAGGTGATGGTCAACAGTATCAATGGAAAAAGGTGAATAGTGGAGTACCCCAGGAATCTGTGTTGAGCCCGCTGCTTTTTAACATCTTCATAAATGACCTGGAAATATGAATAACGAGTGAGGTGATCAAATTTGCAGATGCCACAAAATAATTCAAAGTTGTTAAAACCCAAGAGGATTGTGAAAAATTGCAAGAGGATCTTGATAATTTGGAAGACTGCAAATTCAAATGGCAGATGAAATTTAATGTGGACAAGTGCAAAGTTATGCACCTAGAAAAGAACATCACAAACAATGGTTACACGATGCAAAGTTCCACATTAGGAACCACAACTCAGGAAAAAGATTTAGCAGTCATTATGGATAACACGTTGAAACCCCCCACCCAAAGTGCAGCAGCGGCCAAGAAACCAAATAGAATGCTAGGCATCATAAGGAAAGGAATGGAGAATACAACAAAGGATATTATAATGCCCCTGTATCATTCCATGGTGCACCCAAACCTTGAATATTGTGTGTAATTCTGGTCATCATATCTTAAAAAAGATATAGCTGAATTAGAAAACGTACAGAGAAGAGCAACCAAAATGGTAAAGGGGATGGAAGGATACCACTGTGAGGAAAGGCTTAAAAGGCTAGGGCTCTTCAACTTGTGAGGGAGGAGTGACTCAGTGGTTGGGACAGGTTACCTCAGGCCAGAAGGCCAGGGTTCAGTTCCCACATGGGGACAGGCAACCTCAGGCCAGAGGGACTGGGGTCTGTAGTCACATGGCTACTCCTTGTGGCCTTGGGCAAGCCACTCAACCCTCCATTGCCTCAGGTACACTTAGAATGTAAGTCCTTCAGGGACAAGGGAATAAAAAGTACCTGTTAGTATACATGTAAACCGCACTGATTCTAAAGAGCACAGTATAAAAAAGAAATAAATTAAATAATTTAAAAAAAACATGGAAAAGAGACAGCTGAGGAGAGATATGATAGAGGTCTATAAATTAATGAATGGAGTAGAACAGGTAAACATAGATCAATGGTTTACAGTACACCATCAAAAAGTAGAAAGACTAGGGGACACATAATGAAACCCATTTAAGACTAAAAAGAGAAAATATTTTTTCACTCAATGCGTAATCAAACTCTGGAATTCGTTACCGGAGGATGTAGTAAAAGCTGTCAGTGCAGCTGAGTTTAGAAAAGGTTTGGACAAGTTCCTGGAAGAAAGATCTATAAACCATTATTAAAGAGGACCCTTGAAACACTCTTCTTGCCCCAGGACCAGCATTGTGGAATCTATGTGACTTTTGGGAAATCTGCCAAGTACTTGTGACCTAGATTGGCCACCATTGGAAACAGGATACTGGGCTTGATGGACCTTAGTCTGACCTAGTATGGCATTTCTTATGTGTTTATGAGATGTTGTGGGATGCCATTAAGGGCATGGATTTGTCTCTGAAAGCCCTGGCTGGGAATTTTAAAAAGGATTTGGACCAAGTTATGATTTCTACAGTGACTCAAAGGCAGTCCTTGAATTAGTATGCCACTCGTTTGGCGGTGGAAACATATGTGGAGTCACTTTAAAGAGTGAGTAGTGCATGAATCAAGGAAAAAGATATCGGGCCCGAGATTGAAAGGGATTAACATGGCTAGCAGATCTGATAACACAGGTACACTAAAAAAAAATTTTTTTTAACTGCCTCTAATGTTTCGATTGATTTTTACGTTTTTTGGTGCTCTGAATCCAAATCTGGTAACCAATTTGCTCCATCACGTACAGATTTTTTGCTACATTGGGTTAGCAGTTTGAGGTGAACGTTTCAGATTGAGTGCGATCGAGGTAAAAGTTTCTTGGATGAATTCTTTATACTAATTGTTTAGTAGTTATTCAAATAAGAATAAAGAAAATTGTAACAAGGCAGCACATAACAATAGAGTAATGTCAACAAAACACACTGTGATGGTAGCAAAATTGTCTGCACTTAAAACAGCCACATACATGTGCACAAACATTGAGCATATAAGAGCGAGGTTAGACACAAAGCAAAGCAAAGAAATGTGCAAAAAATGTTGTACAGGTATGTATGTAAGAATAGAAAACGCAAACCGCACCATTGCAATACATGAAGACAAACAATTGTCCTGTTAATGTATAAAATGAATACAAAACACTCTAAAATATCATGAGGGAGTGTTTCTAGATAGTTAACCATTACAACCTCTATTTTGGGCCAAGAAAATAAACTGCAGTCGGCTAAAAAGAAATTATGTGAACATTCCTTATATGGGTAAGAAATCTAATTTTGCAAGAAAACGTGACGTGATGGAACATTTTGGCTATTTTTCCTGGATTCAGCACCCCAAAATCTATAGGAATCAGTTGCAAAACTGGAGGCAGTTTTTTGGTAGTGTACCTGTGTAATCATATGAATCCCCCTAGCCAAGATATTCAGTGCCACTAACACGGTTACTGCCATTGAATATCCCTGGGTGCTTATACAGGTTTAAAGTCCATGGCAGTGGCTAGCCTGCTCTGCTGAATATCTGACCTATCATGTTCAGGAAATTGGATTTTTTGAGGCATCGAATTAGGAAGAACAATCTTAAGCTTTTAAATTTTCCTAAATGCACTTTGAGAGCTCTGGCTGAGCTATGAAAGGAGAGGAGAGGAGAGAGGAAAGGTAGTGAGGAGCAGGAAGTTTTACAGATGCCTGGGGGGAGGCTTTACCCCTATTATGTATCTGGGCTCGGTATCTTTCATTGGCCTTGTCACCACCTGAAGCCTCTTTAGAGGAGCGCTGTGTGGAACAATGGGCTGATATGAACTTGACTGAGTTCCTTGAATCCTCATTGGAGATTATTACACAAAGGTCTGTCTTAGTAGCATCATTTGTTTTTGAGACTGATAGAAACACTGTTTGAAACTTTATTTCTGTAATATGTCTGCCTAGAGTTCTTGGCCCTTAAAGGTAGGGCCTCCCTGAATCTAAGATTTCCTTGTAATTGTTTACTGTTATTTGAAAACAAGCAATATGTTTTCTTTGAACCTTCTCAGCTTCGGGATTTTATATCTGCAAGAGAACAGTCCAGCGTTCAAGTGATGGACCCAGAGGATTAGTTCTGGGAACGTTGGCTTGTGGGACCTTTCGCTTTCATCCACTGTGATGTAATTTTTTTTTCTTTTTTTTTTTTGTCTCTTCTTGTCTGGCCCTCCTTTATTGTGATTTAACTGGAGGTCTATTGTTTCTGTGTTTTTGTGGCTTTTCTTTGCTTCATTCAAGAATTATTAGATGTGTTAATCAAAACTGCATAAATTAAAAAAAGAAAGTGGTAAAGAGCAATAGATTCATTTTTTGAGGAACAGAAGAGGAGATTGAATAAGTGCAACACACGGTTATCATGTTATGCATGCAAAAATTATAATCATTATATTTATGTCAAGTATTGGACAAGGAGACTTGCAGCAGTGACTGTCCATCAATTACATTAATGTTACTTCATAGATATCCTAAGCATCTTTGTTCCCAAATTGGAAACGGGTGAAGGGCATTTCTGGGATCCCTTGGGAGTGATGCCGTTTTCGTAGCTAGCAGCTGTACTGTGAATTCTGTGAGTATCAACAACTCATGCTAGCATAAATGCCTTAAAGCACAGCAGTCAGGGCTTCAAATCATAAGAATTAAGAAATGTCTTTTGATAAAAAAAGACGTGTCTCAATGTAAATCAGGATTCAGAAAATTTTCCTATAAGAAGTTGTTAGTCAATAATGGTCCTGCTTATCTTTGTGTAGGATGTTTTGACCAGCCCCTACTCATCACAGCATAATAAATTATTATCCTCATTACAATATGCATGACTCTCATTACCCCTTTTCTGGAACTGAGCAAAGGGGCATGTTTACTAAGCTTTGCACCAATAGCATGCAATCATCACCAAAACGAGGACAAAGATGTTACTCGATTGCACTAAAAAATGGAGTCCTCATATTGCTAGTGTGAGTGCAGTCAGCATTGGTGCACTTAATGCCACCAACTGATGTAACATTAAGATCACCCATGTAAATGCTACATCACCGGAGAGTGCACGTCAAAAATGACCACAACACCATCCCAGAACCGTTCAACTCAGGTGGTGTGGTATTTTTTAATGCTGCTGCATTTTCATCACACGTTGCTTTTTACCGCAGTACACTTGACGCGCGCTGAACTCTACGCTTCCAGTAGTGCACTTCAGTAAACATGCCCCAAAATGCAGTGAGTCATAATGTTAACCCAGGCTAGAAGCAAGAAGTAGAAAAGACTTGCCCACACTGTAGGGTATACAATTTAACATAGTTCTGAACTTACGGTGGAAAGTCTATAAAGACTTTTGACATGTAAGCATGAAGAGGCACAATTATAATTATCAGTGTTGTGTGTAGGCATTCTCAAGGGCCACAATTTGGGTGGAATGAGGGTAGAGTTACATAGTAACATAGTATATGACAGCAGAAAAACAACCCCTTCTCCTTCCCAAACATAACCCAGGACTTTCCACCCCACCACACATAGAGATGTAAATACTGTAGTTAATGTTAGTTCACTTGCATGTCTGTTATTATCTTCATGCATTTAGCTTAATGGACCCTATTTTAATGTACATAGTTTTCCACTGTTCCATGTATATGAGTATGTATCTGTTTATGTACTACTCAAATTGTTATTTGCAAACCACAATTGATCTTTGGAAATTGCGGTATAGAAATTATAACAAATAAATAAATTAAATAAAGACCAGTATGGTCCATATAGTCTGCCCAGAAAGGCAGCAAGAGTAGGTGCACCTGCTGCTCTGTGCAGGTCGCCCCTCCCTGTGTCTTTGTTTAGGGGTGTACTCACCGCTCCGTGTAGGTCACCCCTATTTGTTGAGATTTATTTTGATTTTATCCTGTTGCTATAAAGAGATCCACTCTGTCTGTCCAATGCCATTTTGAATTCTGTCACTGTATTTGCCCCCACCACTTCCATCGGGAGGGCATTCCAAGCATCCACCACCCTTTCAGTGAAAAAGTATTTCATGACATTGCCTTTCAGTTTACCCTCTTGCAGCTTCATGTTATGCCCTCTAGTTTTACAGCTTCCCCATCTTTGGAAGAGGTGTGTTTGTTCATTAAATCTCTTTAAGTATTTAAAAATCTGAATCATATCTCCCCTGTCCCTCCTCTCCTCCAGAGTGTACATATTTAGGCAGGGACAGCTCAAGGCAAACTGCTGCCTGAGGCGAAGGATGAAATGGTGCCCGCCTCCCCATAGAGGGGGATGGGGCTTTCTCAAAACTCCAATCAGGGACTGAACCAAACAAAAAAGCCAATTAGACTATATGGAGGAAATGCAAAATGTTTGTACACCAAGGAACTAAAAGAGAGTGATAACCACATCACAGTTTATAAAACTAAATTATAACATTTTTATTTTGCTGTTATAAACTGCATTATGGTTCTTGCTTTTTCAACATATATTTTGCATCCACAGAAACCCCTTCAACAGTGGGCGCAGAGCAGAACCAGGAAATTCACCCACAGAACTCAATATCTTTAAAAAAAATCTGATTCTAATCATCTCACTAACAACAACAACAAACATTCTCCACTACCAGGCATATTGTGAACTAATACAAAACCCTACAACAAAGTCACTGAGTATCTACAGAGAAACTCTACCATACCATACCATACCATACCATACATTCTTGCAGCTCCACTGACTGACCTTTTCAATGCCTTGCTGGAGTTGGAAGTGGTGCCAAAGGACTGGAGAGAGGCTCATGTGGTCCCTTTACACAAAAGCAGAAGTAAGGATGTGGTTGAAAACTACAGGCCGGTTAATTTAACTTCGGTGGTGAGTAAATTATTGGAAATGCTGCTGAAAGAGAAAATAATGAGGTTTCTGGAGTCCAGCGGATTACAGGATCCGAAGCAGCATGGATTCACCAGAGGCAGGTCTTGTCAGACAAATCTGATTGATATCTTTGACTGGGTGACCAGGGAGTTGGACCGAGGGAGAGCCCTAGATGTGGTGTATTTAGATTTCAGTAAAGCCTTTGACACTGTTCCTCACAGGCGACTTTTAAACAAACTGAGCACCCTAGACTTGGACCCTAAAGTTACTGCTTGGGTTAGAAATTGGTTGGGTGGGAGGCGACAAAGAGTACAGGTAAATGGAGCTCACTCTGAGGAGAAGGATGTTACCAGTGGTGTGCCCCAGGGATCTGTCCTTGGTCCGATTCTTTTTAACATCTTTGTTAGTGATATAGCGGAAGAGCTGTCGGGTAAGGTTTGCTTCTTTGCGGATGATACCAAAATCTGCAATAGAGTAGACACCCAGGAAGGTGTAAATAACATGAGGAGGGATCTAGCTAAGCTTGAAGAATGGTCTAGAATTTGGCAGCTGGGATTTAATGTTAAAAAATACATGGTCATGCATTTGGGCTGCAGCAATCCAAGGGAGCAATACAGTATAGGAGGTGAAGTACTTTTGTCCACTAAAGAAGAGCGGGACCTAGGTGTGGTTGTGTCTGATGATCTTAAAGTAGCTAAACAGGTAGAAAAGGCGACGGCATAAGCTAGAAGGATGTTTGGGTGCATACAGAGAGGAATGGCTAGCATTAAACAGTGATTTACATAATTCAGTGATTTATATACTTACAGTTGTGGTCAACATTATTGGCACCCTTGCATTTTAGGTATGTTGTCTACAATTTCTTGAGAAATACTACTACTACTGCTACTACTGCTGAGCATTTGTACAGCGCTACAAGATGTACGCAATGCTGCACAGACATGTAAGAGACATTCCCTGCTTATCAGGGCTTACAATCTAGTAAAGATAGACAACACAAGGGAAACACAAGGAGATCAGGTGAGTCAACATCCAAAAGCAGCAGTGAAGAGGTGAGTTTTCAGCCTGGATTTGAAGAGGGTCAGAGAAGGTGCCTGGCGTACAGACACAGGTAATTTGTTCCAGGCGTAAGGTGCAGCAAGGTGAAAGGAGCAAAGTCTGGCGTTAGCAGTAGAAGAAGAGTGCACTGAAAGAAGCAATTTGCCAGATAAAAGGAGTTCCCAATGTGGGGTATAGGTAGAGATAAGAGAGGATATGTAGTGAGAAGCTGCAGCTCCATAAGACACAGTAAATAATTGTGTCTTATAGAGCTGCAGGCAAGGTAGTGACGAGCTACACCTCCATAAGACACAGTAAATAATTGGACATATTCCAACTGTATGTCATCATAATATTTTAATAATATAGGACCCACTGCTCAAAGACAGACATAAAAAGGTATGCCTGATCTTTGCCCAAACTCATCTTGAGAAACCACAATCCTTCTGGGAAAATGTTCTTTGGACAGATGAAACCAAACTTGAGCTCTTTGGCAATGCAGACCAGTGATACGTTTACAGATGAAGAAATGAAGCTTATAAGGAAAGAAACACCCTTTCTATAGTTAAATATGGTGAAGGTCCATTAATGCTGGGGGCTATTTTGCTGCCTCAGGAACTGGAGGCCTGGAATGTATTAAAGGAACCATGAAGTCAGAGGACTACTAAGGTATTTTGGAGTGAAATGTGCTACGTACCTAGTGTCAGAAAGCTAGGTCTGGGTCAAAGGTCATGGGTCCTCCAGCAGGACAATGACCCAAAACATACATCCAAAAGTACAATAGAATGGTTAAAAAGGAACAAATGGACTGTTTTAAACTGGCCAGCAATGAGTCCTGATCTCAATACAATCAAGAACCTTTGGAAAGAGCTAAAATCTGCCATTGGTAAAAGGAATTCTGGAAACATTCATGAGCTGGAACAAATTGCGAAGAGTGGGAGAAACTACCAGCAGACAGATGTATGAAACTTATAGATGGCTTCAAGAAATGTTTGGAATCTGTCATCACTGCCAAGGGCTGTGCAACCAAATATTAGTGAAGGGTGCCATTAATCCTGTCCAGGTCATATTTTTTTTTTTGACAGGGGCTGTCTCTTACATGTCTGTGCAGCGCTGTATATGACTTGTAGCACTATACAAATGCTCAGTAGTAGTAGTAGCAGTAGTTTTTTTCTCAGTAATTACTACATCTAAGTTGCATAGACATCTGTTTTTTGTTATATACCTTTTGAATATATTATTAAAATATTATGATGAGATACAGTTGGAATATTTCCAATTATGTCTCAAGAAATTGTAGACAACATACCTAAAATGCAAGGGTGCCAATAATGTTGACCACAACTATAAGTATATAAATCACTGAATTGTGCAACATATCAAAAATATTTATCCCAAATGACCGTACCAGCCAATTAACGTGGATATTGATGCACTGATGTGCTAGCTTGCAAAAAGGGTAAAATTTCAAGGCTTCTGCATGAAGTCCTGTTCATGAAAAATCTTGCAGCTTCTCACTATAGACAGCTTTTGTGCATAGATTATGTGCCCATGTTTATTTAAATTCATACATAATGAGCTGTTGCAATGTAAAAGCATGCAAAGTAACTTATAAATTATACATTTTGCAAACATTTGCCTTTAAAAACCTGTTCGTGGGCCAGTTTTTACAAAAAAAAGAGAATTATACCTCCATAAGACACAATAACAAGTTTTCACAGGAACATTTTCATCACTAGCAAACGTTTGTGAGGAAAGTCCAAAAATCCAACTGGAAATCCCATGGGTTAGTACTTGGCATGTAGGTCTTTTCACTATGTAATAATTTGAGAAAATCAAAGTAAAGAATGTTTTCCCTTTTGAGCTACCGTCAGCATTTCTGATCTTTTCTGCAGGGGGATGGGGAGATGTCCTTTCTATAATGAAGGCCGAATAAGAAGAAGTATGAACTATTCCTGGAAAAATACGAATATAAGCCATGAACCCAACACGCTTCCATGGGGCATTAATACTTAGAAAGTGGTAACAGTACAGCTAGCTTGGAATGGGTATGTATCTGACATTGTCAGTCAGGATGTAGAGCCATAAGAGACGTACTGTATAATGTGTTCTTGCTGGGACTTGCTTGTGCAGTTCATTCACGGTGAGACCATGCCAAGCCCTTTCCTTCCTAACGGCTTGACAATTCCTTCAGACCTACAGACATACTCTTGGTTGCCTAACAGGAACAGTTGCAGGACAAAGAACATATTGTTAAACTGGAGCGTTTCACAGTTATTGCCGGGAGTACCGGGTAGGTAGTTCAGGAAGTTTAGCAGGGGATTGCAATGGCATACTGTCAAAGCAAGAAAAACAACAAAGAAAAGAACATAAACTATTACATAGGACCCAAAAATTGGCCGTGTTTTCTGTATGATTCATAGAAGATAAAAAAAAAAAAGCTTGGCTCAGTCTAATGCTTTTCCAAAACTATATTTCCCACAATGAAAACCATCATTACTGCAACAGAAGGGCAGTTGGTGCTGCTGTTTAAGAAAAGAATTGGTCAGTCAAATGAAAGCACAAATGTCTCTGGGCCCGACATTCAAATAAAGCTGAGCTCCTAAATTTAGACTCCCAAATTTCTGCTCTATTTTCAGCCACACTTAGGAGTTTAGAGGTGTATATGGAAAGCGACGAATGCAATTAGCAAACCTGCTAATTGCATTAATCGTGGTGAGTGGGATGTTCTGTTTTTTGTCACTCAATATCCCCCCCTAAGGCAGCTGTATACCCAAATGCTGGCTGTGTGTCATTGGGCATTCCAGGAGCTGTGCTCGCCTTAACTGCTCAGTGCAGATATTCAGCCGCTGCCCGGTTAGCTAACGCATTATCTGGGCATACAGAATATTCAATGCTGGTGGCTCAGAATCAAAGCGGTGACGGCCAGTCGCTTTACTCGGGCTGGCCGCTACCGCCGAAAATGGCTTCCTTAAGTTTTCAGCTGAAATTTCATCCTGTTAGGAGCTTAAAATGTATGGGCCTGATCTTCAACGGCATTTATACCGTGTGCATACCTGCAAATGACATAAAGACTATTCGGCGCCCCAGTGCTAACCAGTTAGCACTGGGGCGTTCTGGGGGCTTCCTATGGGTGGCACCCAGAGATAACCAGCCAGCAGTTATTCAGCCGCTGCCCAGTTATCGTTCAGTGGTAAATGTCAGGCACAGAAAAGACTGTCCTAACTTTCACTGCCAAAGCGAAACAGGCAGCAGCTGAATATTGCCGCTACCCGGTTCTCTTCCTGCTTTACCAGCATTGAATATTCAGGTTTAGAATTCCGTGGCGAAAGCTAGCCGCCGTCATCGCTAGCCATCATCGCTGAATATCAGACTCTAACTTCCTAACTTTAGGCCTGCCATTCATTTGTCTAGATTGATGAGCCTAATTTAGGTGCTTAGGGCTAAGCTCCCAACTTAACTCCCTGTTCAATGCCAGGGCAATATTGAGCCATTGACCAGTTAGCTCCCACGGGTAAAGATAAGTCAGATTTTCCCATGTATATCTTTGTCCACAAGTCGCTAACTTGGCATGGTTCAATATCACAACTGCCCGATTAGCAACAGGTGCCACCTCTGCCCCGCCCCAGAACAGCCATGACACGCCCTGATACTATTCTGTTAGCACCAGGGCATGTAGCGGCGACACCCAAGGATAGCCAGTGATGGCATGTTAGTGCCGCTGAATATCCCTCTAAGCAGCATTTGCCAATTTGCAGGTCTGTAAACCGTGTAAATGTCTTTGAATATCGGGCCCATAATTCTCAAAGTTATGCGCATAAATCCTTCGAATATTGGGCACTTTGTCTCCAAAACTATTCCCAGTGATTTCACCTATAAATTAGCGGCTTCACTAAGATAAATGCAACAGCATCGCATTACCCTGAAGAGCCAGCTTATTCCAGGAACACCAGCAGTAATGCTCTCTGGACCATTTCTTGCATTCTGACGTATGAAGTCATTGAGGGAAGGTGCAGCTTTCCTGCCATACACTGCCATGGGCTTTATTTCATATGCAGAGGGTAGAATGAAATAAAATTGCCCAGTGTTGCTTAAAGCCCATTCCCTTGTTCATAGCAAACTCAAGTTTCAGAGCTGAAAGGCTGATGAATCTTGGATGCTGACTACCTGCAGAATATATACAGCTGTCCATGCATCGCTCTAGATCTCAATCCAATCTCCAAGATACACCCAGCCTATCCGGTTTTCATGATATCTACCATGAATATGCATGAGATAGATTTGCGTGTTCTGCCCCTGTTGCATGCATATCTATCCAATGTATATTCACAGTGGATATTCTGAAACCCTGACTGGCTGGGTGAGTCTCGAGGACTGGATTGTGAACCTCTACTGCACAAAAACATGATGTAGAATCAGCCTGTGCAATTGTGCTTACTTCCTCAAGAGTTTGCTTATTTATTTATTTAACAGTTTTTCTATACTACTTTATCCTATGGTCAAAGCGGTTTACATTGTAACAGAACATTATATAATTGCTCATTGAGAGAAAAAATATTTTCTCTTATTACTCTTAAACGGGTTACATTATAGCTTCATTGCATGGCCCCTAGTCTTTCTACTTTTTGATGGAGTGAACAACCAATCTACATTTAACCGTTCTACCCTATTCATTCATTTACATACCTCTATCATATCTCAGCCATCTCTTTTCCAAATTAAAGAGTCCTAACTTTTTAAGCCTTTCCTCATAAGGGTATCCTTTACCATTTTGATCGCTCTTCTCTGTACCTTTTCTAATTCTGCTATATCCTTTTAAGATATGGCGACCTGAATTGCACACAATATTCAAAGTACAGTCGCACCATGGAACAATACAGCAGCATTATAATATCCTTGGTTTTATTCTCCATTCCTTTCCTTATGATTCCTAGCATTTTGCTTGCTTTCTTGGCCTCCGCTGCACACTGGGCAGAAGGTTCAACGTACTATCCACGATGATGTCTAAAGCTTTTTCCTGGTTGGTGGTTGCTAATGTGGAACCTTGCATCATGTAATCATTGTTTGGGTTGTTCTTTCCTAGGTGCATAAGTTTGCATTTGTCCACATTAAATTTCATCTGCCATTTGGACATCCAATCTTCCAATTTATCAAGGTCCTCGTACAATTATTCACAATCCACTGTGTTATAACAACTTTGAATAATTTTGTGTCATCTGCAAATTTGATCACCTCACTCATTATTCCCAAGTCCAGGTCATTTATGAATATGTTAAAAAGCAGCGGACCCAGCACAAATTCCTGGGATACTCTACTGTTCACCTTTCTCCATTGAGAAAATGGGCCATTTAGCCCTATTCTCTGCTTTCTGTCTTTTAACCATTTCCTGAGACACAATAGTACACTGCCTCCTATTCTATGACGTTTTAATTTTACCATGCGTCTCTCATGAGGGACCTTGTCAAAGGCTTTCTGAAAATGCACATACACTTTATTGACTGGCTCACCCTTGTCTACCTGTTTATTCACACCTTCAAAAAAATACAGTATAATAGATTAGTGAGACAAGATTTCCCTTGGCTAAATCCATGTTGGCTTTCTTCCATCAGTAATTTTGTTCTTTATAATGGTTTCTACCATTTTGCCTGGTATTGACATCAGGGTCACCGGTCTGTAGTTTCCTGGATCACCCCTGGGATCCTTTTTAAAAATTGGTGATACATTGGGTATTCTTCAATCTTTAGGTACTACAGATGATAATTCAGATTACTAATAGTAGGTCTGCAATCTCATATTTCAGTTCTTTCAACAACCTTGGATGTATACCATCTGGTCCAGGTGATACGCTATTCCAGTTTATCAAACAGTTGTAATACATCTTCCCGGTTTATACATCTTCCCAGTTTATCAATATTTCGTTCAATTCTTCTGATACATCACCTTAAATATCATTTCAGGCATATGCAACTTCCCTAATCAGTGAAGACTAAAGCAAAGAATTCAGTCTCTCCGCTATGGCCTTATCCTCCCTTAGTGCCCCTTTAACCTCTATCATCTAATGGTCCAATTGACTGTCACCGTTTTTTGCTACAAATGTACTTGAAAAAGTTTCTGTTATGCATTTTTGCTTCCATGGCAAGCTTTTTTTCAAAATCTCTCATTGCCTGATTTACAGTATCAGTGCCTTGCATCTAACTTGCCAGTGCTTATGTTGTTTCCCATTTTTGTCATTTGTCCTTTTTCCATTTTCTGAAAGATGCTTTTTTTGGCTACAACAGGAAATGGAAAAGGGAGCCAAATGACAAAAACGTTAATCATAGTAAACAGGATATCTACAGCTGCCGGCCCTACATGCCCCGATGCCAACTGATTAGCATCGGGGAGTGTCAGGGCATTCCAGTGCAGAGACAGCACTGCTTACTAACCAGACAATATTGAGCCACTACCTGGTTAGTAAATGTGGTGAAAGCCAGGAACAGGAAACCCTGGCCTAATTTTCGTCATGCATCACTCATCGGGCAGCGGTCAATATCACCACTGCCCAGTTAGCAAGTGGCAAATGCAACTAATCCAGATATTCAATGACAGGGTCAGATATGACCCCAGCATTAAATATATGGGTTTAACTTTCAGCGTCAGTGTTAGCTAACAGTGCTGAATATTGGGTCCTAATTCACTAAAGGCCACTAATATTTAGCATGTCCCATAATAGCTCAGCTCTATACTGTGTTCCTGTATAGGCAACAGGGAGAATAGCACTATCAATGCATTCTTCATTAGCTGATATTATCAAACTGATGTCAATAAGTGATTGATGATAACAGAGAGAGAAAATATCTTGAGCTCTGCAAGCGTTATTTGCAGCAATAGGAAGCTTTGAGTGATACAAGGATTTGCTCTCATTTTGCTCCCATGGGGGGTAAGGAGAGAACAATCTTTCATAAAGCTGAATCCCAGAACAATCCACAGCCAATTGTCAGGGCTAGAATGACAGCAGGGAGACTTGGCTTTTCACTGTGCGCCATATTCTTTAAAATGCCAACCTTTAGTCTCTAGGGTGGTGAACGGAATTTGCTTTCCGCTCTCTTAAGTACCCCCTGGCTCCTCTCTATTTTCTTCTCCCTTTTTGGACCTCTGAATATGATCCCCTGGGCACCTCCGTCCCACCACCCAGAAAGGGAGAATGACGGCTCATCTGCAGATCTCTGAATCCTCATCTCCCATGATCTCAGAGACTAGATTTGTCATTTAGGAATATATACTCCTTCACAGTCCAGCAGGTTTATTTATATTTATAAACCTCTTCCTCAGTTGAAAAGGCCCAAAGTATGTGTCTTCAGCAACAGAAGATTCAATACAGTGATCCATGTCTTTCAGAAAGGTATCGTGTCTGCCCAAATTAATCTAATTTCTTGGTAAAATCAAGGTTTTACACTTTTTTCTAAAGGAAAGATAATTTAACTTTGATCCGATATCCAATGGCAGCCTGTTCCAAAGTATGGGTCTAACCACCAAAAAACCTTTTGATCTAAACCGGACTATATGTATTACTACTACTACTACTGAGCATTTATATAGCGCTACAAGTCGTACACAGCACTGCACAGACATGTAGGAGACAGCCCCTGCTCATAGAGCTTACAATCTAGTGAAGACAGACAACACAGAAGGTGTAGACTGGGATAAAACAAGGGGAAAGGGAAAAGAAAAAGGAGATCAGGTGAGTCAAGATCCAAAAGCAGCAGCGAAGAGGTGAGTTTTCAGCCTGGATTTGAATTTAATTTAATTTAATTAACAGTTTCTTATATACCGCACCTTCCAGCGATCAAATGCGGTTTACATGGAACAACATAAAATAACAGGTCAACGTCTGTTTTTACAGTGAACAGCTTAAAACCATAACAACTTATATTACATTACATGGAACATAAAAGAACTATTTACAGGGATCAAAATGAGAGCTAAATACAGTGGCGAGTGTGACATGGGTGAATCATAATATATAAGCATTTGGGTTTCACATCCTATGTCAAATCCAATTTGGTTTATGAGGACTGACATTGTACTATCCATTTTCTAGTTGGGTAGGTGTGTTTGGCAGAGGTCCGTAGTGTGATGTGAACAGGTGCGTTTTAAGTTTTTTGCCGAATTCGTTGATCTCTGAATGTGATCTCATCTCATCTGGAAGGGCGTTCCATAGAATGGGGGCTGCATGGGAGAATGCTTTTTTTGTTTGTTATCTTTCTGGCTTTTATAAATTCCTTCGGAGTCTTTAGTTTGTTTGTATGATCTCTCCTGTGTAGGTTTTTAGCAGGTTCTTTAGTGATGAGGTTGAATAGGGAAGGTGGTGCCATGTTGTTTAGAGTTTTGAAGGTAGTTATTAGGGTTTTATATACTATTCGGCTTTGTATCGGTAGCCAGTGTAAGTACGCCAGAATCGGTGTGATATGTTGAAATGGGGGGACCTTCATAATGGTCCTGGCCACAGCATTTTGTGCAATTTGAAGTCTTTTCAAGTTTTGTTTTGTTGTACCTAGTAGTATTAGATTTGCAAAGTCAAAGTGAGGTGTAATTAGGGCTTGTATTATGCGCTGGAAGTCTTGTAAGTGCATTAGTGGGCGTAGTTGCTTTAGGACTTTAAGTTTGAAATATACTTTCTTCGTTGTATTTCTTATATGTGTTTCCATGTTGAGATGTGTGTCAAGTATTACACCTAGATATCGTACCTTATTTTTTAATTTGATTTCTTGGTTTTGTAGAGTAATGTGTGTAGGGGGTGAGTATGAAAGGTTTTTTGTTACAATTAGGGCTTCTGTTTTTGCGTGATTGATGTAGAGGTTATTTTCATTTAGCACTCTGCGAGTAATTGAAGTGGTATATTGGGGATTGTAAATGGGATGTACATCATTATATCGTCTGCATATAAGTGATAATAAACATTAAATTTTTTAAATATATTGCAGACATGCTTTATGTAGATATTAAATAGGAGGGCTGACAGTGCCGATCCCTGAGGGATAACTAGTTCCTGGTTGTATGTCTTGGATGTAAGGTTACCGATTTGTACTGTTTGTGTTCTATTGCTTAGATAAGAGGTGAACCAATTAAGCACTGTTGATTTTATTCCTATTTGATTGAGTTTATTGAGTATTGAAGTATGGTTTACGCTGTCAAATGCCGCAGAGATGTCGATGAATAGGAGTAAAAAGGCTTGCTTGGGATTGTCTATTCCTCTTATGAGTGTATCAAAGAGTACTGTTAAGAGTGTCTCGACACCATGGCGTGGGCGAAACCCATATTGTTGTTCATCGAGAGGGGCTGAGGTGTCAATGTATTCTTGAGTCTGAATTTGTACAACTTTCTCAATTAGTTTTGCCATGAAAGGAATCATTTGAAGAGGGTTAGAGAAGATTCCTGGTGTACAGACACAGGTAGTTTGTTCCAGGCGTAAGGTGAAGTCTGGAGTTAGTATAGAAGAGAAGGGCACAGATAGAAGGAGCTTGCCAGAAGAGCGGAGTTCCCGAAAGGGGATTGTAAGGAGAGATAAGAAAAGAAAGGTAGTGAGGAGCTGCAGAGTGAATGCATTTATAGGTCAGTAGGAGAAGTTTGAACTGGATGCGGAAACGGATAGGAAGCCAGTGAAGTGACTCGAGAAGAGGAGTAATGTGGACATGACGAGGCTGGTAGAAGATTAGCCATGCAGCAGAGTGCTGAACAGATTGAAGGGGAGAGAGATGATTCAAAGGGAGACCAGAAAGGAGTAGGTTATGGTAGTCAAGACGGGAGGTGATTAAGGAGTGGGTAAGCGTCTTAGTAGTGTGTTCAGAAAGGAAAGGATGGATTTTGCTGATGTTATAGAGAAAGAAACGGCAGGTCTTAGCTATCAGATGAATGTATGTGGAGAAGGAGAGAGAAAAGTCAAAGACAACACCAAGATTGTGAGCCGAGGAAACAGAAAGGAGTACAGAGTTATCCACAGAGACTGAGAAAGGAGAAGAGGAGGGGAGGTTTTAGGGGGAAAGATAAGAAGTTCAGTCTTGACAATGTTCAATTTCAAGTGGCGGTGAGACATCCAGGCCGCAATGTCAGAAAGGCAGGCAGAGATCCGGGTCTGGATAGCAGGAGAGATTTCAGGTGTAGAGAGGTAGATCTGGGAGTCAACAGCATAATGATGGTACTGAAAACCATGGGAAGAGATAAGCACACCAAGGGACTGGGTATAGAGAGAGAAAAGGAGCAGACCCAAGACAGATCCTTGGGGTACACCAACTGGGAGTGAGATAGCAGAGGAGGAGAAGCCACCAGAACACACACTGTACCTCCATCATCAGTGAAACATTTAAGAATTCCCCCCTCCCCCCTGATTGGACCTAAGTTCACAACCCGGCCTATACCAATTGAGCTTATCAAATACAGAAAATTAGTTTGGCCCTTCTCCATCACGTTACAAAATATTAAACACGAAAAACTTGAACTTAGCTCAAGCTCTTATGGCTAGCCAGTGCAAAGTTTACATTTAAAGAGAGGTGCATTCCCTTCTTGGTATACCTTAAACCAGCCTCACTGCAATATTATGGGCAATCTGTACACGTGAATCTCACTGATAGTCCCATATATAGAACACTACAATAGGCCAACTGACTTAAATATCTGGATATCCAAGAATAGGGAAGGATTTTACCCTCTACTTGCATTGTTGTGGTCTTCTTAATGTTCCAGCTTTTTGTCAGTTATGTTTGGATGAGTTTCCATTGCAAGCTTTTTCAGTGGCTGGTCCAGCTCTACGAAATACTTTATCACCAGAATCGAAAGGCTTTGAGAACTTTATGTCATTTATAAAGAAGCTGAAGCTTATTTATTTAAGCATACATTTCTGGGGTTTTGCTCATAAAAAAGTGACAACATCATTTCTCCTGAGATTCCATATAGTGTTATATAGTGCAGTGCATGTTTGTGTAATCATTCATGAGAGCACTGTAGGGAACTTTATTTCCAACTGTTTTTATATTTTGTATGTTTTGAATGTATTTGTCGAGCTATTTTATTGTATGTTTATTATGTATTTGTTACATTTTATGCAGTTATGTATGTAAATTGTATTCCACTTAGACTTTTAGATAATGTAGGTAATAATTCTGGATAGATAAATAAATACATAAAATAAAAGCTTTTTTACCACTCTTGATTTCTATAAGGCTGTGTGAGCTCCCACAGCATATGAGACTCCAGAAGTCCAGAAACACTTCCAGGTAACTCACGTCACCACCTGGAATGAACAGTTCACCCTCCACCATAGGGTCAAAGACAGAATTATCAAATTGGCATTGCCCAATCTTAAGTTCTCAGGGGCATATTCAAAACATTTTAGCCGGTTAGCAAACCTGCTAACCGGCTAAAACATGGTAACCTCTATATATAGCGGCACTAATTGATTAGTGCCTCTTAATATCCTCACAAACCACCAAAAAACACCTGGTTAAAACCAGGGCAGTTGGTGGCTACAGCAAGGGTGGTGGTGACAACCAGGGGCGGCTCAAGGCAATCTGCTGCCTGAGGCGAAGAATGAAATGGTGCTCCCCCCCCCCCCCACCTTAGAGGGGGCGGGGCTTTTCCAGAAATCCAATCAGAGACTGAACCAAACCAAAAAGTCGATTCGATTATATGGAGGAAATGCAAGATGTTTGCACACAGGACCATATTGAACTGAAATCGCACCCTGTGCAACTTGCAACTCGGGCGCACACCCCCCCTCCCCCCATACCTCCGTCCAGTGCTGCCTGCTCTTTCCCTGCTTCTGCCACCCTGTTTTTTTCATGGCGGCGCCGGCAGCAGGGAAAGAGCAGGCAGCGCTGGATGGAGGTATGGGGAGGAGGAGGGGGGCATGCGCCCAATCTGAAAGGCACTGGCACTTTAAGCAGATCTGTCCCTCCCTACTCTGACACTGCGTCAGAGGAAGGAGGGACCAGACCTGCTTAAAGTGCTGTGAAAAGGCTTGGGGCACATTTTGGCTGGCTGCTACTGTCCTGCCAGCAGAGACAGGGCAACAGCAGACAGCCAAAATGTGCCCCCCAAGCCTTTCTGCCCTGTGTGGCTGCACCGCTTGCACAGGTCTAGGTGTGGTCCCATTTGCACATCAAGGAACTAAAAGACAGCAAGAACCAACAGCACAGTTTATAAAACTAAATTATAACTCATTTTTATTTTGTTGTTATAAACTGCCTTATGGTTCTTGCTTTTTCTTTTTCAACATATATTTTGCATCCACAGTAGGTGCAGAGCAGAACCAGGACATTCACCCACAGAACTCAATATTTAAAAAACAAAATTTGATTCTGATCATCTCACTAACAACAACAACAACCACTATTCTCCAGTACCAGGCATATTGTGAACTAATACAAAACCATACAACAAAGAGAAAACCTACCATACCATATCAGCACAAACTTCCAAATCTCACATAAGGAGCCCATCCAAAAAAAGTGTCACTGTAAATACTACAGTGGGCCCTTGAACATCCATACACCTATTTGAAAAGCTGAACAAGTCAAATTACTACAGTACAGTATAGATCTTTATGTACAAACTCCATGTTAACAGAACACCTGACCTCAGTCACACACTCAAAACATCAACCCTAACCAAGTACAGAATAAGTAACCACAATCTAAAATAAAATGAAAATATGTAGACAAAATTTAAATTGAAACCCTAAGAAGCCAGAGTCCACATGCAGTGCAACATCAGATAAATAAGAGATGCAGTTCCCCAATACTGTGTAAAATATAAAAACAGCACAAAGTTCAATCACTAAAATTAAATAAAATTATTTTTTCTACCTTTGTTGTCTGACCATTTTATTCTCTGATCATGCTGGTCCCGATCTGAGGCTTCTGCTTTCCTGTCTTCTCTTAGCTCTCTTTCTGCGGTCTATGGTCCATGGTCCATCTGCCATTTCTTATCTCTTCTTTTGTTTTCTTCACTTCCTTCCATCAGCCCATTTCCAGTTCCAGTAAACCTTCCCAGTATCAGCCCCCTTTCCAGTCCTCCCCTCCCAGTACCTTCCAATGTCAACCACCTTGCATTCCCATGACTGCCACTGGTGTCCATTCCCTTCCAGTCCCCCTCCTTCCCCACTGACCAACTCCTTCTAGACCAAATACCATCCCAGATATCAGCTCATGTCCACTCTCAGTGCCACCCCCCCGTCAGCTCCCTTCCAGTCGCCCTACCCTCTGTCCATCCCCTTTCCAGTGCCACTTGCATGTCAGCTCCCTTCCAGCCTCCTCCACATTACCCAACCACCTATCACGCCCATCCCTAAATGTCAGCTCCCTTCCAGTCCCTCTTCAGTACATCCCAGGTGTCAGCTCCTTTCCAGCCCCCTCCTTCCCCCGTATCAGCTCCCTTCCTGCCCCTTCCTTCACCTGGCAGACCCTCTCATTATCTGCTCCCTTCCAGTTCTATTCTACCATCATCCCGCATCAGCCCATTTGTAGTCCTAGCCTCTAGTTTTCTTCCAGGGCCAGCAGCACTCTCCTCCCCTCCCCCATTAGCCGATTTCCAGTCCTATCCCCCTTATCAGCCCATTCTAGTCCTAGCCCCCCAATCAGCCCATTACTAGTCCTAGCTCAATTTAAGCCCACCGGCGCTGATGGGAAACAGGAAATGCCTGTTTCCCATCAGCACCGGCGGGCTTAGCAGAGCCGCGAGAAAGGGAAACTCTCCCTTCACGGCTCTGTAAAGCCGGCGCTGAAGGGAGAGAGGAGGGCTCTGCCAGGGCGGCCGCGGGGCACTTCCTTCTGCCGCTGCCACCACAGCTCTTCATATCGGCATTTTTTTTTTTTTTTAAGGCCGAGTGAGGCGGGCTTTTTGAGGGCAATTTTTGCCGCCCCCAAAAGGTTGCCGCCTGAGGCCACCGCCTCACTCGGCCTAATGATAGAACCGCCCTTAGTGACAGCCGCTATCTAGTTAGCGACGATATTCAGCAGCTTAAGTTAGGCAGGTGAATGACTGTCTCAGTGATAACAGCTTACGCTATCTGGTTAGCTGCTGAATATCTCCACTATCCGGATGGTAGCACTGGTGGCCGGGCAGCCCAGATATTCGGGGGCGAATACCATATATGTTCTGCTGCAGAAAATCTAGTTTACATTAAAGGGGCAGTGATTAGCATTTTATTTTGCCTTGCCACCACTGCTAATTATGCTCATCCTTAGTTGTTTGACTATTCAGAGTGCAGACCCGCTGCTTTGCCGATTGTGCTGGCTCTCTGTTCAAGAGCGGAGTATACTTAAAGTGTTGGTTATTGCATTTTGTATTCTCTAAGAGGGTTGACCAGTGTACTTAGAGGGTTTTCTGTGCTGGCATATGCTGGGCTGGGAACTGTGCTCCTCCCAGTTTATACTGTTGACAGTGCCTGGGTTAGAGGAGGTCCATATACAGTAGGTGCTGGGCTGTAGGGATGGTTTAAAATCATTTATTTAGGTTTCACAGCTGTCTCAGCTGCTCTAACCCCCATACAATCTTCTTGACATGTATCCATATAATTGCAGAGGGTATAATATGCAAAAAACACATTATACCCCCTACAACTATCTCAGAACACCATAGCAAACTCACATCACCCCGCTCCTCAAACTCACATCACCCCGCTCCTCAAACAGCTTCCTGGCTACCCATTACAAGCAGGATCAAATACAAAATCCTACTCAACATTCACAAAATTTTAATTCGCCAATCAGCAGACAACCTCGCTCCACCAGACCCAGGAGAAGAAATATAGTAAACATGCTGGAAATATCCACAGACAAACCCTGAAGTAGCCAAAGAGCCAATAGCAGAGCTTTTTCGCTATACGCTTCAAGAGCCATTTAACTCATCACTGAATTCCACAAAAATCTAAAGACTCTGCTGTTCTTAGAACACTATGGACCAAACACAGAATAAAGAAAAATGCCTCCAGCTTTACAGGCAAGATACCACCACAATGTAAATAGCGTTAATTTGTTGAGTTGAATACTTATTGTTCTGAAGGTTCCTTATAATGCATACCTTACCGTTCAAGTTATAATGTTATTACACCAAGTTCACTATAAAACGGCTTGACTTGTAGAAAGACGATACAGAAAAGAAGTTAAATAAAAAAAAATAAAAATAAAAATGCACAAGTAAGGAACCTATGATCAAAAGAAATGAAAGCCACATATCTGTACAAGCTGCATGGAAATGCAAAGTGCTCTTGGACAGATAAAGTCTACACACATACTGTCTGGTGGAAGAAAGCCACTTGCATGATGTTACACGCCTGGCATCCACGCATGTCTCTGAACCCATATTCCTCTAATATTGGCCATATGGAGTAAGTAGGTGCAGGTGGACATCCTAGGAGTGTGACATGACTGCATGTTCTGCATATATGTGATGGAGCAAATGATGTTCATTCACAGTTATTACGACAGGTTCCAATATCATGTACAACTCATGTGTTATGCTTCTACAGGATCACGTTGGATGACCCTTTGCAATGTGCTGCAGCAGAGGCAAAAAGTCACACTGTCCGATGACTATGATTGCAATGTGCATGCTTGCAGAACCAACGTGCACAACATATAAAACACGATCACACTAGATACTCATGAAATAAATACAAAAAAAGAAATAAAATATTTAGGTGTGATACTTGACAATAATCTAAATATGGATTCACATATAAAATATCTAACTAAAAAAATACATTACAAACTCAAAACACTAAAACAATTAAGACCATTGATTCATCTACAAGACTTTATTAATATTCATGCTATCATCACCCCACATTTTGATTATGCAAACACAATACTTAATGGCATTTCAAAACAAAATATTAAAAAGATACAAATAATTCAGAACATAGCTGCCAGGATGATTATGAATATAAGCCCACTTGAACATGTTACACCAATTTTGGCTGAACTTCATTGGCTACCTATTTACTCCCGAATCAAATATAAAATTCTTGTCACTACATTTAAACTTATAAATAATCTTGCACCATCGGCACTCAATACACTGATTAATATAGACATCGATAAACGATCCCAAAGAAGCAGAAACTTAAATACCTTAACAATACCAAAAGATTTCACAAAAGCCAGAAAACAAACAAATAAGAGAGCTTTCTCACACTCTGCTCCAATTCTTTGGAACAATCTACCTGACAACATTCGCCTGCTATCTGATATAAAGGAATTTAGAAAAAAATTAAAAACTCACTTATTCATATTACACTACAATACACCCTCAGAACAGAATACTCAAATAGATACAGGCTAACATTTATACATTATTATTACATACTCTATTTTCAAAATAAATATCACTAATACACTATTAACCATACCACACTCTCATTCACATGATGATTATAGATTTAAACTAACAATGTATATATGTTCTAATATGTTATACCTTTAATGTTACAACATTCCTTGTAAATTATAATTATCTGTTCTATGTAAACTGACTTGGTATATTACATACCAATTAACCTACTGTTCCATGTAAACCGCACTTGATACTAGGGAAAGAGCGGTATATAAATAACTGTTAAATAAATAAATAAATAAATAAATAAATATAAAAAAGAATAATATTAACGATAAAGTGTGCCCTCAAGTCAATACTAATTCCTGGTGACCTAGCAGCTCCTGGGTTTTCTTGGCAGTGTGACCAGAATTATATTGGCAGGCCTTTCTTCAAAGACAATGGAGGGGGAGGTGACTTGCCCAAAGTCACAAGAAGGATTTGAATGCTGGTCTGTTCTTTAATGGACCAGCGCTCTAACCCTTCAGCGACAGCTCCTTTTGCTGTAGGATTGCTACTACAATTAATCATTTATATAGCGCTACAAGGCATACGCAGCACTGTTCAGACACATATAAATACGGTCCCTGCTCATCAGAGCTTACATTCTAATCAAGACAGACAGTACAATAGATGAGAACAAGGGTACACTAGGGAAGGGTAATGAGACAGAAGGAGAACAAAGGATTCCAATCCAAAAGCGGCTTGAAAGAGGTGAGCCTTTAGTATGGATTTGAAAAGTGGGAGAGATGAAATCTGACGTAAGGATATAGGTAGTTTGTTCCAGGCATAAGGAGCGGCAAGGTGAGAGGATCGAAGTCTGGAATTAGCTGTTAAAGAGAAGGGCATAGAGAGAAACAAGCCAAATAGTGGAGTTCATGAAGAAGGGTGTATGGAGAGAGAAGAGAGGAAAGGTAGTGAAGAGCAATAAAATGAATACGCTTATAGGTCAGAAGGAGAAGTTTGTACTGGATATGGAAAGGGAAGGGAAGCCAATGAAGTGATCTGAGAAAAGGAGTTATAGGAGTATATCAGGTCTGGCGGAAGATTAGTGGCTCAGCAGAGTTTTGTATAAACTGAAAGGGAGAAAGATGACTCTGAAGAAGACCAGCAAGGAGGAGGTTGCACCAAAACAGGATATTCAATTGCACCGCCATGACATTGAATATCTGGTGTTAAGGGTTAGCAGACAGGACTATGCGCCATAGCAGTGCATAGCCTGCCTAATAGAATATCGGGCCTTGATGTCTATTGAATTGTTGGTGTCTTTGGAGTACCCCATTATATAGTTTGTTTCCATAACAATTTTATAAGAGCCATTGTCTATGCACATATTGTGGTACATATTGCACATGTAAATGGTAATTTTATAAACTCCCACACAGGTAACGCACATCGTCATGCATGTAGTTGGGACCTATTTTATAAAGTGAAGTACTCGTGTACTTCACTTTAAAACAAATAGGGGTGTAAAGATACATCTAAATCTAATCACAGCAGTTATGCATGCACCTAAATTATTCGGAAACACATGTAAATGACAATGGGGCATATTTATGTAAGTGCTACATGATTATTCTGCGATGAACATGCAGGGACTGCGGCTATGGTAGGGAGGTAATGCCGCATTAGCCACATCAGTTGCACGGTCATTCTGACCGCACGGCCAATGTGCTTGTGCAAATGAACTAGGTGCGCCTTGTACCATGCTATGCATGCTATGGGCAGCAGTAGGAAACCAAAGCCCTACAGAGAGAGAAGACAGCAATGTATGCCCCCCCCCCCCAATCCCACTAACGGGGCACTACAAAGTGGTCACTGAAGGCAAGAGAAGCTGGCTGGGGAATAGGCACATCCTGCTGCACAGCTCTGAGCCCTGAGTGAAAGTAGAAGGGGGCGGGGAATGCAAATCAGGAAAGCCAATGCATATATAGTGACCTTGCGGTGGCCCTTTCTGTGGGAGATAGGTTTCAAATGCAGTATCTAAATGAGAAGGAGGCCCTTGTATGAACCCTTCTCACCCCGAGTTCCCCCAGGATGCTGATTAGCTAAGCTGCAGTGGACATGTTACCAGGTCTTCGGTAAGGGAGGGGTTTGGGTCTCCTTCCTCTCATTCCTTTTATACATTTTTTCACAATGCTCTTACTAATGAAACCTGCTGCCCCTGTGTGGATTGTGGATAACATGTTAAAACCCTCGGCCCAGTGTGCAGCAGCAGCCAAGAGAGCAAATAGAATGCTAGGTATCATAAGGAAAGGAATGGAAAATAAAACAAAAGATATTATAATGCCTCTATACCGTTCCATGGTGAGACCACACCTTGAATATTGTGTGCAATTCTGGTCGCCGTATCTTAAAAAGGATATAGCGTTATTAGAAAAGGTTCAGAGAAGAGCCGCCAAAATGGTAAAGGGGATGGAAGGATACTCCTATGAAGAAAGGCTAAAAAGGTTAGGGCTCTTTAACCTGGAAAAGAGACGGCTGAGGAGAGATATGATAGAAGTCTATAAATTAATGAACGGAGTGGAACGGGTAAACGTAGATCAACTCTTTACGTTATCAGAATATAGGAAGACTAGGGGACATGCAATGAAGCTACAGGGTAAACTATTTAAGACTAATAAAAGAAAATATTTTTTCACTCAACGTGTAATCAAACTCTGGAATTTGTTACCGGAGGATGTAGTAAAGGCTGTTAGTGTAGCTGGGTTTAAAAAAGGTTTGGACAAGTTCCTGGAGGAAAGGTCCATAAACCATTATTAAGAATGGACCCAGGATATCAATGCTTGACCTAGTACAGGCATTGCAGAACCTGTGTCTTTTGGGGAAACTGCTGGGTACGTATGACCTAGATTGGCCACTGTTGGAAACAGGATACTGGGCTTGATGGACCTTGGTCTGACCCAGTATGGCATATCTTATGTTCTTATGTTAGGATGCTAGAGCCAGTGAATCTGCAGGCTCAACACAGTGACCGCACTGATGGTGGGAACATATGCAAATTCCCAGCTCACCACAAAGAACACTCACCCCTGTGGGCTAGCTTCAGTTGGGAGGGAGGCAGTCCACAACAGAACACACTCAAAATACCTTCCATAATCTCAGACAGCAATAGAGCCACTGTCAACAAGGCCTTCTCGCTTTATGCAGCGGTCATATGGAATGCTCTACCAAACCACTTATGTGCACTGTCTGACCTAAAAGACTTCAGACAGAAGCTAAAACCACATCTTTTCCATGAACAATTTGGAGTCAAAACATGACCCACTTAGCTCAGACCCCACCAAGAGCCCTTCTCCCCCTCCCTCCCTCCCTGTCAACCCCCCTTCCCACCCATTTATCTTTCCCCAGCTTATAACTGTAGTACCATCCTTGTAAATACACTCAACCAACTCATGTTCCACTTGTACATAATTTGTTCCATGCATAATTTAAGCTTTATTGCTAACTCATTCCTTGTATAAACTAATTTAAGTCAAGTTACTTTTCACCCAGAGTCTGCTTTGTTCATAATTTGTTCCTTGTATAAATTAAATTATGCTACTTTACATCCTGAATATGTTTTATGCATATCTGACTTTAGTTTCTTTGTAAACCACTTTGGCTTCCAGATTAGGTAGTATATAAACCATCCAAATGAATAAAATAAAATAAATTTTAAAAGGGCATACCACAGGACTCCATGTACATCCAAATGAGTGTCCCAGGCTCATGGATAACCTCATTTCCTATATAATGGAGGGAACACAGATCAGGAAACTGCAGGCAAGTTAGCTCATGAGACAGTAAGCCAAAGACACATCCTCCTATAGTCAGAGTGAGCAGGGCTGGCCCAATCATCAGGAAAACTAAGCGATTGCATATGGTGGCAATTTCTGTGGGTTGGCAAAGCTAAGCAATAGATTCCAACAGCTGGCAGAGGGTAATAAAGCTTAACATTTGCCTAGGATGCCAACATCTTGAACTAACTCTAGGACTGGCCTTGAGATTGAGGAGCCAACTGCCACTCGAGCAGGGCCCATGGCTCCAGCATAGATGCCAGATGCATGTATGCACCACTACATGGCTTCTCGGGGTAGTTTTGGCAAATGATGTTCTCGAGAAGGTCCTACCTCTCCTTACCAACACAACCCTTGACCTAGATGAACTGGTATCCAACTGGGATGAGAGCCTCAGAGCTGTTGCCCGCCTCCCTCACACTGGCAAGAAACTAAGGAAATGGGAACATGCACCATGGTACTCCAGAGACCTGCGAGCATCACTCCTCCACCTACGCAAGCTCGAGAGACAGTGGCGCCGAACCCAAACCTCTGAGGCACATGCTGTATACATCTCACACTTAATCATTCACTGAGAGAAAATAATGCAAAAAAGGAAGCATTACCATACGGACATACTAAAACGTTCAATGAACAAACCACACGACCTGTTCAGGATTGTAAAGTCCTTAACAGGGGATCCAGCATTGGCTCAACCACCCATGCCTCAGCCGCAGGACTACTCCGACTATTTACAATCGAAGATGATCCAGACCAACATGGGCACAACCACCATAAACCACACCACCCTGCATAAAATTCCCCAGCTAGCACCACTGCCCAAATTCAGTGAGGTATCTAATAAAGAGATCGAGGACATTATAGCCTCTATCAACCTCACCACTGCACTCAACGATCCCTGTCCGGCCAGTTGGATTAAAGAGCTACGATGTGACCTAAGTCAAATCCTGAGTAGAATTCTGAACCAATCCTTTTCAACTGGTTCTTTCCTACAGAGTCTAAAACACACTTCAATCAGACCACTGCTGAAAAATAGCAGACTCGACCCATCTAAAGTTGAATCATACAGACCAATTTTGAGCATCCCCCTGCTCGCCAAAATCATCGAAAAGCTTGCCCAGCGACAAATCCCACAGCACATCGACGCCGAAGCACCGCTGGACCCATCCCAACATGGCTTTAGGGAAGCACATGGTGTGGACACCATCCTCACAACCCTCTTTAATGACCTAGTCACAGGAATTGACAACATCCACCAAGGATTCATTCTCATTTTCATGGACATTTCAGCCACCTTTGATTCTGTGAACCATGAGATACTATTACAACGCCTCAAGGAAAAGGGGATACAAAGTACTGCAATGGATTGGTGCAAATCATGCCTGTCCAATAGATGGCAACAAGTCAGGGCGGGTTCCACGACCTCAGAGCCATTTCTTCAGACATAGGGGGTCCTTCTAGCTTTTGCCATTGCCTTTTCTACCTGTTTAGCTACTTTAAGATCATCAGACACAACCACGCCTAGGTCCCGCTCTTCTTTAGTAGAAAAAAATACTTCACCCCTATACTATATTGCTCCCTTGGATTGCTGCAGCCCAAATTCATGACCTTACATTTTTTAACATTAAATCCCAGCTGCCAAATTCTAGACCATTCTTCAAGCTTAGCTAGATTCCTCCTCATGTTATCTACACCTTCCTGGGTGTCTACTCTATTGCAGATTTTGGTATCATCCGCAAAGAGGCAAACCTTACCCGACAGCCCTTCTGCTATATCACTAACAAAGATGTTAAAAAGAATCGGACCAAGGACAGATCCCTGGGGCGCACCATTGGTAAAATCCTTCTCCTCAGAGAGAGCTCCATTTACTTGTACTCTTTGTCGCCTCCCACCCAACCAATTTCTAACCCAAGCAGTAACTTTAGGGTCCATCCTTAGGGTGCTCAGTTTGTTTATAAGTTGCTTGTGAGGAAGAGTGTCAAAGGCTTTACTGAAATCTAAATACACCACATCTAGGGCTCTCCCTCGGTCCAACTCCCTGGTCACCTAGTCAAAGAAATCAATCAGATTTGTCTGACAAGACCTGCCTCTGGTGAATCCATGCTGCCTCGGATCCTGTAATCCACTGGACTCCAGAAACCTCATTATTTTCTCTTTCAGCAGCGTTTCCAATAATTTACTCACCACCGAAGTTAAACTAACCGGCCTGTAGTTTTCGACCACATCCTTACTTCCGCTTTTGTGCAAAATGCACCGCATGAGCCTCTCTCCAGTCCTTTGGCACCACTCCTGACTCCAACGAGGCATTGAAAAGGTCAGTCAGTGTAGCTGCTAGAACGATAGAAACATAGAAATATGACGACAGAAAAAGACCACATGGCCTATCTAGTCTGTCCTTCCATATCAACAACTACAACAGTCCCCTTTTTACCTTTAGAGATAAAGGGACATGTGGAAACATATGTGCTAGTTACATGTGTAAGTTCCCTATTTTCAAGGACTTATGAGTTTGAATGGGCATTTACACGCACGCCTTAGGAGGTTGCTGCTTTGTAGGTGCACACACAAGTCCTATCGTGCATACTTTCAGTATGGGTGTGCACAGGGGAGGAGCATGGATAGAGCATGGCACGTCCTAAATTTACACGTGTAAGTTTTAAAATATTGGGGTAAGTTTACTGAAGTAGGGTGTACCGTGAGGCTAGTGCGTGTTTTTGGCCCACAGTAATTGGGATCACACAGCCAGAAAATGCCCGTTAAAAATGTTGTGATACCTGTGCAGTATGCGAATAGGTTGATTAGGACAGAGTTGGGGCAGAGAGTGGATGATAGCAGCTGTGCGCAGCTAGTACTGCCAAGCTAGTAGAGCACCAGAGGCACAAAGATACCGCTAGTATGGTTGCAACTACCCCCAGCCTCCAACTAGGTGGTACTTGCACCCATCTTGCTAGCGCATTGTGAACATATGGCCTGGCCGTGAATCCTACACAGTTTAAAGGCCAGAACCATGTTCATATATACAATTCTTGAGAATGCAGGATGGCATTGTTCTAATATGAACCAGGTCCTTGCCCAGGGCACTGGTATCAGAGGGCAGGTAGGGTGTGACCACCATGGCAGTAGAGCACAACAGCCCAACATCCACAAAACCAGGGCTTACAGCACATGAGGGTACCTGCTGGGAATCAGGAGATTGAGCACACATGTACATGCGGAGCAGGATCTGTCTGGAAACTATGATGGTCATGTCTGCATATGCACTAGATAGATGTGAGAGGGCAGCTGGTATGATGAGCTGTGGAGGAGTTAGGAGATAAGGCCTGTGCTCAGTGAAACAGCCAGAACTAGCCATTTAGCCAGAGTTGGAGATGGCAGAACACAGATGGGAGACTGGCATGCAAATGAGGTGTTACAACACCTGGCAAAATGAAGGTTTGGCACCAATATGTGCGGTCAGACCACCATCTCCCCTGGATTACGCCGAGCATTAGCAGTAAATTTGAGAGATTAAGATCATATTCCACATGCCCTGGCTTAGAAGTGAGGTTCACGACTGCCATAGTATGCGCAAAACTAACCCATTTTTTATTTTTATTTATTTATTTACATTTCTTCTATACCGCACTATTAGGATCAGTGCGGTGTACATTGAACAGAACATACTACAATGCAACAAGCAACATTGAGTTTACAATGAACGGAATAGTGAACATGGATGTAACCGGGGAAACTATATACAAAATAACTTTACACTATCTACAAATCCTTTGCATATTACACATACGTTTGTGGGTCGGGTGGTGTGGGACCGGGGATGTGAGCTGGTTAACCATTTTCTTTCTGTCGTCATAACTCGTGTTTCTATGTTTCTATGTTATAAAATCAGCCCCATATTGTGTTAAATTGACTTTAGAAAACTAGCCCCTATTTGTCTAACCTGCACTTGGTAAAAATTAAAGGTTTATTTTTGCTTTACTTGCAACTCAGTTGGTCGGTTTACGTTTAAAGGGCCTTTCTGTAAGCACAGAACCTGATCACCGACTCGTACTATTACATCCACATTAAGTGACTTCTGAAAATGTAGATGCCCAGTCCTCCAGTCTTGACAGTTCCTCCTGCAGTTTCTTACGATCCACTCATGATTGAAGAAGTCTTAATAATGCTGTGCCATTTTCAGATTTAATCGCCTCATTCATCATTCCCTTTTCCAGATCATTTATAAATATGATAAAAATCCCTGGTCCCAGTTTGGACCTTTATTGACAGCAGTTTTCTCTCCTGAGAAAACTGGCCAGAGTTTAATCTTACTCTCTGTTTCCTATCTTTTATGCATTGTATCCTATCCCATGATGTTTTTATTTTCTCAGGAATCTCCTTTTTCAAGGTTAGTACCAACAGTCTGGTTCCACCATGGTTAAAGTGGAACCCATCTTTTTGGATTAGGCCCCCCCTTCCTCAGAATGTTTCCCTCTTTTTAACACATCTAAATCCCTCTTCCCTGCATCATCACCTCATTCATATACTGGGAGTCCCGAGCTCTGCCTGCCTCTTGGGTCCTGCACATGGAATGGGGAGCATTTCTAAGAATGCTACCCTCAAGGTCCTGGATTTTAACTTTCCCTAAAAGCCTAAATGTGGCTTCCAGAACCTCCTTCCCACACTTTCTTATGTCTTTGATACCACATGTAAAATAATGAAAGGAAAGAAAGTGAACAAGGCAAGGCAGGCAAAGTGAACAATAGCAAATTTTGTTCTTGAAATGCTTTGATGAAGAAAAAAAAATAAACTCTAGAAGGAAGACTGCATAACTTTGGAAAGGTGTTGTCCAATTATTTAACATAGCGTTGGGCAACTACATATTCACAAGAGAACAAACAACCACAGCTTGGGAAAGGGACGTGTGGGAAAGCTGAATGCATCGCATCAATGAGGATAATATGCAAGAATGTTGGCATCTTTTCATTTACTTACTTCATAATGGCAAATTCAACAACGAGCCTTGGGTAACAGTATGAACACAAGCAGTGAAGTACTTCACCGAAGTACTTCAGTTTTCAAGATCATGAAGAGCTCATGGACACCAGGTCTTACCCTAAAAACAAGAAAATATTTATTAAGAGCAAAAAAAATTGCAATAGAGGACTTTTTTCATTCTAATATAAATAATGCAAACTCATCATATACTGAGCTATGGTGGCATTGGCAGCCACGGTTCAGCACCCATGACGCTGTAAAGAAATCACAAATAATATTAAAAATGGTTTCCATGGCATTCGCTGCTCTTCTCTTGCCCTTTCCCATTGTCTTCTATTATCTTCCCCTCATACTTCCGTGTGTGTGTCTGTCCCATGGCATAAACACCTTTGGCTCTAAAGCCTCTCCCCACTGTACTTTACCCACACCCATGTGCTGTTTTAGCCCCTAACTCACTCCCATGCTCCTTTTTTCCTGCAACATCTTTCTTCAAACCTTATGCCTCTGCCCCCGTGTTCCTCACCTCCCATGCCTGACTCCCTTCTTTTCTTTGTTCCCCTTTTAGGCTCTTCCTTCTAAAAGAACCCAGACCATCACCCACAGAGAGCCCTCGTTGTCCCTCTCACCAGGAGAAACTCTGTGAGAACACCACGTAGAGGTGACGAAACTCAAACAACCCAGAGACTGACTACCCCGCTGTCAGAGGACCAAAGGCCACCAAACTAGGGAAGACTGCAAGAGCTCCACAGGTCCATGGAATGCCTCAGTCCCTGGACAAGGTGGGGTGGAGGAGGGGAAGAGGGAACAGGGAGAGTACATCAATCTCCAACACTGTAGACCTATGCTTAGTCCTAGAAGTATTAAGTAGCTGCTCAGAGATGGCAGGCATCAGCCACATCCTGCCTTGTTCAGGATGAGAGGCCATCTGTCAACAGAAACCTGGCCCATGGCAGTAGCATGGTCTCCGAGATACATTTATGCACTGCTACATGTCCCCCATGCAGGGGAGACAGGGGTTGGATGGCACTTTTGAAGCCACATCATCATGTTGTCAATATGGGCAACATCTAATTTGCATGCCCCACTCCCCACTGTCTTCTGCTGGTTCCACCTCTGCTATGAGGCCAGCAATGGCTGAAACACAAAGACAGACCCTATCTCCTCAAACCTCCATAGCACGCAACACCAGCAGCCCCCTGACAACTATCCATTGCATATGCAGATGTTAACAGCAGTCCATCAGAACGGCTGGTGATATTTCTGTGGATGTTTACCCACTGTCCTAGCAGGATCACTCCTGAGCTAAAGGCCCATGTTTTGGGGTTGTCAGGCTACTGTAGTGCACTGTCAATGGCAACTGCACCATGTAGGCCCTCTTCCCTGGTGGCCTAAGCACTTGCCTAGATAATCTGCTATCATTCCTGTTTGCTTTTCTTTCTGACAGTGTAGTTGTCCTGTTTCTGCCATTCCTATTTCCTAACATTCATATATGAAATGTGCATTCATGATGTGCTAGCAATGCAGGTGCAGCTACCTCCTGCTCAGAGGCAGGCATTAGTGGTGCCCGTGCTAGCAGTGTGTTTGTGTCGGTCCCCTTCCACGTGCTACATCTCTGCCCACTCTCTGCCTTAACCTTGCCTATTTGTGCATTGCTCTGGTAGCACAATATTTTTAGCATGGTTACCTTTGGGCCATGTGCTCCTTGCTACCACACAACCCAAGCATGTGTTAACCCTGTGTTAAACCCCATGTTACCAGCTACTGCGCTTTATTAAACATGCCCCAGTAATCCCATGTCATAATAAGCAAATATAATTATTCATAAAAATGAAATTAGCATTAGTATTAAACAGAAATAATAGAGTTAAAATTAGGAAAATAATTAAATGTCAGGGAAAAAAAAATTATATAAAAAGACAGCTGCTCTTTCCATTGTGGGAATGAGATACAAACTAAATAACAATGTATTTGGTAGATCATCATAAATATAGTAGCTATGGGAATAACCCTTACACTTATCCAATTCCTAGAAAGTTTTCAAATAAGACACAAGAAATTCTAATAGCTACTTGGGAATCTAATTGTATTAGAGAAGCTCCAGTCCTTATTCAGGAATCATACTAGCCCACACTCAAGCATGTCAAAAATAAATCTGCCTTTTCTTACATAAGGCAACTGAATTTCCAAGAAATCGATTACTAGAAGACAAAGATCTTTGCAGTTACTTTAATTGTAGCTCAACCAAAGACCACAGAAGGCATCCTGAGGTTCTGAGGCCAAACAGAGATTCAAAGCTTCTTTGTGCTCATTGATTCTTTTGGTTTGCTTGCAGAACTCTTTTCTGTCAATTCCGAGGTTCTAGCAGACTGTGGTCAATGCAATACAGCACCTATACTATAGAGGGATTGTACATGGGGGGAATAATCAGGTGATGGTTTTCTTGAGAGTCTGGCTGTCCTTATTCTTTCAAGTACCACCCCCTTCTTTCTCCAACTTTGTCCTCATACTGATCTTTGAAGACTTTAACTGCCACAGAAAAGAGACGGCTATCGTGTCAGTTTTGTGCTATCCTGAAACCCTGCGTTCTCCTTCCATCTCATCTCTTGGGGTCTAGTAGATTTCCCATTTCTACCCTCAGCACTGAAAAGAAACTCTTTGTGTCAGGTTTACTTGCATACCCACTGGAAGCAAACAGGAGACCGAGAAGAAAAGGAAATGAGCATGCTTATTTTTGTATGATCACACTAGTTAACTCCCAACAGTAAGCAAAAAGGTCACACTATTTAGCCAATATATTTTGGGGTCTCCGTTCACGATAATAGCATAAGCAATCTATTGCGGCCATTTTTTACTGTGCCCTCACTAAATCTTCTTGCATCTTTCATTACGGGGTTAATTGTATCAACCATTTCCATGTGTGAAGTGGCATTTTGCATGCATAAATAGGCTCTTATAAAATTAGGTCGCACATAAAAGTACACATGGTACAAACCAGCGTGTACTTGTACAATAGGCATACACAGGACTGGATTTAAGGCAGAGCATGGGTGGAGATGTGGCATAAGTGTGTATTTTATAAAATACATGCATATGTACGGAAAGTATGCACTAACATTTACCTGTTCTCATGCAGGTACAATGCTTACTTACATCTTGGATATAGGCACTATTGCTGCTGGATGTTCATTAATATTTTATGAAGTCACTTAGTCCTCTGTGTCTTTAAAAAACAGCACCAAAATAGGCGCCTTACTGCTGACTTAAGACAGTCACCGTTTATAAAATTACCCTCCATGTATCATTTTATGTGCAAGCTAAATTTGTACTAACTCACACTCTAAAAGGTTTAAGCATGCGGCAGTCACTGGGTAATTGGCACCTTCTGGGAAGAGGAGGAGGGTGATATGGTGCAAAGCCACATGAGGCAGAAGATGCTGAGGAAGTGGGGGGCTACCTCATCCTTCTGTGGTTCATCAGACCCCCCAAGGCATCCACAGGACCCTCATATATGGACATGGTCCAGAATGGGCTTGTGCAGATCCCATCCTCCAGCTGGGGGGATGTAGAGAAATTGGTGGGGGATGGGGAGGAGATGGGAAAGGAGGGAGGGGGCATGGGAAAGAGGACAGAGGGGACGAGTGAGGAGGACTGCACAGGAGGACATGCTACATCACCCCTAGCTATTTTGGTGGTACAGCACGGCTGCTCTGTGCTACTACAGCAGGTGCCCCACCATGAGGCACTTCCAGTACAGGCTGAGCCTGAGGTCCTGCTGCATCTCCAGGCCATCCAAGAAGAAATGAAGCAGGGTTTTGGTGTGCTCTCTGGGTCCCAGGACCTCATGGTGAAGTACCTGGAGGCAGGGCCGACCACAGAGTTAGTTCAAGGTGTTGGTGTCCTAGGCCGGCCTTAAGCTTTACATCCTCCTTGGCTGTCAAAATCTATTGTTTAGCTTTGAATGCCCTTCTCTTGGCCACCCTCCCTCCCCCCAAGAGGTTGATGCCCTTGACAGCTGCTTAGTTTGCATAATGGTTGTGCTGGTCCCACCTAGAGGGAATAAGGGTAGATATATACATTCCACGTCAGAGGCAGCATGCCAACTACTGTCATGCATCTTTTTCCTTATTCCCTCTGCAGAGAAGGGGAGGGGTCAAGTTATATCACAATTCATGTATTTATGCCATATGTCATGTTCTAGAGATAAATGTCAGCTTTTTGGGTTTACAAAGGTATCAGTGTGAAATCCTTTCATATCTGTACTCTCTAAACTAAAGCCTAGGGAAGCGCCATTTGTGCAGGGAGGTGCATATATCTCCCAGAGGGTCATCGGGGATCACCAACACATAGGAACATGGGGGAATGTCCAGGACCACACCAACATGAACACCAATGTGGCTGCCCACTAGCAACCGAGGACACCAGGTGACACCACCATACAAATGCCAAACTCCCCCCCCCCCTTGAGAGCTCAGCAGAAATCCTCTCATAGGTCTCCCAAACCCAATAGGACAATAGTCATGGATTGCATACCACAGAGCAGCTTAGAGTGGGAACAAGTGTGAGTGTGTGAGATTTCCCATCAGCTGACAGCAGTGCACACAGAAATGGGTAGCGGGTTCTGCAGGAACCATAGGCTATACACATAGGAGGATATAAAAATGTTCTGTGTTGGCCCTCTAAACAGCTAAGGCCCCAAAGGTGCCTAGTGTCTATTTGTACAAGTACCCCAGATACACAGCAAATTAGAAACAGTCGTAGGGATATAGTGTATGATATCAATCTGCGAAGGACCAATACCAAGTGTGCAAGGGATTGCCTGAAAGTATGAACTTTAGGCAGAAGTGTCTGACACAGATCCACCAGTTCAGACCTAGAACTCCATTTTACTTGCTGCCCTTGACAAGCTGGCCCCCCTCCAGCCTGTCTTGCAAGCCCGTTGGTCCCATCACCATCTCTGGTATCACTCTGGTCTTTTCTTCCACCGCTCCTACCTCCGCCATGCTGAGCACATCTGGCACAAGCGCCCTTCACCAGAATCCCTAGCCCATTACCATTATTGCCACCATCACTATCGCCTTCTCCTACATTCTGCTAAACAATCCTATTTCTCTAAACTTATTTCCTCATCTTCCAACTCCTTTCGCCAACTCTACTCCATCCTATGCACGCTTTCAGCCTAACATTCCTCCATATCCTCCGTCACCCCCCACTCTTGCCGACCCTGCTCTACTAGCCACCTATTTCAATGATAAAGTTCAAGCCCTACACCTAACCTTTCCTGTTTGTCCTCATCCCCTCACCACCACTACCTCCAATTCTCTTCCCCCTACCCATCCATCCGTCATAGATGGCTCCCCTCTCCCACATCTTGGGTCCTTCTTCCAGCCCATAACTCCTGCTGAATTAACCAAGGCCCTTGCCGTTTCCCACAAGACCACTTGCCAATCTGATCCCATTCCCTCATCCTGGCTGGCTGAACCCTCCTTAGCTCTTGACCCTCTCATATTGAACATCTTCAACACCAGTTTCTCCTCTGGTTCCTGTCCATCCCACTGGCCTATTCTCAAAAAAACTTTCCTGGACCCTTCTGTTGCCTCACACTGGCCTCCTATTTCAAATCTTCCCTTTATCTCTAAACTTCTGGAAAAATTACGCTTTGCCCAGCTATCTCAATTTCACCCTAGCACTTCACCCTCGTTAGTCAGGTTTCCAGCCAGGGCACAGTACAGAAACTATTCTTCTCTCCTTCTTGAATGAACTCCACACCTCACATGACCATGGTTCCATCTCTCTAATAGTTTAATTTGACCTGTCCTCCGTCTTTGACTAGTAGACCTCCGCATACTACTTACCCATCTTTGTGATGCTGGGATTTCTGACACTGTCCTCCACTGGTTCTGCTCCTTCCTTATCTCTAGGACCATTTCTGTTCACTCCAGTTCAGCCTCTTCACCAGTAACTCCATTATCCTGTGTGTCCCTCAAGGGTCTGTCCTAGTGCCCCTTTTGTTCAACATCTTCTTGATCCCCTTAATCCTTCTGATTCAATAACATGGCATCTCTGTCTACTGCTACGTGGATGATATCATTCTTCTCCACCACACCAATCCCTCTTCCCCCGATATTACACCCCTCAACACCTGTCTCTCCTGCATTGACTCCTGGATGTACTCTAACTTTCTTTACGTCAACCTCACTGAGAACATGGCTATCTGATTCACCTTTGGCAGCCCCTACCCATCCCTAACTCCAATGTTTTCCTCCTCCCCTATTCCTCTTGTCCCCACTTTACATTACCTCAGTATTACTCTGGATTCTGCACTGACCTTTCATGACCACATAGCATCTGTTGTTTGTTGTTCCTTTTCTCTGAGACAGATACGTGGTGTTTTCCCCTTTTTTCCCACTTCCTCTCTGACTACACTGCTCCTTTCCCTTGTCATGACCCCCTCCCTTCTATTATTTTAATATCTCCCTAGCAGGCCTTCCTCAGTATCAACTATGTAGGTTACGACTCATACAGAACACAGCAGCCTGCATTATCATTCTTGACTCTTGCTCGGAGAGGAGTAGCCTAGTGGTTGGGGCACGGTACTTCAGGCCGGAAGGTCGGGGGTTCAAATCCCACTAGAGGACAGCAACCTTGGGCCGGAAGGACTGGGGTTTCTAGTCCCACAGATGCTCCTTGTGGTCTTGGGCAAGCCACTTAACCCTCCATTGCCCATGTTCCCTGTAAGTATTAGTGTATGTGTCTCATATCCCCGCGTGTTAAATGTATCCCCCAATTGTGTTGTGACCGCTTTGATTGAAGGATAAGGCAGTATACAAAACTGTATAAATAAATAAATAAAAATAAATATTACACCTCTGCTTATTCATCTTCATTGGCTCCCCATGGCCTTCAGAATTCAGTACAAGATCCTCACTTTCGTCCACAAATCAATTCACACTGGGATCCTGCAATACCTTTCTAATCTTGTTCACATCCATGCCACTCAATGCTCACTCAGGACAATACACTCTAACTGTGTTGCTCCCATCCCCATCTCAAGCGCATTTGGAATCTACCTGTAACTCTGACTTCTTCTTTCTTGGCCCTAAACTCTAGAACTCCCTCCCTCTGAACCTCCGTATGGCTCCCTCTTTCACCAGTTTCAAATCAATGTTAAAAACCCATGTCTGTGCTGCCTTTGATCTTCCCCTTCCTGCCTCCCCCTAGCAGTGATGTATTTATTTATTTATTTTTTATACTGTGCTCTTTAGAATCAGTGCGGTTTACATGTATACTAACAGGTACTTTTTAATTCCCTTGTCCCCAAAGGGCTCACAATCTAAGTGTACCTGAGGCAATGGAGGGTTAAGCAGCTTGCCCAAGGCCACAAGGAGTGGCCATGGGACTAGAGGCTCCAGTCCCTCTGGCCTGAGGTTGCTTGTCCCCATGTTTGAGCCCCCGGCCTTCTGGCCTGAGGTAACCTGTCCCAACCACTGAGCCACTCCTCCCTCCCTCCCCTTCCCTACTCTCCTCTCAGCTTGTTCTTCTCTCTATCTCTTTTCTGTCTAATCATTGACATTCTGTTTCCTTTTCCAAGGAGCATTTAATTGTATTGTAAACTGCTTAGATACTTGTGTGTTGGGCAGTATATTAAAAACTGAATAAAGACAAAAATAAAAGACACCATCAAAGACTGACCTCTAGAAATTGCACTGGATGTGTGTCCATTCTAGTTACTGACATATCTGGTGCAATATCCAACAGGCCAGTCCATCCCATGTAATGTCACCACATCTATATGCACAAGTGACATTTACCTCTGCTCCATTCGTCCTTCAAAAAAGAAAGCAGCCGCAGGAACATTCATCTGTTCCCGTGGCTCTGCTATCTTTTAAAGTGCTGGGTTGCGGAGTTTCTAAAGGCAAGAATAAGCATTTCCTGTTTCTTCGCATGATGTGTCCAAAGTATGAAAGTCAAAGTCTTGTCATGTGAGCTTCTAAAGAAAGCTTAAGTTTGCTCTCCTCTAGTACTGACTGGTTTGTTCTTCGGGAAGTCCTTGGTATACAGGTGGAAATAATATAGCTAAAGTAAGGAACAGCAAATGCTGGCCTAGCTTTAGCCATAGAAACTAACCAGGCAGCAGCATCACTGCTGCCTGGTTAGCTTCCAGGTTCTGTGGCCAACCTGGATATTCAAAGCCGGCAGCCAGATACAGCCCCATCACTGAATATCCAGGTCTAGAATTCAGCACCAGCAGCTAACTGCTGTAAGAGCACTAGCCACCAGCACAGAATATCAGGCCCTATATTTTTTATTTAGTTCATGCCTTCCAGTTGTATTTTATTTTATTTATTTAGACAGTTTTGTATACCGCCTTATCCTTCAATCAAAGCGGTCACAACACAATTGGGGGATACATTTAACACGTGGGGATATACATATACATATACACTAATACTTACAGGGAACATGGGCAATGGAGGGTTAAGTGGCTTGCCCAAGACCACAAGGAGCATCTGTGGGACTAGAAACCCCAGTCCTTCCGGCCCAAGATTGCTGTCCTCTAGTGGGATTTGAACCCCTGACCTTCCGGCCTGAAGTACCTTGCCCCAACCACTAGGCTAACTCCTCCCAATAGTTGTAGTTAGAGGCTAGTTACATTCAGGTATTTCCCTGCCGCCAGTGGGCTTACAATCTTATACCCAAGGCAAAGGAAGGCTAAGTAATTTGCCCAAGTCTAATCAGTAGGACTGGAACCTTTGCTTCCTTGGTCCTCAGCCTGCTGCTCTCACCACTGTGCTATTCCTCCATTCCCGATATGGTCTCTTACAACTACATCTCAGTCACTGTGATGTCTCTATGACTGCCCTATATCCAATTAAGCCTCTTCTATTAAAGTCTTTAAATCCAGAATTTTATTTCTCATAGTACTTGCATATGCACAGCCCTTTTTCCATTTTCTATACTATTCTTTAATGTTTTACTTACCTAAGAACTATTATCAGGGGTCTTTGTTCACTCATTCCTGACGATCTTAGTTCAAAGTTCTCTTCAGTAGGTTAGCCAGTGTGGTGTGGAGGACACTTCAACTCTTCTTCGATAGGTGGATGCCATCTCTGCTCAGCAGTCCTTGGAAAATCATGCCGTGGTCCAAGAAGCCAAGATGCTCCCAATGACACCATCCACGAAGCCATGTTTTCTTCTCTAGAATGCGAGCCTCTTAGTCTCGACCTTGATCCTTGACAGGTCAAGGCCAAAGTTTTGCAGTGATTTTAAACCCAAAAGAGGTAAGCACAATTGTCTTTGCCTCTTCAGTCAGTGGTGCAAACCCCAGGTCCAAATAAACAAATAACTGACCTACCTGCCTTAGAGTAAGTATAAATGCTGATGGCCAGATTTTTAAAATTAAGTGTCTTGCTGTTGTAAAAGCAGTAATAAATATATACATTCCTGGTCTGCCCAAAACATACCCATATTATTCCTCCTTAGAAACTGCCTTCTGCGGATCTATGTGCATAATTAGTGGCTTTCTAAATTAGCTATAAGCTTGCACTGGTCATTTAC
The DNA here is from genome assembly GCA_033557465.1 of Ichthyophis bannanicus. Taxonomy (NCBI): domain Eukaryota; kingdom Metazoa; phylum Chordata; class Amphibia; order Gymnophiona; family Ichthyophiidae; genus Ichthyophis; species Ichthyophis bannanicus. Next base: position 1,785,140,716 of record CM066031.1, on the reverse strand, counting down.
ACATGTAAATACCACTATGTACATGTGTAAAGGTTGTGAAAACCTTATAAAATCATCTCCAAAGTTATACATAGGGTTAATTTACAGAACTTGGTTGCTTTGAGAACCAGGCCTATTTACAGTCCTCAAGAAGTGGAGTTATGCACTCTCATTTTTAATGTGTGTCCCATTCTTTAATAACACTTTACAAGGTGGAATTCAAACATAATGAAGAGAAAATTAGGAAATAATTGCTAACTTCTAACATGTTCTAGGGCTAAGTTGAGTTATGGTTCCCTCAAGCAAATTTCATCAATAAAAATGTTTTAAAGTGAAAAACACTGTCTTAAGAGTAAACTCTCAGACTGTGTACCAGTCTAAACAAAACTCTTCAAAAGATATATTGTAAGTCAGTGGAAATGTTCAACACAACAAAATCTGTTAAATATTTTAAAGAAATACATGCTCTCTGTTTAGGATTTTTGGGTTGTGGAAGGTGAATATCTAAAGGTATGGCTCATCCAAGTCTATCTGACTAGTAATTTTGTATGTATTCTTCCTCCGGGAACATGACCAAACCTATGTTGAATCCTGGTAGGTTGACCACATCCTCAGATCCTTAGCTTTAATTATGTGCTGTGAGAAGATTTAAGATTTATTTTCGATGTGCTAGTCATTAGCTTTAGGGAGCGTCCTCTTGTTTTTGTTTTGTTTGAAAGGTTAAACAACTGTTAACTATTTAACCATTCCACCTCATTCTTGATTTTATAAACATGTATCGCCATTCAGTCATCTTCTCTCCAAGCTAAATATCCCTAACATGTTTAGTCTTTTTTCATAAGGGAGCTCTTTTTATTGCCCTTCTCTGAACCTTCTCTAGATAACAACATTGTAAATTAGTAACTATAGTAAATGATGACAGATAAGACAAGCATGGCCCATCTAGTCTGTCCAACAAGCAAACTGCTGCTCTGTGCAGGTTACTCCCGCTCTATGTTTTTCTCTCTAGTTTTGTGATATCTTTTTTTGAGATAGGGTGCCCAGAACTGCCCACAGTAATAAAGAGGCAGTCACACTAGGGACCTATATAGCAGCATAATGATATTCTCAATTTTGTTCTCTATCCCTTTTTGAATAATCTCTAATTTTCTTTTTACAGTTTTAGCACCCACAACACATTAGGCTCAACATGTCAACATGCTGTCCCCAGTGACTCCAAGAACTTTTTCTTAGGTGATGACTCGTAATCCAGAACACTGAATTTTGTACCTGTGATGTGCTTTAGTTGTTCCAAATCAATATCATCAAAAAAGGTTTCTGGTGTTGATATGACCTCACAACTCAAGAAATCAATAATAAGGCCAATTCTAAAGAACAATTCACTCGACAAGGACGACCCGACGTCCTACCGCCCCATTTCCAGCATATCTTTCCTAGCAAAGATAATTGAAAAGGCAGTCCTACTTCAACTTCAAGATCATCTAGACAAACATAAAACCCTAGATGAGCACCAATACGGATTCAGACAACATCATGGGGTTGAAACTCTCTTAATAGCACTGCTTAACAATCTACTCAAAGGACTTGAAGAAAAAAATAAAATGTTTATACTCATCTTCATTGACATCTCTGCCGCCGTTGATTCAGTACATCACGGAATCCTCCTAAGCAGGATAGAATCAATAGGAATATTGGGAACTCCCCTGAAATGGTTCTCCTCCTACATAACCAACAGGATGCCACAGGTTCACTTCAATGGTGAACAAGCAGAAGCTTTCCCACAAACGCAAGGAATACCCCAGGGATCGGCTCTCTCTGCACTACTTTTCAACGTTTACATGCAACCCCTCTGTAATATTTTCCAACAGCACAATATCAACTATCACATCTATGCAGATGATATTATGCTTTACACACAATTGGACACCGATAATCCTAACTATACTCAGCTGGAATCATGCCTAGATGAGATGTTAAAATGGTTACAGCAAAACAACATGACGATCAACCACAAAAAAACTGAGGTGATGTATATCTCTGGAAAACCAAATTTTGACCCTCCTGCGTCAATCACCCTATGCAACAATACATACAGTACAAAGAATGAAATACAATATCTGGGGGTAACGCTTGACAGCAACCTAAAAATGGAAAAGCACCTCCGCAAAACCAACAAAGCCGTTTTCCACAAACTTAGAGTCCTACAACCTCTAAGGAACATCATTGAACCTCATGATTTCAGGACTGTTGCGCAAGCACTCATTATGCCACATTTCGACTATTGCAACGCCATCTTACAGGGCCTTCCGAAGAAAACCCTTAACATTCTACAAATGGCCCAAAATGTAGCAGCTAGAATCATCTTGGGAAAAAACCTTGCTGAACACATCACGCCTGTACTGATCGAACTCCACTGGCTCCCCATTGCCGCCCGGGTGAAATATAAAACCCTAATAACCACATACAAACTCATACATCACATAGCACCATCCTTTCTCGCCACTCTCATCAGCACGCCACCCCCCAACAGAAGCAGAAGAACAATCAGCTCAAACAAACTCCAAGTGCCACTTGATATCAGGTCCGTAAAAACCAGTACGAGCCACCGAGTTTACTCTTACTCTGCTCCGACCCTCTGGAATCAACTACCGACTGAGCTATGCGACATCAAAGACCTTATGGAGTTCAGAAAAAAACTCAAGACGCATCTATTCCAGTGCCACTACAATCTGATGTAAACCATAGGGGTCTACAAGCTGCCTCTAAAGGAACCATAGATGCAGTTATGTATATATGTAAATATGTAAATTTCTGACCCCTCTCCTTTAGACCCACTCACTGTGTGCTGTGCTGTACTTTCCCTTTCAAATCAATGTGTATATTCCTCAAAATTTCTGTCATGATTTGTCAAGCTACCGTCTGTAATCAAACCACTACTGATCGCTGGAAGTAGCGGTATACAAATGTATGCTAAATAAATAAATAACATCATCCTCAGTAATTATCAAGACAAAGAAATTATTGTTTTTATTCTATTATCTTATCCTTCCCAAGCACTCCTTTTAACCCTTGGTCATCCAGCAGTCCAACTGACTTCTTCATGGGCTTTTTGCTTTGGGGTAGATTCCAGTTTGGACATCCAGCTCCGCTAAACTCTGGGGTGCTGATCCTGCAGACAAAATTCCCCGCACATACAGGCAACTTGTACGGGGAGCTCTGTTCGTTTGCGGGAGTGGGTGGGCTGGAAGAGGAGCGAAGGCAGGGAGTGGATAGGAACCTGACCCTGGACATACAAAGCTGATTCCGAGTTTGGCCTTGTATATCCAGGGTCGGCCATTTGTACAGGGGACCTAGACGTCACCAAAGGAGGACAATGGGGCTGCAAAGCAAGGTGAGGGGTGCAGGGGGTTCCCCACAGCCTGACCTGGCCGCGGTAGGCCCGATCGGAGGTTGGGCCATGGGGAAAGACGTTTTTGATGGCCGGTTGTGGATTGTGGCTCCTGCATAGAGCCTCAGTGGCATGTCAACAGAACACCATGCCACTGCCAATCCATGCAGCAGCCTGGCTGTGCTAGCCAGGTATGTGTCGGGATGTCCGCAGTGCCCGTATCGGGGCACGTCCTGGACATCACATCCTTATGCCGCGATTCTGCCCCTGCGGGGCTGTATAGCCCCGTGGAAGCAGAATCGGGTGCATCCCAGGGCCGCCCAGATGTCTGGACATCTGGACAGTCCAGGGATGCACATCTATGAATTGGCCTCCACATGTTTATGTTTATTAAGCTTGATTTCTAGCTCTTCACATTCACAGCAGGGCGGTAATAAAATCAGGTAGAGAAGGAGGGAGGAGAAAGGAACGCCATAAGTGATAGGAATGAGTGTGAAACTCATACTTAGGAGAGGGATAGAAACAGAAATTGAAGGAGTAGAAGATTAAAGAATCAAGTAGTAGGTAGGTCAGAAGCTTTCTGGAATAGATGGGTTTGAGTTGTGATTTGGATTTGACATAGGATACTGAATTTCTAATCTGAGATAGGGAGGTAGAGCATTCCAAAGAGTTGGACCAAGAAAGAAATAGGCAGTATGATGGGTGGTTTCTAGTCTGGCTTGAATAGCGGATGGGAGGTGAAGGCAGTTAGCATAGATGAAGCAGAAAACCCTGTGTAGTGAATACAGAATAATCAGGTTTGAGAGATAAAGAGGAATACCAATGTGAAATGCCTTGTGTATCAGGTTGAGGAGTTTATACTAGATATGATAGTTATTGGGAGCCAGTAGAAGTGAATTAGAAGTGGGGTTATGTGGTCGAAGCACAAGCAAGTATTTTTACAACCGTATTTTGGATGAGGTGTAGGTGCTGCTGCTCATGATGTGGGAGGCCAGAAAGAACAACATTACTATAATCTAAGCAAGACATGACTAGTGTTAAAAGTAAGGTGGTCAGGGAAGAGGGAGAAAGGAATGGTTGAACGGACCAGATCTGATGAAGTGAATAGAAGGAGAGATGAATGACTGCACTATTATGATAAGAACATAAGAAATGCCATACTAGGTCAGGCCAAGGTCCATCAAGTCGGTCAGGGAAGAATTAAGTATAACATCTAGATAATGCAGTGAGGGGATAGGAGTGCTTAGAAGCATTGGGGAAAGTGAGGGACAGGGACTTGAATCAGTAAGCCATATGGCAGACATTTTATTAGGATTCAGAAGAAGGTTAGATGTCATCCAGCTAACGATTTGGGTGAGACAGGCATTAAGGGGAGAAAGAATCAGAGAAACAGGGTCAGTGTGGAGGAGGAGTATTATGTCATCAGCATAATAATATGCTGAAATCTCGTTAGATACAACAGAGAGAAATGAGTGAAACCAGTGAATAACAGTGTCACACAGACCAAAAACGTGCAGATGAAGAATATTGTGTTCTACAAGGTTAAAAGTAGAGGACAGATCCAGGGAAACTGCTAGGGAAATGTTGCCTTTATCATGGGACTTGCGGACTTCATTGAGAAAGGAAAGAAGTATTGTCTATATCCTGGGCGAAAACCAGATTGATGGGGGTGCAGGGTAATAATGGAATCCAAGTGTGTAATGAGCTGAGTGAATACAATCTTTTCAAGAACTTTAGATAGAAAGGATAGGTTAGAGACAGGCCTGTAATGATATGGAGAAGGGCAATCTAAGGAGGGGGTTTTCAAGATGGGATAGATCAGGACTTTCTTCCATAGGGCGGGGAAAACACCAGAGACTAGGCTATTGTTCATGGTTGAAAAGACTGTGGGTAAGAGGGTAAGTGAAGTCTCAGTAAGCCAGGCAGATGGGATTGGGTCAGAATGACAGGTGGTTTTGTGAGAGGAAGTTATAGCCTTGAGTAATTCTGCCAAAGATATGGTGTAAAAAGAGCACCAGACATGAGTCAGGGATTGCAGAGGAGAGGATAGCCTGACTTGAGGAGTTAAGGGAGAGGAGAGGCGGACGATCAAGGAGTGTCGAGCAAAGTTTAGTGACTTTATTGTGGAAGAACTGGGCAAATTGACTTGGGGAGGGAGCATCATCAGAAGGCTTTTCAGAGGGAGCAGGATTAGAAAACATAGCGAGAACAGAATATAATTGCCTGGGACGATTAGTCAAAGAAGAAATAAGGTTAGAGTAATAAGCCCTTTTAGCAGAGATGATCATGGAATGGTACTGATAATGGGACTGTTTAAAGTGTTGGAAGGAGCTGGGATGTGATGTTTCCTCCAGAATCTCTGCCTAGCAAAAGTGCGTCCACTGGAGCTGGAGCCTTGAATGATACCATGGATGCTGGCATTTCAGTTGCATGCGCCTGGGGCGAAGTGGAGCCATGTGGTCCAAAACAGCAGTTAGCAACGTATGCCAAGTCTAGACTTGATCATTGACAGGAAGAGAGAAGAGGTTACTGGAAAGGACCATGGTGGAGGAGTTTGGGGTGTGATTCGTCAAGTCAGATTGCCTGGGAAAGGGGACGGATGTCCTGTGTCAGTGGCAGTAGAAAGAGCATCCACATGAAGTGAAAAAAAGGTGCAGAGGTGATCAGTCCAGGGAAGGTCTAGAGCTTTCAGGGATTAGGAGGGTAAGAATTAGACTGAGGGTATGTCCGGCAGGTTGGGTAGGCATGTTGGGTGATTAAGAGGTCATGGAGGTAGGTGAGGAATGATTTATTGCAAGCTTTGATTGGACAATCATAATGAATATTGAAATCCCCGAGGATGAGGACGTGGGGGAGTGAAGAGTTGGCTCAGAAATAGTGAGGAGCAGTGAATCCCATGGGGGGATGGAGAGTGGATAGAGAGTAGAGCAAAAGGAGATGGAGGGGGGAAGAGTACAAATGAACGAGCAGTGATTCTGGGTAATGGAGAGTGGGGGAAGAGATTTCAAAGATAGCCAGGGATGATTGAAAGATGACAACAACAGGGTCTCTGCTGAGGCCAACGCAAGAGGCTCAGTTGTGGTCAACATAATTGATACCCTTGAAGTTCAATTCCTTGATGTCCAATATCTCCTAAAAGAAAGTAGCCAGTGAAATGATGTTGAACTATATGTGCACATATATCTGACATATTAAAGATTCAAATAAAACAAGACTAATTAAAAAAGGAAATAGTGGGAAATAGTATAAAAACTGCAACATCAAATAAAACAAGACCAAATAAAAAAGGAAATAATAGGTAATAGTATAAAAACTGCAACATTGCAAAGACATAATTATTCCTTAAAGAAGGCACACATTAATTAATCACTGAAATTACCTACTGTGAACTCCCGTGACTAAACCGACAGAATCTCCCTATTCTCTATAGTTATATTATTTTTGTCGGATCATCTGTTATGAGGATGCAAAAACATACTCTTGCAAAAGACCCTCCATTTTATTCAGATTTTAAAAAAGGCCAATCAGCCAAAAGCTGGGAGATGTAACTTTCCTTCAATCCGGCAAAAATCACCTTCCCGGCTCAAAAGACCGCTCAGGCCACCATCATCCTTTACAATGAAGTTATTCAGCTGGGCGCATGAACATTCAGTTGAGTACTGCCAATGTTCGTGCGCCCAGCTGAATAACTTCATTGTAAAGGATGATGGTGGCCTGAGAGGTCTTTTGAGCCGGGAAGGCGATTTTTGCCGGATTGAAGGAAAGTTACATCTCCCAGCTTTTGAGTCAGCTCATGATAAGCTGATTTTCATCACCTTCAGATGAGTATTTTTATGTTTTTTGGTGGGCGACACTGATACCGTTCTTGGACATTTGAAATCATTTCCTGATTGAATTGGGATACAAATGCGATTTGAACGAGGACGTTCTAAAGAAATTTATGTTTGTGGTGGCTGGTTCATAGGACCATATAGCCTCACGTGAAGTTGGCTGGTTGGCCTTTTTTAAAATCTGAATAAAATGGAGGGTATCTTGCAAGAGTATGTGTTTGCATCCTCATAACAGATGATCCGACAAAAATAATATAACTATAGAGAATAGGGAGATTCTGTCCGTTAAGTCACGGGAGTTCACAGTAGGTAATTTCAGTGATTAATTAATGTATGCCTTCTTTAAGGATATATTACAATGGTGACACTATTAGGGTTTTTGAATTTATAAGACATAATTATTGGCACCCTTATAAACAATTCATATCAATTTGAACAGAAGAACCACATTCCCACTGCAGTAAAATCAAGCAATGAATGATGGCTCTAATGTCTAAAATGGCCACATTCACTCAGCACTGGCAAATCAAATGCAAGGCATTGATAAAGCAGGCAAAGGGAGAATTTGAGAAGAAGCTTGCTGCGGAAGCAAAAACGAGAAGTAAAGACCTTTTCAAGTACATTCCTAGTAAAACACCTGTGAGAGAGTCAGTTGGTCCATTAGATGATAAAGGGGTTAAAGGAGCACTAAGAGGCGACAAGGCAATAGCGGAGAGATTGAATGAATTCTTTGCTTCAGTCTTTACTGAGGAAGATGTAGGGATGTTATCCATGACTGAAGTGGTATTTAAAGGTGCGGAAGAATTGAAGGAAATATCGATACATCGGGAAGATGTATTACAACTATTAGATAAACTGAAGAGTAGCAAATCACCTGGGCCGGATGGTATACATCCAAGGGTGTTGAAAGAACTGAAATATGAGATTGCAGACCTGCTAATAGTAATCTGTGAACTATCATTAAAATCATCTCTAATACCTGAAGATTGGAGGATCGCCAATGTAACACCAATTTTTAAAAAGGGTTCCAGGGGTGATCCGGGAAACTACAGACCGGTGAGCCTGACATCAGTACCGGGAAAAATGGTAGAAACCATCATAAAGAATAAAATTACTCAGCATGTAGATAGTCATGACCTAATGGGAGACAACCAACATGGCTTTAGACAAGGAAGATCTTGTTTTAATAATCTGTTATGTTTTTTTGAAGGAGTGAATAATCTGGTGGACAAAGGTGAGTCAGTTGATATTGTGTATCTGGACTTTCAGAAAGCCTTTGACAAGGTCCCTCATCAGAGACTTTTGGCAAAACTAAAGAGTCATGGGATAGGAGGCAGTGTACTATTGTGGATCAGGAACTGGTTAAAAGATAGAAAGCAGAGGGTAGGGCTAAATGGCCAATTTTCCCAATGGAGAAAGGTGAATAGTGGTATACCCCAGGGATCTGTGCTGGGTCCGCTGCTTTTTGACATATTCATAAATGACCTGGAAAGTGGAATAACGAGTGAGGTTGTCAAATTTGCAGATGACACAAAACTATTTAAAGTTGTTAAAACCCAAGAGGATTGTGGAAAATTGCAAGAGGATCTTGATAAATTGGAAGACTGGGCATCAAAATGGCAGATGAAATTTAATGTGGACAAGTGCAAGGTTATGCACCTAGGGAAGAACAACCCAAACTATGGTTACACGATGCAAGGTTCCACATTAGGAACTACCACCCAGGAAAAAGATTTAGGCGTCATTGTGGATGCCATGTTAAAACCCTCGGCCCAGTGTGCAGCGGCGGCCAAGAGAGCAAATAGAATGCTAGGTATGATAAGGAAAGGAATGGAAAATAAAACAAAAGATATTATAATGCCTCTATATCGTTCCATGGTGAGACCACACCTTGAATATTGTGTGCAATTCTGGTCGCCGTATCTTAAAAAGGATATAGCGATTTTAGAAAAGGTTCAGAGAAGAGCCACCAAAATGGTAAAGGGGATGGAAGGATACTCCTATGAAGAAAGGCTAAAAAGGTTAGGGCTCTTTAACCTGGAAAAGAGACGGCAGAGGGGAGATATGATAGAAGTCTATAAATTAATGAACGGAGTGGAACGGGTAAACGTAGATCGATTGTTTACCTTATCAGAATATAGAAAGACTAGGGGACATGCAATGAAGCTACAGGTTAAACTATTTAGGACTAATAAAAGAAAATACTTTTTCACTCAACGTGTAATCAAACTCTGGAATTTGTTACCGGAGGATGTAGTAAAGGCTGTTAGTGTAGCTGGGTTTAAAAAAGGTTTGGACAAGTTCCTGGAGGAAAGGTCCATAAACCATTATTAAGAAGGGACCCAGGATATCAATGCTTGAACCAATACAAGCATTGTGGAACCTGTGTCCCTTATGGAAACTGCTAGGTACATATGACCTAGATTGGCCACTGCTGGAAACAGAATTCTGGGCTTGATGGACCTTGCTCTGACCCAGTATGGCATATCTTATGTTCTTATGTTCAATTTTCAGAATGGTGAAGAAAAGAGAGCTGCCCAAGACTGTCTGAAAAGCCATTATCACCAAACATCAAACTTCAAGGGGTTCAAGGCCATCTCTAAAGACCTTGAGATTCCTGTGTCTACAATTTTCAGTGTTATTAAGAAATGTTCTGCTCATGGAACTGTCAAGAACCTCCCAGGACATGGTGGGAAGAGAAAAAATTAATCCAAGAAGTCTTTGAAGGTTAGAGTGAACTGTTGGAAAAACACCATATACAACATCCAAAGAGTTTCAGGCTGACCTGGAGTAATCTGGAGTGGTGGTTTCAACCCGTACCATATGCCATGCACTAAACAAAAAACTTCATGGGTGAAGGTCAAGAAGGACCCCACTTCTCAAAGACAGACATAAAAGGCATGCCTGATCTTTGCTCAAACCCACCTTGAGGAACCACAATCCTTCTGGGAAAATGTTCTTTGGACAGATGAAACCAAACTTGAGCTCTTTGGCAATATAGACCAGCAATGCATTTACAGGTGAAGAAATGAAGCTTATAAGGGAAAAAAACATCCTTCCTACAGTTAAATGTTAAATGTTATGGGGCTGTTTTGCTGCCTCAGGAACTGGAGGCCTGGAACGTATTAAAGGAATCATGAAGTCAGAGAACTACCAAGGTATTTTGGAGTAAAATGTGCTACCTAGTGTCAGAAAGCTAAGTCTGGGTCGAAGGTCATGGGTTCTGCAGCAATTCAATGACCCAAAACATACGTCCAAAAGTACAAAAGAATGGTTAAAAAGGCACAAATGGACTGTTTTAAACTAGCCAGCAATGAGTCCTGATCTCAATCCAATCGAGAATCTTTGGAAAGAGATGAAATCCGCCATTAGTAAAAGGAATCTTGGAAACATTCATGAGCTGGAACAAATTGCAGTTGAAGAGTGGGAGAAACTATCAGCAGACAGATGTATGAAACTTATAGAGGGCTACAAGAAATGTTTGGAGGTTTTCATCACTGCCAACTGTTGTGCAACCAAATATTAGTGAAGGGTGCCATTAATCCTGTCCAGGTCATATTTTGATTTTTTTTCTCAGAAATTGCTACATCTACGTTGCACAGACATCTTTTTTTGTTGTATACCTTTGAATATACTATTACAATATTATGATGATATACAATTGGAATGTACACAGGAGGGGGAGGAGTCAAGATGACATCGGACTGAGTTGTTGAAACGGTTGGTTTTGTGAGATGGGGAAAAAGTGTAAGGTTAAGGTGAACTTACAGCCCTCACAGCCTGCCTGTACCTCCACTTCTTTGCATGTTGTGCCCGTCAGGTCATTGGATGTGTTTTTTCATGCTCTTCAGTAGCCGGGAGCAGTTAGCGTGAGAAGGAAGTCTGAGATCAGGTCTGGTGGAGTCCGAGGACTCATTAGCTGTTTTGGGCATGTCATCCTCTTCTCCTGATTCACGGCCTGCCTCCAAATTCGTGTGTGTCTAGCGTTCCTCTGGGAGAGTGCTGTAGCGAAGATCCTCCTGGCCTGGGGTGATTTTGAGTCACTGAGGGGGCAGACACCAGAGTTCGAGGCACTGTGTGTGGATCACTTGTGCCTCCCGTACACAGTAGTTTATTGGTGGTGCCAGGAGGTTGAGCGGTCTTAGAGTCGGCCAGTCAAGTGGAGGCTGGTGAAGCTTTGGGCAGAATAGAAAAAGAGAGTGTCCCTACAATGGATTGGATTGGTTTTGAGCTGCAGTGTCCTGCAATGATTACTCTAGAGACTATTTGGGCTACAATTGTTTCATTGGGCAAAGCATTATTACCTCACGTTTCATTTTTGGCAGGGAGAGTTTCAGACAATTCTAAGGCCTTAGAGGAGGTTAAGTTACAGGTGGCTTCAATTAACTCTACGCATGTGGATCTTCAAATTAAAGTAGAGATTTTGGAAAATCATGTACAAGTGGTTACAAAGAGTTTGGCTATGGTATATAATAAATTGGAGCACCTTGACAATGTTTCAAGAGCTGCTTTATCTTTATCTTTATTGAGTTTTTGATATACCGCTCAGGCAGAGTATCAGAGCAGTGTACATAAAATAAAACAGCTACATGAGAGAAAAGGAAAAGAACGCCATCATCGACAGGCGAGCACAAGAAACTAGCAAATAGCAGAAGAGGAAAGATAGGAGTAGGACAGTACAAAGTAAGACAAGGGCAGGGGTCAGGAAGGAAACTGGGAGGCAGTAGGCGAGAGATCAAAAGCTTTAATAAAGAGGTGAGTCTTGAGCAGGGATTTGAACTTTACAAAAGATGGTTCTGAACAGAGGGGGTCAGGTAAGGCTTTCCAAAGGGCAGGAACCAGGAAAAAGAAAGCGGAGTGGCGGGTAAGTTCAAAGTGGGCATGGGAAGGAGAAGGAAGAACCAAACGGTTGGAATCAATAGATCTGAGGAGACGAGGTGGGGTGTGATATTGTAGAAGGTGCATGAGGTATTGGGGAATGACAGTGTGGAGTGCTCGAAGAACGAGGATAAGTATTTTGTAATCAATATGGTATCTGAGAGGCAACCAGGGGAAGTCATATAAGAAGGGGGGTAATGTGGCCTGAATGAGTGGAGTGTGTGAGAATTCGAGCTGCCATGTTCTGAAAAAGTTGGAGGCATTAAAGCTGAAAAAGGGAAAGGCCAGCCAGGGCAACATTGCAGTAATCCAAACAAGAGGTAACTAGGGTTGTAAGTGAGGATAAGGAAAGAAAGGGACATACTGCACAAATCTGCCGAAGGGAGGCAAAGGAACAGCAGATAATGGTGGAGATGTTCTCATGAAGGGAGAGGGAGGAGTCCAGGGTTACACCAAGATAGTGAATTGAAATGGTGAGGGGAAAAGTAAGATTGGTGAGGGAAGGGGCCAGGGTTAGGGGGGTCGACCTGAAGGTGAACCAGATGGCAGTGGATTTAACAGTATTGAGGTGGAGAAAGTTTGACAATACCAGGAGGATATTTGGAGTAGACAGGAGTTTATCATGGCAAGGTCAGGCGTTGGTGTGGTGAAGTAGAATAATATCATTGGCATAAAAGTAAGCAGATAAGCCAGATTGACTGGATGATGAGCGCAAGGGAAGCCAGAAAGATGTTAAACAAAAGGGGGGACTAGGACCGAACCCTGAGGAACACCACAGGAGAGAAGGGTGGGGAGGTCGTGTATCCGCCTTGGACAGAGAAGGAGCATGCAGAGAGAAAAGACCAAAATCATGAGAGAACAGTGCTTCTAATTTCAAAATTTTGAAACCTAGAAAGAAGAGTGGGATGATCAACCAAATCAAAGGCTGCGGAAAATCCAAAGAAACTGCCAAAGTGATGTCGCCACACTCATGGGTGGTATGAAGCTCATTTAAGAGGGAGAGAAGAATAGTTTGGGTGCTGTGTCCTGGCCTAAAACAGGACTGATGAAGGTGTAGGATGCGGGTGAGGCTGAGGTGTGTGAACATCTGTGCGAAAACAAGTTTCTCTAGTACTTTAGAAAGGAAAGAAAGGTTGGAGATGGGGTGCGAGTGAGCCGGAACAGTGGGGTCAAGGGTGGGTTTCTTAAGAAGGGGTCGGACCAGAGCATGCTTCCATAGGGAAGGAAAGGTGCCAGAGGAGAGACTAGAGTTAAACAAGCAAAGAATATATGAAAGGAGAGCCAGAGAGGGCTCGGTGAGCCACTGGAAGGGGCTAGGATCCAGGGGACAGGTGGTTTTGTGAGAGAACGACAGGGCCTTAGACAGCTCCAATTGAAACAGGGGGCAGAAAGTGGATCATCTGTGATAAAGGGATGAGAAAGAGGAGGGGGAGACAGGGGAGAAGGGTAAGGAAAGCGGTAGAGGTGGGGACAGGGGGTAGGGACACATGGGAAACTAGCTGCGCAATGAAGGGATTTTATCAGAGAAATAGGAGGCAAGGAGAATGGGGGCTGGAGCCAGAAAGTGGCAAGCTGAGGAGGAGGGGCTATTGACAGTAGAGAGAGAGTGGAGAATGTGATAGAGCTATTGGGTAGAGTTTGATGATGAAGAGATTAATTTGGAGTAGTAAACCATTTTTGTATCATGGACCAGAGTTGTATATTGGTGGTGATGATGGCGAAAGAGAGACAGGGAATCGGGGGATGGATGCTTATACCATTGGCATTCAGCACGCCTAAGATGCAAGCAATGGAGAAGAAGGGCAGAGTTGTACCAGGGATGCCAATCGGGCGGGCGTGAATGTGAGGGAAGGACGGAGTTGGGCAACTTGGTCTAAAGCGGAAATCAGGGAGACGTGCCAGGACTGGGCTTGGGCATCAATAGGAAGAGATGGAAATTCTGGGGGAAATAGAGTGTCACCAGAGGGAAATTGCTGGAGGGAGTCAGGGTTAATACATCGCCAAAGCCATGGTGGAGAAGTGGTGGACAGTGGTATTGGGGGGGGGGAGGAAGAGAAAAAGAGAAGATTATATAGAAATGATCGGTCCATGGAAGAGAAAAAGTGGAAATTTCTAAGGGAGCATAGGAGGAGGTGGCAGGTATGAGAATGAGATCCAGGGTATGGCCTGCTGAGTGCCTAGGACAGAGAACGTGTTGCTGTAATGCTAGATCTGAGAAAAGGGCGGGTAGGGCCCTATTTCTAGCAGTCTAAGTGGAGTCTGGGTGAATATTAAAGTTGCCAAAAAACATTAGATGGGAATAGGAAAGTGATAGTTCACAGAGAATAAGTAGCAGTGAATCCCAAAGGTCGGCATGGAGAGAGGGAGGGGCATAGAGTAGAAGGATGTGAACGGGGGGGGGGGGGGGTTGGAGTCAAAACAGAGGAGTAAGGATTTGGGGTAGTGGAGGGATGGGGAGGGAATATCGCACAGGGGTATCGAGGAGCGGTATAGGACGACCACGCCTCTACCACGCCAGCCAGAGCAGGGGGTGGATAGGGCTGAGAAGTTGGGGGGGGGGGGAGACAAAGAACAAAGAGGGGCTAGACACCGTCCCCAGATCAGGTCTCAGTAAGAAAGAGGACATCGAGATTATGATGCAGGATAGTGTCGGAAAGGAATAGGGTCTTTGAACGCAGGGATCTGCAGTTAAGAAGAGCCATAGACAATGTAAGAAGAGGGAGGGCAGCAGGCAAGGAGGGAGTAAAAAGAATGGTGGTGGGAGAGCAAACAATAAGACTGCTGGAAACGCGGGTGGTGGCGTGCGACATGATGGAAAATCAGCAGAAGGAAGGGGCGCCACCGCCAATGAACCAGGATCGCCAACATAGTGTATAAGCAAACAGACGATGATAGAAACCAGGTGAGGAGAAGCAGAGAAAGAGTAAGGGTGCAGGACTTACCCATGTGCAGGCAGCACAATAGGCACTGGTGTAAGACTAATTTGAGACTAATTAATTTCCTGAGGAGTCCAGTTGTGTCTGCGAAAGATATGTTTAAGAAATATCTTAGTGAAGTGCTGGCGGTATCTCTGGAGTCTCATCCTCCTCTTGTGAAGATATTTTACCTTCAAACAGGGAAGAATCTGGCTGTTTTAGTTTGCTTTTCTCTGATCAGAGAAAGGCTGAACTTTTACAGAGCTCTGCTAGTGAGTGGATTTTTGCCTCCTGGGACATCTTACTGTGAGTTCTAGCTGTTTATTTAATTATTTACTGTTTGTCTAACTGTTGTTTGTTTAATTATTTAGTGTTTGTCTTAGTGGTGTGCAAGTTCAGCCTTCTCAGCTGTACTTACCTTGCCTCTCTCAACTAACTGGGCTTTGTGTGGTACCCCCATCCCCCTGCTGAGGGTTCAGGACAGGGTACCTTGTAACTGCCCTCTTTAATAGGACTTATCTCCCCCCCCTCCCTCCCCAGCACCCACCCACCCCTGGGGAAATTGTAGTTTTATAGGTACTTGGACATCTTAGAGGAAAGGGGCTGCTCTCAGGTGCTGCTCTTAATCCAAATCAGTCATACACAGAGGACCTGTGATTAATTAGCTTCAGGTACACAGGGTGTATTAGGGGTATTAGATACACTTTTATTAGTATAAGCATCTACACCAATCCTTATTATATACCGATTTAAAAGACCTAAACACAAGCTTTAAACTAAGATGCAGTCAGAGGTCCAGCAACGAGATGGGGGTTCTCCAGTCTTTTGCATCGAGTGTCACATGTATGATTATCTCCCAGTTGGTGAGAGGTCCTACATATGCACTAAGTGCAGGGAGCTCTTTGCTCTCAGGGAACGAGTCCGTTCTCTAGAGGCTAGAGTAGCAGACCTGGAAGACATAAGAAAGACAGAGAAGTACATGGAGGAGACCTACAGGGATATAGTCCTGAAGTCCCACCTCCAGTCTGGCAGCATCCCTGTTGCCATGGAGGAGAGAGGTCACGTGACAGGAGAGCATCACCCTGGTGTGGCAGGAAGTGATCCTGTAACTAGGACCTGTCCTCCAGGTGATATAAAACCCTCTCGCACCGAGGACGTTTCTCCAGGGCCATGTCCCCATGAGGGGAGGGTCAGGACAGCTGTTATAGTTGGTGATTCAATCATTAGGAATGTAGATAGCTGGGTGGCTGGTGGACGTGAGGATCGCCTGGTAACATGCCTGCCTGGTGCGAAGGTAGCAGATCTCACGCACCGCCTAGATAGGATCATAGATAGTGCTGGGGGGGAGTCTGCTGTCTTGGTACATGTTGGTACCAATGACATAGGAAAATGTGGTAGGGAAGTTCTGGAGGCTAAATTTAAGCTTTTAGGTAGGAAGTTGAAATCCAGAACTTCCAGGATAGCGTTCTCCGAAATGCTTCCTGTTCCACGTGCAGGACCCAAAAGACAGGCAGAGCTCCGGAGTCTCAATGCGTGGATGAGACAATGGTGCAAGGATGAGGGTTTTGGATTTGTTAGGAACTGGGGAACATTCTGGGGAAAGGGGGGGCTCTTCCGAAGGGATGGGCTTCACCTTAATCAGGATGGGACCAGACTGCTGGCATTAACCTTTAAAAAAGAGATAGAGAAGCTTTTAAACTAGAAAATAGGGGAAAGCCGACAGTCACCCAGGAGCGCACAGTTCGGACAAAGGTATCCTTGAAGGATACTACCAAAAGCAGTGAGGTTCCAAAAGGGAGTATAGTAGCCCAAATGCCCTTGAGTAAGGAGCAGACAGAGCATAAAGATTCCCAATTACCCATGCCTACCAATAGCCAGATTAATATTAATAAAATACAGTCTCTAAAATGCTTGTATGCCAATGCTAGAAGTCTAAACAATAAGATGGGAGAATTAGAATATATAGCATTAAATGAGAGGTTAGATATGATTGCACTCTCAGAGACATGGTGGAAGGAGGATAACCAGTGGGACACTGTGATACCTGGATACAAACTATATCGTAATGATAGAGCTGAACAAATTGGTGGAGGGGTTTGCGCTCTATGTTAGAGAGGGCATTGAGTCAGAAAGGATTAAAGTTTTGCAGGGAACAAAATATGCTGTAGAATCTCTATGGATTGAAATTCCATTTATGAAGGGGAAGGTGATGGCAGTGGGAGTATACTATCGACCACCTGGCCAGAATGAACAAATGGATGATGAAATGCTCAAAGAAATCAAGGAAGCTAACAAAAGCCACAACAGAGTAGTAATAATGGGTGATTTCAATTACCCCGGTATCGACTGGGACAGTGTCACAGCAGGACAAGCTAAAGAGATAAAGTTTCTAGATGAAATAAATGACTGCTTCTTGGAGCAGCTGGTTCATGAACCGACCAGAGGGGAAGCCATACTGGACCTAGTCCTTAGTGGAACGCCAGATCTGGTGCAAGAAATAAGGGTGTTGGGACCACTTGGCAATAGTGATCATAGTATGATCATGTTTGATTTAATCAGTGGAGGACAGATAGTAAAGGAATCCACAGTACTACCTTTTAACTTTCAAAAGGGTGACTATGATAGAATGAGGAATATAGTTCGGAAAAAACTAAAAGGAGCGGTTCCAAAGGTTAAAGACTTACAGCAAGCTTGGGTGTTATTTAAAAATACTATCCTCGAAGCCCAGACCAGCTGTATTCCACGCATTAAGAAAAGTGGAAGAAAGTCCAAAAAACTGCCAGCATGGTTTAAAGGTGAGGTCAGAGAGGCTGTTGCTGCCAAAAGAGCAACCTTCAGAAAATGGAAAAAAGAGCCAAATGATGAAAACTGGAAACAGCACAAGCACTGGCAAGTTAAATGCAAAGCATTGATAAGGCAGGCAAAGCGGGAATTTGAGAAGAAACTTGCTACGGAAGCAAAAACACGAAATAAAGACTTTTTCAAGTACATTCGTAGCAAAAGGCCTGTGAGAGAGTCAATTGGACCATTAGATGATAGAGGGGTAAAAGGGGCAGTAAGAGGAGACAAGGCTATAGCAGAGAGACTGAATGAATTCTTTGCTTCGGTCTTTACTGAGGAAGATGTAGGGGTGTTACCCAAGACTGAAGTGGTATTTAAAGGTGATACTGCAGAGGAATTGAGAGAAATATCGCTACACCGGGAAGATATATTACAACTATTTGATAAACTGAATAGTAGCAAATCACCTGGACCGGATGGTATACATCCCAGAGTGTTGAAAGAACTGAAATATGAGATTGCAGACCTGTTATTGGTAATCTGTGAACTTTCATTAAAATCATCTGTAATACCTGAAGATTGGAGGGTCGCCAACGTAACACCAATTTTTAAAAAGGGTTCCAGGGGTGACCCGGGAAATTACAGACCGGTGAGCCTGACGTCAGTACCAGGGAAAATGGTAGAAGCCATCATAAAGAACAAAATTACACAGCATGTAGATAGTCATGGCCTAATGGGAGACAGCCAACATGGCTTTAGACAAGGAAGATCTTGTCTTACTAATCTGATCTGTTTTTTTGAAGGTGTGCATAAACAGGTAGACAAAGGTGAGTCGGTTGATATAGTGTATCTGGACTTTCAGAAAGCTTTTGACAAGGTCCCCCATCAGAGACTTTTGGCGAAGCTAAAAAGTCATGGGATAGGAGGCAGTGTACTATTGTGGATCGGGAACTGGTTAAAAGATAGAAAGCAGAGGGTAGGGCTAAATGGCCAATATTCCCAATGGAAAAAGGTGAATAGTGGAGTACCCCAGGGATCTGTACTGGGTCCGCTACTTTTTGACATATTCATAAATGACCTGGAAAAGGGAATAACTAGTGAGGTAATCAAATTTGCAGATGACACAAAACTGTTTAAAGTTGTTAAAACCCAAGAGGATTGTGGAAAACTGCAGGAGGATCTGGATAAATTGGAAGACTGGGCATCCAAATGGCAGATGAAATTTAATGTGGACAAGTGCAAAGTTATGCACCTAGGAAAGAACAACCCACACTATAGTTACAAGATGCAAGGCTCCACATTAGAAACCACCACCCAGGAAAAAGATTTAGGAGTCATCGTGGATAACATGTTAAAACCCTCCGCCCAGTGTGCAGCGGCGGCCAAGAAAGCAAATAGAATGCTAGGTATCATAAGGAAAGGGATGGAGAATAAAACAAAGGATATTATAATGCCTCTGTATCGCTCCATGGTACGACCGCACCTTGAATATTGTGTGCAATTCTGGTCACCGTATCTTAAAAGGGACATAGAGTTATTAGAAAAAGTACAGAGAAGAGCCACCAAATTGGTGAAGGGGATGGAAGGCTACTCCTATGAAGAGAGGCTAAAAAGGTTAGGGCTCTTTAACCTAGAAAAGAGGCGGCTGAGGGGAGATATGATAGAGGTGTATAAATTAATGAATGGAGTGGAACGGATAAACGTGGATAAATTGTTTACGCTATCAGAATATAGAAGGACTAGGGGGCATGTAATGAAGCTACAGGGTAAACTATTTAAGACAAATAGGAGAAAATATTTCTTCTCTCAACGTGTAATCAAACTCTGGAATCTGTTACCGGAGGATGTAGTAAGGGCTGTTAGTATAGCTGGGTTTAAAAAAGGTTTGGACAAGTTCCTGGAGGAAAGGTCCATAAACCACTATTAAAAAGGGACCCAGGATATCAATGCTTGGCCTAGTACAAGCACTGCAGAACCTGTGTCTTTTGGGGAAACTGCTAGGTACGTATGACCTAGATTGGCCACTGTTGGAAACAGGATACTGGGCTTGATGGACCTCGGTCTGACCCAGTATGGCATTTCTTATGTTCTTATGTTCTTATGTTCTTAAGAAGAGGCCTTCACCTGAGGACATTGGGACACAGCAAGTAGATATTTTGAATGTTACTGACTTGTTGGAACTTCGCATGAAGTAGCAGCAACACCTTCTACTATGCTAGTGACATTTGCTTGCTATCAGATAGAGTGGTTATTGAAGTTATTTTATAGGAAACGGAATGTAATGTTTCAAGGTTTTTTGGTTGGGATATATACAGATTTCTCCAAGGAAATGCAAAAACACAGCCGGGAGTTTCTTCTTCTCCGACTGGGGGTCCAGCAGCTGGGAGATCTCTTTTTTCTTAAGCACCCGTGTAAATGCTTGATTAGATATCGATCTATTTCTTATAATTTTTATGAGCCCTCCCAGCAGTTGGCCTTCATAAACGCTCGGTGCGTAGAAGCCTCGATCGATTCTCCTGTAGTGTGAACATTCTATAAAATATGGACTGTAAACTCAGTTCTGTATTTCTTACATTTACTGGAGTATATTTAATTTTTTCTACCCTCCCCCCAACCCTATGTTTTGTGAGCTAGGGAGAGCACTATATTTCTTATATACCCTTTTTGGGATTTTCTTATTTGTGTAGTTTTGTTTGCTCTATTGCTGTACAAGTGTATTCTTGGATTATTGTAGAAAATTGCATAAATTAAAAAAAAAAAAAGATATTGTACACCTCATACCTAAAATGCAAGGGTGCCAATAATGTTGACCACAACTGCTGAGAAGGCAGCATAGCTCATGGGGAGGCAGCGGTTTAGAATGAGGCCGTCCCCCTCTCTGAGCCAGGTTTCCATGATAAAAAGACAGTCTAGGGAGCGTTCAATTATCAGAACGTGGACTAGTGGTTTTTGCTCTATGGGACCTGCAGTTCAGCAAAGCTGACCGGAACGAGGGTTTTGAAATGTTATTCTGCTGTAAATGGATGGCAGGAGAAAGTGAGCAGGGAAGCAGGTTACTCACATTCTGTAGTTCCAAGCATGAAGGCAGGGGCACGGGGTGAGGGGAGTGCCAGCCCCATTGCACCAGCAGAAGCAGGAACAAGTGTATCCCAAATGGGCAGACACAGGAGAGGCTTAACGCTAGAGAGGATGACATGGGGGGCCTGTAGTGGAGCCGACTGAGCAGTCCCAAGGAGCTCACCCAAGGAGCAGGCCTTGCTCCTTGTGCGGGCTCCGTTGCGGTGCAAAATGCCCCAATTATGTTCTCTATATTGAAGTCCTGGGTCATCTGTTTGGGCCGGATCTCATAACTGGAGTGGTGCTCAACTTCCAGTGGGGCAGAAGTAGTCTGAGAGTGATTGAAGATCCTGGAGGCAAGGGAGATGGACACAGTCACAAACGCATATAGAATACAGCACTTTATAGAAACAGAAAGGATTTACTTGAAAACATTTTTTGTATTAGTTTTTGCCTCCATTACAAGCTTTTTTTCAAAGTTTCTCTTGGTCTAAGTTACTTTTTTACATCTCATTTGCATGTACCTCTTCCACCTCTCCAATATATCATGCTGGCCATCATTTAGCCTTCTTTTGACCTTTCAAAAGAGTCATTTTAATAATGTCTATGCCTCATGCAAACTTTTGAACCTGACAACCACGCCTTTTCGTTTTTTTCTCATTTCCTCATTTTATCATCATCTCCCTTTTTAAAATTAAGTGCTACAGCAGTAGTTTTTCCCTTCCAGTGATAACAAATTTGATTGCATTTGCATCACTTTTGCCTTGCAAAAAAACATTACTCCTTGCACCAGATCCTCTGTACTAGTAAAGACTAGATCAAAAGTATTTTCCACTCTGGTTGGTTCCTGGACCAACTGCTTTATGAAACAACCATTAATAGCATTTAGAAAATGTACCTCCCTAGCATATCCTAATAAGACATTTACCCAAACGGCATAATTGAAATCTGCTATTTTTATTGCTATCAAATTTGTTGACCTTCCTAATTTCTGTTAATATTTCAATGCCTCTTTATCCTATATAAGTGCATGGTAGTATACCCCACCACTATGCAACAAGATTTCACATTGCATTTTGTTTCCTGCAGAACCTTTATCCTGTTTGATCTTATGCCATTCCCTAATCTTTTTGACCCACCCAGTCATTTCAGTATAATTTCTACCTTGGCATCACAGTATCCAGTTGGTTGTTCTACTGCCACCAGGTTTCTGAGATGGCTATTATATCTAAATCATCCTTAATAGCTATACATTCTAACCCTCACATATTATTTTTTATACTCCTGGCATTCCGTTGTTGATAATTTGAAGTATTTTTTATCTGTATATACAACTTGCATAGCAGTTGATGGGGATAATTTGGAATCATTTATCGCTGCCTGTTCTTTATTTCTTGGGTGGGTTCTGTGTCTGGAGCTCAGAGAGTATGTGGGGATTTGAGGCGTGGGTGGGGATGAATACACCTGGGTGTTTGATTAGGTCTAGGTATCAGAGGAGATGGAGGTATGTGTAGGAGATGGGGGAGAAGGAGGTGTGTGTGTGTTAGGGTAGTGTCTCTGTGTGCAGGATCAGTTTGGATGAGTATGGGAGTGCAGGACAAATGTTGTGACAAAGGGAATCTGTGTGCCTGGATGTTTATGTGATAGAGACCTATACTGCACATTTTCTCCTGTCCACTCTCTGCTCCATATTCTATCCCCCCACTCCCTTCCAAACCTCAGCTTTCTCTCCCCAACCCCCTCCCCTCCCTTCCCATCATAGCCCTCTCTTCTTCTTCTTCCTGGCTCTATCAGCATACATCCCTCTCTCCCTCATGCCTTTTCCCCCTCCCTTCCTGTAGCATCTGCTCCTCTCTGACGTCCATCTTCCCAAGAAAGGTTGATGCATCTTCAGTAGTAGGCTGGCTAATTTATTTATTTAAACTTTTTTTTATACCGCTTTGTCCTTCAATCAGAGCAGTTTACATTATTAGAAGCATTATACATGGAACAGTTGAACAGTAAACAGTATTATCTAATATTATCTAACATTATACAAAGAACAATTGGATCTTAAAAGGGCAAGGTAGCATGAGAAACTATGTACATGGTCATGAGGATATGACAACTGTTTACAATTTTGGCATCATATTTAGTGGTATTAGTTCGTTGCTATGGGTCAACAGTCAGTGACTTGGATCATGTTGTTGTTTATGTGGTTAGGTTATATGTTCGTATTGAATTGAGTAGAGATGAGGTTTTAGTTTTTTCGAAAATCCTTAATGTCTGATGTTGCCCGCAAGTCATCTGGGAGAGAGTTCTAAATTGATGGAGCATAGAGTGATAGTGCTCTTTCAGATGTGTTTTGTATGGTCTTTTGGTATCCAAGGGGTGTGGTAATCATATTCGTTTTGTTATTTCTTCTAGGTCGGCTACTTGTGTCCCTTGTTATAGTGTCTTGTAAGATGAATGCTGATAGTTGGTGAATGATCTTGAATATGATTAAGGTTGATTTGTATCTGATACAGAAGTGGATTGGGAGCCAGTGTAATTTATTAAGTATTGGTGTGATGTGGTCATGTAAATCTGTTCCTGTGATTAGGCGAGCCACAGTGTTCTGCACTAGTTGGAGTGGTAATATAGTTTGCTTTGGGAGACCCTGGTATAGTGAGTTGCAATAGTCGAGCGTTGGAGTGATGATTGCTTGACAGATGGTTTGGAAGTGATCCTGGTCTAGAAATGGTTTCAGTTTTCTAATTGTCTTTATCTTGTAATAAGCGTTTTGCGGTTGTAATCTAATCTACTGAAGAGGGCTTTAAACTAGATTCATTGGGGATGGGTGAAGAAAGCCCCCAAGTAAGTGAAAGCCCCCAGGTAAGTGAAACATTAAATACCATTATGGAAATGGGTAAAGGGGTAACATATGGAAAGCAGCGTGTATAAATGCCCGTAGCATGGGAAATAAGATCCCTGATATTGAAGCTTTGGTGGGAGTGGCCGACTTGGATTTAGTGGCAGTTACAGAAAAATGATTCACAGAAAACTATGACTGGGATGTAACTATACCAGGCTATAATTTATTCAGAAAGGACAAGGTAGGAAGAAGGGTAGGAGGAGTGGCACTGAATGTAAAAAATAATATTAAAGCTTTGGAATTACAGAGCTTAAAAGGGAGAGAGGAGGCATTGTGGGTTATTTATTTTATTTTTATTTATTTTGACAGTTTTGTATACCGCCTTATCCTTCAATCAAAGCGGTCACAACACAATTGGGGGATACATTTAACATGCGGGGATATGAGACACATACACTAATACTTACAGGGAACATGGGCAATGGAGGGTTAAGTGGCTTGCCCAAGACCACAAGGAGCATCTGTGGGACTAGAAACCCCAGTCCTTCCGGCCCAAGGTTGCTGTCCTCTAGTGGGATTTGAACCCCCGACCTTCCGGCCTGAAGTACCTTGCCCCAACCACTAGGCTACTCCTCCCTAGAAAGAGGGAAAGAGAAATCTATTTGCATTGGCGTGATATATAGACCTCCCTCACAAGAGGAAGAGGAGGACAGAGAGTTAATTGAAGACATACGCAGCATTGCTAGGAAAAGGGAGGTGCTACGGATAGGGGATTTCAATATGCCAGATATTGATTGGAACATTCCTGCTGCAGTATCATCCAGAAGTAAGGATATCCTGGATTCTCTACAAGGAGAACTATTCAGGCAATTGGTAACAGACCCCACACGTGAAGGGGCCATACTGGACTTGGAGCTTACCAATGGTGAAAGTGTTTCTGATGTTATGGTGGGAGAACATTTTGCATCCAGTGATCACCAGATGGTGTGGCTCAGTATTAGGACTAGGGCTGTTAGAGTCCATTCAAAAGTGAGGATCTTAGACTTTAGGAAAACTAACTTTACCAAAATGGGCCAATACCTCAGGGTGTAGAAAAACAATTGGCAAAACTGAAAGGGGATATTTTAAGGGCAACCAACCTTTTTGTTAAAATGGTAAATAAAGGTAAAAGGAAAAGGAGACCACTATGGCTTTCAAAAGAAGTAGCTGAAAAGGAGAAGAAAAAGAGGGAGGCCTTCATGAAATACAAGAGATCATAGAGAGAGGAAGACAGGCATCTATATTTGGAAAAACATAGAGAAGCTAGCAAAATGTCAGGAAAGCAAAGATTCAAAAAGAGGAGGATATAGCCAATGCAATAAAATGTGGGGATAAGACATTTTTCAGATATGTTAGTGAGAAGAGGAAGGGCAAAAGTGGTATTGTCAGACTCAAGGGTGAAGGGGAGGAATATGTAGAAGCCGTTGAGGATAAAGCGGAATTGCTTAACAAATATTTCTGTTATGTGTTCACAGATGAAGAACCAGAAACAGGACCTCAGAAAACACCCACAAACAGGAACAGAAGCGAGGGGTATCTTGTACAATTTTCAGAAGACTGTGTTCGTGAGAAACTATCTCAAATTAAAGTAGACAAAGCGATGGGACCGGATGGGATACACCCTAGAATACTGAGGGAAGTTGGGGATGTTCTAGCAGTTCCACTGACTGACCTTTTCAATGCCTCGTTGGAGTTGGGAGTGGTGCCAAAGGACTGGAGAGAGGCTCCTGTGGTGCCTTTACACAAAATTGGAAGTAAGGATGTGGTTGAAAACTACAAACCGGTTAGTTAACTTCGGTGGTGAGTAAATTATTGGAAACGCTACTGAAAGAGAAAATAGTGAGGTTTCTAGAGTCCAGCAGATTACAGGATCCGAGGCAGCATGGATCCACCAGAGGCAGGTCTTGTCAGACAAATATGATTGGTTTCTTTGACTGGGTGACCAGGGAGTTGGACCAAGGGAGAGCCCTAGATGTGATGTATTTAGATTTCAGTAAAGCCTTTGACACCGTTCCTCACAGGTGACTTATAAACAAACTGAGCATCCTAGGGATGGACCCTAAAGTTACTGCTTGGGTTAGAAATTGGTTGTGTGGGAGGCGACAAAGAGTACAGGTAAATGGAGCTCTCTCTGAGGAGAAGGAAGTTACCAGTGGTGTGCCCCAGGGATCTGTCCTTGGTCCGATTCTTTTTAACATCTTTGTTAGAGATATAGCAAAAGGGCTGTCGGGTAAGGTTTGCCTCTGCGGATGATGCCAAAATCTGCAATAGAGTAGACACCCAGGAAGGTGTAGATAACATGAGGAGGGATCTAGCTAAGCTTGAAGAATGGTCTAGAATTTGGCAGCTGGGATTTAATGTTAAAAATGTAAGATCATGCATTTGGGCTGCAGCAATCCAAGGGAGCAATATAGTATAGGGGGTGAAGTACTTTTGTCCACTAAAGAAGAACGGGACCTAAGCGTGATTGTGTCTGATGATCTTAAAATAGCTAAACAGGTAGAAAAGGTGATGGCATAAGCTAGAAGGATGCTTGGGTGCACATGGAGAGGAATGACTAGCAAAAAAAAGGAGGTGATAGTGCCTCTGTATAAGTCTTTGGTGCGGCCTCATTTGGAGTATAGTGTGCAATTCTGCAGACCGCACCTTCAAAAAGATATAAACATGATGGAGTCAGTACAGAGGGTAGCTACTAAAATGGTTAGTGTTCTTCATTGTAAAGCATATGAGGACAGACTTAAGGATCTTAATATGTACACCTAAGAGGAAAGGCGGGATAGAGGTGATATGATTGAGATGTTTAAATACCTCCATGGCATAAATGCACAGGGGGGAGATCCTCTTTCAATTGAAAGCAAGTTCTGCTGTGAGGGGACATGGGATGAGGGTGAAGGGGGATAGATTCAGCAGTGATATGCGGAAATATTTCTTTACGGAAAGAGTGGTGGATCCGTGGAATAGTCTTCCAGTGGAGGTGGTAGAGATGAGGACAGTATCTGAATTCAAAAAAGCATGGGACAAACAGAGAGGATCTCTAAAGGAAAAAAGGGGACTGTTGTAGTTGTTGATATGGAGGGCAGACTGGATAGGCCATGTGGTCTTATTCTGTTGTAAGTTTTCTATGTTAAACTCCTTTTTCATATCCTCTCTCACCCTGCTTGCAGAAAAGCCCCTTCTTTTAGCTACCCTTTTCCTATCCTTTAGTTTTTTAGTGCCATCAAGTCAGTATTGACTCATAGCAACCCAGCTACCTCTAGGTGTTTTTGGCAATATATCACTGGAAGTAGATTGCCAGCCTTTTCTTCTGAGGCAATGGAGGGTAAAGTGACTTGCCCAAGGTCAAAAGGAGAGCCAGTGGGAATCAAACCCTTGATTTTCTGGGTACTAGACAGTTGCTCTAACCACTTGGCTACTCCTCCACTGCATTCCTATCTTTACAGCCCTCTTTTCCCTCCCCCTTCCCTGTAAGCCCCTCCGCTCAACTTGCCTACCACTTTTCCCCTTTCCTCCTTTTTCCTACGCTTTCCTTATAGCACTCATCCCCTCCTTATCTAGCACTCATCTCCTCTTGGAGTGTTGAGACCTGGTCTCATTGTCACCTATGGCCTCAGTATGCACTATTCTCCAATTGTAGGAGCTCTTTTTCCTTGCTTGCTTGCTCCTACTTCCTGTGCAGCTACAACAGCAGATTTTCTCCTTCATTTCAGGTGTTGGTTGGGTCCCTGTCAGCACACAACTTATTTTTGGGCTGCAACACCTCTCCCTTGTTTAGTGCTAGCGGTAGCTGGCTTCCACATGATGGGACTTAGGTGTATGCTAACAGGCTGGTGACTTCCTAAAAGCATGTGTATAAGTGACCGTTCACACACATACCGGAAAGTCCCTTAAAATAGGGACTTCTGTGCATAACTAGCATATAACTTTCCATGCATCCCTTCTAAAATTAGCCACATAATGACATCTCAAAAGGTATCATTGACTATATCCATGTTATATGCAATGCAGTTAACACACAGGAAGTGTATTATTTTTGCATGAATTGTATGGGAAGATGCTG
Source organism: Ichthyophis bannanicus (assembly GCA_033557465.1). Classification (NCBI taxonomy): domain Eukaryota; kingdom Metazoa; phylum Chordata; class Amphibia; order Gymnophiona; family Ichthyophiidae; genus Ichthyophis; species Ichthyophis bannanicus. Next base: position 1,785,112,959 of record CM066031.1, on the reverse strand, counting down.
GACATGTCACCACTAGTTACCCAGAGGTTTTGCAGTTGCCACATATTAACGTGTGATCACTGCTAAATTTCAGAGGGTAGCTTACTAAAAGAAGTCCTAAGTTTTCTGTTGATATATGCCAAGGCAGCTTGTTCATCTGAGCATAACATTCATTCCTGGAACAATTTAAAAAGGATAACACCCTCAACTCCCCACCAAAAATGAGTGTACAGGAAAGTACATCCTAGAGATTGCACAGCTGAATGTACAAATGAGTAGCTAGTTGGCAGAATAATAGAGCAGAAAAGCCATTACGGTCTGTAACGGGTAAATAGCATGGAAAGCTCCTGAGTAAGAAGAAAATGTCTCTTTAGCAGCGCTTAGGGACAACAATTTATTACGAGCATCCTTCTAGTGCAAGTACAATGTCACTGCAGGTTCACCCCATTTGCATTATTTCCAGACAATGACAGCAGCAGAAAAGGGACACTGATTTATTTCAGAGCCGCTCACAGGTGAATTGCACATCTACTGGAATCCAGTCAGACGCAGCTTAACCAGTTCAGGGCTTTTCTTCTTTAATGAAGACTCAGCTGATAGCAGCATCAACATGCCAGCATTTAGGCATGTTGCTCTCTCCCTTCTTTTGGTGAAGGGAAAACAAGTACCATTATTTAAACATTTCAAAAAGGATTGGATAAGCACAGAGGATACTTAGCCACTAAAAAGTGAAGAGTGGCAGAGATCGACTGAGGTCTACTGCCTGCAGTGGGAAATCATTTGGGCAGAGCAGACAGGCTGCCAAGCCCCCATCTGTCATCACATGTGGGGGTTTTTTATGTTTCCATACTAACGGTATTGATGAAACAGTGTCACAGAGGACACTGCACAAGACCAGTTGCTTAGTTATGAATAGCAATGATAATAACAATTTAGGGCATGTTTGGGCAATTTTCATCCAAAGAAAATCCAGAGGGTTTTTTTAATGATTTTAACTATTTGAGACCGACATGCAGCCACCACTGGGATGAATGGTTTGGCAGCACATTTATGCTTGACTGTTGGCAAAGGAAAGCGAGAAGGAGCATCACAATGATTATTCCCTCAGTTTGCTTAATATCTGAGATAGGGATGCATGGTGAAACAAAATCACCTTAATTAATACTGTATATATAGTCCCATGGTAAAACTGATACAGAACCTGCCACGTTCTTTCCTGTCTTATAGTGGGGCATATTCAGCAGTGGTGGAGAGGAAAAGTAAAACACACGGAGGCTTATTTCACAATGGGACAATCTGGAACGTCAAAGGCAGAACATCTGAAAAAAAAAGCAGGCACATGGACGAACCTGACATGCACGTGCATCAAATGTCTAAATACAGTTGTGGTCAACATTATTGGCACCCTTGTAGTTCAATGCCTTAATGCCCAATATTTCAAAAAAAAAAAGTGGTCAGTGAAATGGCTTTGGACTATATATGCACAGGGGCGGCCCAAGGGGGGTGCGGGGCCATGTGCGGAGACTCGGTGCGGGGCCTCATTTGCATAAGGGACCTCATTTGCATAAATATTTGCATAATGTTACCTTACACTAACTTTTAGTAAACATGCCTCTTAATGAGTGTATGGATAAAGAAAGACTAAAAGATTTCTACATTACTATAATCCAGTGCCCCAACTGCCAGGCACATTAGGAACTACTACAAACACTGCCCATTTAGAACCCATAGCAAACCTGCCGTATCATAACAGCACTACCAGGACTCACAAAGCACAAGACCCTACCTATCAAAAGGCTACACTGAAAATATTAAACCAATACATTTCAGAGAATAACAATACATGACCTACTGGGGAAAGAGAACAAGTGGCAATGTCAAATAGGAATTACATAAACAGAATACCTCAGCTCAGTTACACATGAACAGAACATAAACCATCACCAAACAAGGAATCACAATTTAGAAACAGGAAGGCAATAATTAAACTGGGAACCCCAAAAGCCCAACAACACTGTAGAAATAAAACTATAAATTAATTTCCTCTTGTACTAAACAAAGCTCAGACGTTAATGATGCACATTTCCCAGAGCTGGCATATTTCAGTTAATAAATTCAATAAAGAGATATTTTTCTACCTTTTGTGCATTTTTTTCAGTTGCAATTGCTCCAGCCACTTTCTTCTGGTTTCTTCGTGTCTTCTGCTAACTCTCCATCATCTGTTGTCCATTTGTCCTTTCTTCACTCTTCTAGATTTTTTCCATTCTCTCTCTACATCTGCTTTAACATACTAATCTTTCTCCTTTTGCTCTTTCCTCATTCCTATTTCATCCACTCAAATTTTACCCCCCCCCCCCCATCCTCAATCCCCACTTACTCTCCCAGTATCCGGCCAATTGTAGATTTGTCTTCCCTCCCACACAAAATATTTTTCCTCTCTACCAGCTCTATCCCATTCTAATCTTCCCCCAACATCAGCTCCCTTCTAGTTCCAGCCCCACCCAGCATCCGCTCGCTTCTAGTCCATGCATCAGCCCATTTCCAGTCCTAGCCCCCCATAAGCCCATTTCTAGTCCTATCCTAGCCCCACCATCAGGCCATTTCCAGTCCTAGCTCCCCCATCCAAGTCCCTCCATCAGCTCATTTCCAATCCCAGCCCCCCATCAGCCCATTTCTACTCCTTTCCTAGCCCCACCATCAGCCCATGTCAAATCCTAGCTCCCCTCCATTCAGCCCATTTCCAGTCCAAGCCCCCCATGAGCCTACTTCCAGTTCTAACCACTCCATGAGTCCATTTCAATCCAAGCGCCCCCAACAGCCCATTTCCAGTCCTATCCTAGCCCTCCATCAGCCCATTTCCTGTCCTAGCCCCCCTCACTCAGCCCATTTCCAGTCCTAGCTCCCTCACCTCACAGCCCATTTCCATTCCAAGCCTCTGTGCCCATCAGCTATTTGCAGTTCAAGCCCCCCTTCCACTCAGCCCATTTCCAGTCCTAGCAACCCCCCAGCCCATTACCAGTCCTAGCCCCCCCCCATAGCCCATTACCAGTCCTAAGCCCACCATTACCCATTACCAGTCCTAAGCCCCCCCATCACCCCATTTTGTCTTAGCCCCACCATAGCCCATTACCATTCCTAACCCCCATCAGCCCATTTCCAGCCTTAGCCTCCCCACAGCCCATTCCAGTCCTAACCCCCCCATTAGCCCATTTCCAGTCCTAGCCCCCCCATAGCCCATTACCAGTCCTAACCCCTCCCCCCATCAGCCCATTTCCAGTCTTAGCAAGCCCATAGCCCATTACCAGTCCTAACCCCCCATCAGCCCATTTCCAGTCTTAGCCCCCCCATAGCCCATTACATCCTAACCCCCACCCATCTGCCCATTTCCAGTCTTAGCCCCCCCATAGCCCATTACCTGTCCTAACCCCCATCAGCCCACTTCTAGTCTTAGTCCTCCCATAGCCCATTAGTAGTCCTAACCCCCATAGCCCATTACCAGTCCTAACCCCCTCCCCCCTCAGCCCACTTCCAGTCTTAGTCCCCCCCATAGCTCATTAGTAGTCCTAAAACCCCATAGCCCATTACCAGTCCTAACCCCCTCCCCCCATAAGCCCACTTCCAGTCTTAGTCCCCCCATAGCTCATTAGTAGTCCTAACCCCCCATAGGCCATTACCAGTCCTAACCCCCTCCCCCCATCAGCCCACTTCCAGTCTTAGTCCCCCCATAGCTCATTAGTAATCTTAACCCCCCTCCCCCTCCTAAACCCCCTCCCCCCATCCCAGATAGACTTTTAAAAAAACGGCTGCTGCTGCTGCTGCTGATGCCATGGCAGCGGCAGAATCAAGCGTCCACGCCGCGGGGCCCCGACTGCCCGGCAGAACCTCCCTCGAGCATCAGCTCCCGAATCCCTCCCAAAGCGCGGGCTTTCAGAGCCACGAGAGTTTCCCTGTCTTCTCGCGGCTCTGTTAATCTCGCCGGGGCTGATGGGATTTCCCCTTTTAAGCTCTGTAATTCCAAAGCTTTAATAGTAGTTTTTACATATAGTGCCACTCCTCCTCCCCTTCTTCCTACCCTGCCCTTTCTGAATAAAGTATAGCCAGGTATAGTTACATCCCAGTCATGGTTTTCTGTGAACCATGTTTCTGTAACTGCCACTAAATCCAAGTCAGCCACTCCCACCAAAGCTTCAACTTCAGGGCTCTTATTTCCCATGCTACGGGCATTAATACACACTGCTTTCCATATGTTACCCCTGTTACCCATTTCCATAAAGGTATTTAATGTATCACCTACCTGGGGGCTTTCACTTACCTGGGGCTTTCTTTACCCATCCCCAACGAATCTAGTTTAAAGCCCTCTTCAGTAGATTAGCCAGTCTACTACCGAAGATGCGTTGACCTTTCTTGGACAGATGGATGCCATCTCTGCTCTGCAACAAAGTCAAAAGCCTTGCTGTAATCGAAAAAGCACAAATAGATATCCTTTTGGTATTCTTTAGTCTTTTCAAGGATCCATCTCACATCCGCAATGATGTCTCTCGTTCCTCACCCTTTCCTGAACCCTGCTTGCACTTTAGGTAGTTCTTGTTCCAGGTATGGTTGTAGTCTCTGTAGAATAATCTTCAGTAGAATCTTGCTGGCATGTAGTATCAGAGCGATTGTGCGATAATTTCCACAGTCAGTTGGATCATCTTTCTTTAGTATTGGTATAAACACAGATCTTTTCCAGTCAGTTGGCCATGATGTTGTCTTCCAAATTTCTTGGCAAAGCCTTGTAAGTATGGTAACAGCTGCATCAGATTGCTGTAATACTGCTGTGGGAATGTCATCAATGCCTGGTGCTTTGTTCTTTGATAAGGCTTTCAATGCTGCTTCGACTTCGTCTTTCAACACCAATGGTTCTGGATCATAAGGTACAGTTGAAACGGCTGTTGGTCCACTTGATCTTTATCATATAAAAACTGTATATTCTTTCCACCTTTTCTTGATCTTCTCAGCATCATTCAACATAGATCCTTGAGCATCTTGTAACATTTCAATTTGAGGCTGGAATTTTTTCTTTAACTCTCGTAGCTTTAGGAAAACCAATCTTGTTCTTCCTCTAATAGTTTCTGCTTCTATTTCCTTGCATGTATCACTGTAGTACTTTTCCTTGTCCTTTCTTGCTGCACATTGGAAATCTCTGTTGAGTTCTGTGATTGTCTTTCTTTCTCCTCTGGTTTTAGCTTCTCTTTGTTTCTGGGCAATTTTCAGGGTTTCTTCCATCATCCATTTTGGCCGTTTTTGCTTTTTCACCTTTTGTAGACACTTCTCACTTTCTTCCAACACAACCTTCTTGATGTCATTTCATAACTCTTCTGGAGCTCTGTCATTTGTATCTAAAGCAGCAAATCGATTTTGCAGGCAGTTTTTAAATTCCAGTGGTATATTCTCAATGTCATATTTTGCTACATTCATGAGTGGCTTGCTCTTTTTCAACTTTAACTTGAGTTTGCATACTAGTAGCTGGTGATCTGTACCAAGTCAGCTACAGGTTTTGTCTTTGTTGATGTTATAGAGCTTTTCCATCATTGACTTCCGCATATGTAGTCAATTTGATTTTTGTCCATGTGTACAGTCGTCGCTTGTGTTGCTGGAAGAAGGTGTTTGAGATGAATACATCGTTGGTCTTGTAGAATTCTATCAGTCTTTCTCCAGCTTCATTTCTGTTGCCAAGTCCATATTTTCCAACCACTTTGCCTTCTTCTTTGTTGCCAACTTTTGCGTTCCAGTCACCCATGACTATCAGGATATCCTGTTTGCATGTTCTGTCAATTTCAGCTTGTATTTGTTCATAGAACTCATCAATTTCATCCTCTTCTGCAGCTGTTGTTGGGTCATATACTTGAATTATAGTTGTGTTGATAGGCATTCCTCATAGATGAATAGAGATTAAGCATTCACTGACTGCAATGTATTTCATTACAGATCTTGCAAGTTTCTTTTTTTAAATGCAACACCATTTCTTCTTTCTCTTTCATTTCCAGCATAATAAACTATGTGATCATCTGATGAAAGTGCCCCATGCCATCCATTTCAGTTCGCTGACACCCAACAGATCAAGTTGTACACATTCCATTTCATTCTTGACCATCTCCAACTTCCCTTGGTTCATGCTCCATACATTCCATGTCCCAGTATGTAAGACATCTTTACAGCTTCTGACTCTCATTTTATGCACAGCTACATCAACAGTCAGACGTCCCAAGGGCTTTGATCCACCCACATCATAAATGCTGGCTTTACTCTGAAAAGTCTTCAGCTCCTCCCCAGTAGCTAGTTGAGTGCCTTCCAACCTGGGGGTCTCATCTTCCAGCACTATAGTGTAATTTGTTTTGTTGTGACTATCCATTGGGTTTTCATGGCAGGATACAAAAGTAGATTACCAGGCCTTTCCTCCGCGCAGTTTAAGTTTAATATTGTTGCCATTGTCACAGAAATGTGATCCTCCGCCGCCAACACCATCCCATTCTGCTGCTGCCCAGATGGATTTTCATGGCAGGATACAAAAGTAGATTACCAGGCCTTTCCTCCACGCAGTTTAAGTTTAATGTTGTTACCGTTGTCACAGAAATGTGATCCTCCGCTGCCAACACTGTCCCATTCTGCTGCTGCTGCCCAGATGGTTGGTTTGTCTTCGTCTGGCACCTCAGCTGAGACCTGTCCATCTTGGGAGACCCTGCCAATAGTTAAACTACTGATAGCTTAGCCCTCAGCATCACTGATGCACACAAGCCCTCATATTCTTATGTTAAAAGGGAAGGATTCCTGAAGCAATTTGGGGGATAGCAAGACAAATTTGAGATTTGTTGCTGGAGATTGAACAAGACTGTGTTGGGTGGTGGTTAAGAGTGAAAATTAACAGGGGAAGAACTGAGGTGGAGAATTTTGAGGGTGAGCAGATGGAGAAAAGACAAGGTTGAAGTAGTGTCCATGCTGGTGAAATGGGGTAGTAGAGCACAGTTGGAGGTTGAAGGAAGAGTTAAGACAAGCAGCTTTGCAGCAAAAAGGTCAGAGGGGTTATCAACATGAATGTTAATTCTCAAGAATGAGGGAAAGGGAAGAAGGTTCAAAAAGGAAAGCCAGGAGTCAAAGTCAGTGAGAAAGGAAGAGGTGGACTTGTCAGGGGGTTGATAAATGACAGCCATCAGGAGAGCTGGAAGAATAAATAGGTGGATTGAGTGGAATTCAAAGGAAGAAAGGGATTGAGATTGAGGTGGAAGAAGAGGTTAAAACTGGCAGGAAGGGGAGGGTAGGAACCTAACACAACCTCTGTGGCCTACCAAGCAAGGTATACTTTTATTTATTTATTTATTTAACCATTTTTATATACCACTCTACCTTCACTCAGAGCAGTTTACATTATAACATTAACTTATGCAGAACATGTGAGAGATCACAATTGACTGCTACATTAAACACAGGTGTAACATGTTAGCATAATTTAAACTTTAAAACTTGTATGAAACTATATACAGACTATGAAATTGTATATTGAATTGTATGTATAAATGGTATGTATTATAAGGTTGTCTGTTGGAATATCATGTGACCAGTGCTTGTGTATGGTTACGTGATGTGTCCAAAGTATTTGGTGTATAGGTAGGTCTTTAGTTTTTTCATATGGAAGAAAAGGTAGCCTCCATGGCAGAGGGCATTAACTAAAGCTCAGTCTTCAGGGAGAAACCAAGTTTTAGTTAGAGGAAGGAAATATAGAACATTAGAGATCAAGAGGTCATGAATGTAGGTAACTTTTATGTAGACAAAGTAGACATTCTACAGGATGCATAAGAAAGGGAGAGAAGATGGAGGAAAGAGAAGCATATGAATAAGATTTGAGAAATTATGGTTGTGTCTGTATAGGGAATGAGAGATACTTAGGGGAGCCAGAATTGGGATTGATATCCTCAGATGAATGAAGAAGGAAAAGGAGCAGGAGGGTATGATGAAAAGAAGCACGATGGTGACGAAAGTGAGGTGCTCTTAGAGAAAGTGGAGATGGCTGAATGAGAGGAATAAAATGTTGAAGCTTAAGAGCAGATGATAAGGTAGAAGACAAAGTAGCTGGAGAGGTGAAGAAAGTAGGGAATGGGTGATATGGACTTGGGGTTTGAAGTTGTTTGAATGAAGGGAAAAGACTGGGGAGAGTTAACATCAAGAACAGAATATGATGCAGAGCCATAGGAAGATAGATGGGTAAGAAAAACTATAGATCTGAGGAGCACTAGCCAGGATTAAAATTGCCTCCCCCTTATTTAGAATCCATGGTTTGTCCCTTCTTCTACAAAGAATCTGAAGAACAAAAAGTAGATAGAGCATGGTAGATTCTGGCAACATAAGGCCTATGATTCAGAAACCTGTTACCAAATGATACTACAACAGAATGCTTTTACAACATTGGTAATAGAGGATTGTCCCATAACACTTATGCTGATGACAGCCACTATCCACATGTATAGGCCCCCCTCAAAGTTAAGGTCTCTGAAGGCAGGTGTCCCCACCATCATGTACCACCTCCAAAGTCTGACATGCACCAGATGAATGAGGGTATAAGGAGTAGTTGTCACTCTCCCTGGGCACATGTTGTGCAGGGTCATGATGGAGCAGGCCAACTACATATTGGCCAATTGTCCAGCACAAAGTTCAAGCATTTACAGGAAGTGCACATCACATGCATCACTTAACATCAAAATGCCACACAGTTGCAGATATAGATGTGCTCTGGAGGACATAGCAATATGTAGGTGCCCTCCACAATGAACCTCAAACAGCCATTGGCAGTGATTTCCCAGTGCCATACCTTCACTTCTTCCAAGTGAGCTGAACATCATCACCCCTGTTCCAAGGTATGCTATTAGTAGGCCACAGATAGCCAGGTCAGGGTCTATAAGGAAAACTGAAAGGTGGCCTAATCAGCCTTTGATAGCAAACCTTGGGACAGGGTGAAGTTCTTCTATCCACAAAGTAAGAGCATGATCTGTTGGCCATTGTTTCTGATGATCTTAAGGTAGCCAAAGAGGTAGAAAAGGCAATGGCAAAAGCAGATGGATGCTTGGGTGAATATGGAGAGGAATGGCCAGGAGGAAGAAGGAGGTGATAATGCCTCTGTAGAAGTCTCTGTGAGACCTCCTTTGGAGTACTGCGTGAAGTTCTGGAGATCACACCTTGAAATAGATATAAAAAGGATGGAGCCAGTGCAAAAGGTGGCTATTAAAATGGCCAGTAATTTGTCTTAATGCATATGGGGACAGACTTAAAGATCTCAATATGTAAACTTTGGAAGAAAAGCAGGAGATGAGAGGGAATATAATGAGTTATCTGAGGAAATATTTCTTGATGGAAAGAGTGGTGAATGCATGGAAAAGCCTCTTAGTGGAAGGTAGAGATGAGGGCTGTATCTGAATTCAAGAAAGCATGGGACAAACACAGAAGATCTCTAAGAGAAAAGAAGAAATTGTTGAACTTTGTATGGATGGTCAGACTGGATAGGCCATATGGTCTTTATCTGCCATCCTTTTTCTATATTTATTTATTTTCTCTTACATACTGTGCTATTCTGCACCAGTGGGGTTTACATTGAACAAATTAAAATTACATTGAACAAGGCATTATAACTTGGAGATAACTATTTTACAGGGAGCATGGGCTATGGAGGGTTAAGTGGCTTGCCCAAGACCACAGGGAGCACCTGTGGGACTAAAAACCCCAGTCCTTCTGGCCCAAGGTTGCTGTCCTTGAGTGGATTTGAACCCTTACCTTCTGGCTTGAGGTACCTTGCCCCAACCACTAGGCCACTCCTCCACTCCCATTTATATAAACTCTCTCACATGTATGCTAAGATCACCAGGGTTCCACTGAATCAAACTCAGCTATCATTCAATGGAGAGCTGTACCTGATTTGGTGAGCTTTACCCTGATCCTAGAGTTCCCATAATGGCCCTATCTAGCACCTGATTGAACTTCCCCAACCATCACATAACTTTTGTCCATTCCAGTGACCATGTTTATTTATTTAACCAGTTTTCTATACCACCTTATCCATCAATCAAAGCAGTTTACATTATGTAATTACTACAAACAGGTACTAGATACATTCCCTCATCCCTATAGGCTCACAATCTATGTGTACCTGAGGCAATAGAGGGTGAAGTGGCTTGCCAAGGGCCACAAGGAGTGCCTATAGGGCAAGAAACCCCAGTCCCTCTGGCCTGAGGTTGCTCTCCCCAGGTGGGACTTGAACCCCCAGCCCGAGGTCTTTCTTGGGAAAGTTTAACAAATTAAAGTGGAGACTACATTTTCCTGTTTATAGCTGGAGACAAGGTTTTCACCTTATATCACCCATCTCTTAATTTTAGAGATTCCTTGTATGACAGATGTATTTCTTGAAAAATGATAATATCTGGTCTCAACTTGTTTATATCTTTATGAGATTGGGAAATCCTTTGACATTAAGGAAAACCATTTTTTATGCATGAGCCAACCATATCTTGAAAGCTGTAATATTCAGAGTACTTAAGCTGCTTCACCCTGTCACTTCCACGACAGATCCAGAAAAGTGAACCCAAATTCCCACAATGTAGGCACGTAATAAACAGCCTCTGTGACAAGCCCTGGGAAACACAAACTCCTGCAAAAATCAGGAATACATCAACAGAACCCTGCAAGTAAACCTGTGACTGTGTAAACCACTGACCTAGAGAGTCCTAGGAGAAAAGAGACCTATTCCCTGGGCTACACCTCATCTCACTTAAGCATTCACATTTCCCTCACTCAGTTAGAAACATAGAAACATAGAAACATGATGACAGAAAAAGACCACATGGCCTATCTAGTCTGTCCTTCCATAACAACAACTACAACAGTCCACTTTTTACCTTTACAGATCCTCTGTGTTGGTCCCATGCTTTTTTGAATTCAGTTACTGTCCTCATCTCTACCACCTCCACTGGGAGACTATTCCATGGATCCACTACTCTTTCTGTAAAGAAATATTTCCGCATATCACTGCTGAATCTATCCCCCTTCACCCTCATCTCATGTCCCCTCGTAGCAGAACTTGCTTTCAATTGAAAGAGGCTCTCTCCCTGAACATTTATGCCACGGAGGTATTTAAACATCTCAATCATATCACCTCTATCCCGCCTTTCCTCTAAGGTGTACATATTAAGATCCTTAAGTCTGTCCTCATATGCTTTATAATGAAGCCCAATAATCATTTTAGTAGCAACCCTCTGCACCGACTGCATCCTGTTCACATCCTTTTGAAGGTGCGGACTCCAGAATTGCACACCATACTCCAAATGAGGTCGCACCAAAGACTTATACAGAGGCATTATCACCTCCTTTTTTCTGCTAGCCATTCCTCTCCATATGCACCCAAGCATCCTTCTAGTTTTTGCCGTCACCTTTTCTACCTGTTTAGCTACTTTAAGATCATCAGACACAACCACGCCTAGGTCCTGCTCTTCTTTAGTGGACAAAAGTACTTCACCTCGTATACTGTATTGCTCCCTTGGATTGCTGCAGCCCAAATGCATCACCTTACATTTTTTAACATAAAATCCCAGCTGCCAAATTCTAGACCATTCTTCAAGCTTAGCTAGATCCCTCCTCATGTTATCTACACCTTCCTGGGTGTCTACTCTATTGCAGATTTTGTTATCATCTGCAAAGAGGCAAACCTTACCCGACAGCCCTTCCGCTATATCACTAACAAAGATGTTAAAAAGAATCGGACCAAGGACAGATCCCTGGGGCACACCACTGGTAACATCCTTCTCCTCAGAGTGAGCTCCATTTACTTGTACTCTTTATCGCCTCCCACCCAACCAATTTCTAACCCAAGCAGTAACTTTAGGGTCCATCCCTAGGGTGCTCAGTTTGTTTATAAGTCGCCTGTGAAGAACAGTGTCAAAGGCTTTACTGAAATCTAAATACACCACATCTAGAGCTCTCCCTCGGTCCAACTCCCTGGTCACCCAGTCAAAGAAATCAATCAGATTTGTCTGACAAGACCTGCCTCTGGTGAATCCATGCTGCCTCGGATCCTGTAATCCGCTGGACTCCAGAAACCTCACTATTTTCTCTTTCAGCAGCGTTTCCAATAATTTACTCACCACCGAAGTTAAACTAACCGGCCTGTAGTTTTCAACCACATCCTTACTTCCGCTTTTGTGTAAAGGCACCACATGAGCCTCTCTCCAGTCCTTTGGCACCACTCCCGACTCCAATGAGGCATTGAAAAGGTCAGTCAGTGGAGTTGCTAGAACGTCCCCAAGTTCCCTCAGTATTCTAGGGTGTATCCAATCCGGTCCCATCGCTTTGTCTACTTTAAGTTGAGCTAGTTTCTCACAAGCACAGTCTTCTGAAAATTGTTCAAGATGTCCCTCGCTTCTGTTTCTATTTGTGGGTGTTTTCTGAGGTCCTGCTCCTGGTTCTTCATCTGTGAACACAGAACAAAAATATTTGTTAAGCAATTCCGCTTTATCCTTATCAGCTTCTACATATTCCCCCCCCCCCTGCACCCTTGAGTCTGACAATACCACTTTTGCCCTTCCTCTTCTCACTAATATATCTGAAAAATGTCTTATCCCCCCATTTTATTGCATTGGCTATTTCCTCCTCCTTTTGAATCTTTGCCTTCTTGACTACTTTGCTAGCTTCTCTAAGTTTTTCCAAATACAGATGCCTGTCTTCCTCTCTCTGTGATCTCTTGTATTTCATTTATTTATTTATTTATTTATTTTTATTTCTTATATACCGCGCTTATAATCAGTGCGGTTTACATATGAATAAGTTTAAACACAATGATACAAACAGCATTGGTTTTTTACAGAGAACAGGGTATAGAACTTGGGGCAAACGTGGTAAACTATGTACAAGTAAATATGTAGGAGTAAATGAAGGCCTCCCTCTTTTTCTTCACTTTTTCAGCTACTTCCTTCGAAAACCATAGTGGTCTCCTGTTCCTTTTGCCTTTATTTACCATTTTAACAAAAAGGTTGGTTGCCCTTAAAATACCCCCTTTCAGTTTTGCCCACTTTATTTCTACATCCCCCAGCTATTCTCATCCCACTAACGACTCCCTGAGGTATTGGCCCATCTTTGCAAAGTTAGTCTTCCTAAGGTCTAAGATCCTCACCTTGGAATGGATTCTAACAGCCCTAGTCCTAATACTGAACCACACCATCTGGTGATCACTGGATGCCAAATGATCTCCCACTACAACATCAGAAACACTTTCACCATTGGTAAGCACCAAGTCCAGTATGGCCCCTTCACGTGTGGGGTCTGTTACCAATTGCCTGAATAGTTCTCCCTGTAGAGAATCCAGGATCTCCTTACTTCTAGATGATACTGCAGCAGGAATGTGCCAATCAACATCTGGCATATTGAAATCTCCTATTAGTAGCACTTCCCCTTTCCTAGCAATGCTGCGTATGTCTTCAATTAACTCTCTGTCCACCTCTTCCTCTTGTGAGGGAGGTCTGTATATCACACCAATGCAAATAGATTTCTCTTTCCCTCTTTCTAGTTTAACCCACAATGCCTCCTCTCTCCCTTTTAAGCTCTGTAATTCCAAAGCTTCAATAGTAGTTTTTACATATAGTGCCACTCCTCCTCCCCTTCTTCCTACCCTGTCTTTTCTGAATAAAGTATAGCCAGGTATAGTTACATCCCAGTAATGGTGTTCTGTGAACCATGTTTCTGTAACTGCCACTAAATCCAAGTCAGCCATTCCCACCCACTACTTTCCATATGTTACCCCTGTTACCCATTTCCATAAAGGTATTTAATGTATCACCTACCTGGGGGCTTTCACTTACCTGGGGGCTTTCTTCAACCATCCCCAACGAATCTAGTTTAAAGCCCTCTTCAGTAGATTAGCCAGTCTACTACTGAAGATGCGTTGACCTTTCTTGGACAGATGGATGCCATCTCTGCTCTGCAACCCTTGGAACAGTTACACTTGTCCATCACACATATCCACTTGCCAGCCAAAATCACCTACTTCTCAAGGTCTCGCACATTCCACGCTCTCTCCCCACCTCGCCCCACTATCACCTATAGAACTTAGTCAAAGAACACTAAAGTGCTCAAAAGGCAACACATGAACAGGTCTCTCACAGAGGACTCAAGCATGCTGAGCCAGTCAACCAAATAATTATAGACTGAGTTTATTTGAAAGTCTCATTAGTCCTTAACATTGCTACCTCTCATAAGTCGCTTTTGCGGCCCCTCTGTAGCTACACAAAGATATCTCCTTCTTTCGTCTCTTTGTAGCCAGGACACTGACTTCTATATTACACCATATATCCTCTAATATACTTTCAGGCAAATTACCATCTAATAGTTGTGTGTTCACTACTAAATATCATGGTTGATGCTTGTATATATGATCTTTTAATATTATTTTGTTGTGATGAACTGAAAGGTCTCAGACTTTCTAGGTACTTTATCTGGAACTTAGTCTTCTGCCGTACCTTTTTTGCATCAATGACCTCAGTTCACATACAGTTCTGAGCAAGTATGATATTTTCAAATTATTTCAATCAAGAAAAATGCTTATCTTATTCCATTGTTGTGTTCCCCAACGCCATGATTTGGCACCGTGCTTGCGTTTCACTATATCGCGTTTCATCAGGGGGTTCGATCTTACGCTGTAAACAAAATGCAACTTTCATTGTAATGCCTTGATTATCATAATATCAAACTGGATAATTTCGTCTGACTCTCACATACCTTCAGTATAGTCTTTATAATATTTGCAAATACAACTCCTTCTATCACTGTTTGGCGTGTACCTACGAGCTCTTCGGCTTCAAAAAATGCCGCGCATGCGGGTTGACGTGTGTCTTCCATTTAAATAGTAGTCCCTCCTTTAGGGGAAGCTTAGGGATTGCATCATAGAGGCACTATTTCCTTCATTGCTACCAGAATGCCAAGGCTTTATGAGTTAGATACATACTCCCCATTCAATCACGTTATTCAGAACTCCCGGGGTAACTGTTTGCAATCGATATATCCACCGTTGTTCACGAATGAGCAACGTCTGCTCTTTAGATTTACCGTTCTGTCCCATCATAACCTTTTCCAAACAGAAACACTTGAGATCATCAAAATTATGTTGGTATCCTAGACAATGTGTCACAATAGGAGCTTCTTGCATCTTACAGCATAATCGGCTTCGATGTTCGTTCATGCGAACTTTAAAGGGTCTAATCGTTTTACCAATATACATAAGATCACAAGGGCATTTAATGCCATATACAACAAAACTAGAATTGCATGAGGTGCTTTGTCTCAATTTATATCTAGCACCATGATACTCAAACTCCGTGATTTCTTCAGATATGGAACATATGTTGCAATCACCACATGCAGGATGCCCAACAGATGTTTCATCAATGATATTCTGAGTTGATCTTAGCACCGTGGGACTGAGTTTCTCTTTAAGATTTCGATGTTGTGTCCACACGCATCTGATCTTCTTATGACATTTATCCAGGTAATATACTTATAACATTCATTTGATTCTTTTTAATGCGTTTAATCTGTTTACTATATGGAGAATATTTTGTAATTAAATTTATATTATTGTCATCTGTTCGTCTTGTCTTACTAGTTTATAAGAGTAAACTTCTGTTATTAAAAAGAGCTCTTTTATACGCAGATTTGATAACATTTTCAGGATACCTTCTGTGTTGAAAATCTTGCATCAATCTGCGAGATTGTAATTTGTAATCCGCATGATCAGAGCAATTCCTTCTGTATCTTAGAAATTGTGAAAGGGGCAAACTGTCCCGCAGTTGTTTTGAATGTCCACTACTATAATGTAGAAAGGTGTTTCTATCTGTGTTTCTCCTATATAACGATGTTATCCATCCATCATAAAGCCTTGGCATTCTGGTAGCAATGAAGGAAATAGTGCCTCTATGATGCAATCCCTCAGCTTCCCCTAAAGGAGGGACTACTATTTAAATGGAAGACACATGTCAACCCGCATGCGCGGCATTTTTTGAAGCCGAAGAGCTCGTAGGTACACGCCAAACAGCGATAGAAGGAGTTGTATTTGCAAATATTATAAAGACTATACTGAAGGTATGTGAGAGTCAGACGAAAGTATCCAGTTTGCTATTATGATAATCAAGGCATTACAATGAAAGTTGCATTTTGTTTACAGCGTAAGATCGAACCCCCTGATGAAACGCGATATAGTGAAACGCAAGCACAGTGCCGAATCATGGCGTTGGGGAACACAACAGTGGAATAAGATAAGCATTTTTCTTGATTGAAATAATTTGAAAATATCATACTTGCTCAGAACTGTATGTGAACTGAGGTCATTGATGCAAAACAGGTATGGCGGGAGACTAAGGGGGATGTTTACTAAAGTGCGGTAAACGTGACTAACGCGCGTTATACGACGTTAACGACCGTAAGTGCCGTATAACATGCGTACCGACACGCTAACGACCGTTAACGTCATACTACGCGCGTTAACCGTAGTTAACGATCGTAAAGCTCCACGGCGCGTTAAAACAGCGCAGAAGGTGGAAAGTGGGCGGAGAGAAGGGGTCAATGGGCGGAGAGTGGGCGGGGAGAGGTTCCCCTCATACTAACGCGCTGAATTTCAGAGCTCAATTCCAACGCGAATGAAAACCTGTCGTTAAAGGCATTTAAAGGGAAGAGAAATGATTTCCGTCAGCAATGTACAGAAAAACCGGGGAAACCCACAAAACGTGAGCAGTGTGATACATGTGCACAGAACAAAAGTTCACATAAAACGTTAAAAATGACCACAAGAAACATTTTAAAAAGCATAATTCAGCTGGGAAACAGTGATAGCAATTGGCAACAAGGAACAACACTCCCTGGAAAGCACCAAAATAAAAAGAAATGATATGTGGAAGGGTCTACGCTCCGCAGACCCTTTCAAAGAGCATTACATTGTAATGGAGCTGTCCTGGGCGTGTGGTGTAATGTTTCCCAATGATATCATTGCTGCCCAGCTTGGTTATGGGTGTGTGCCCCTTTTCTGAGGTCTTTTCTGAGGTTTATGTGCACCTTTGTCTGCATACAAGGTAAATGAGGCCACAGTAAACCTGTTGCAGAGCAGGGTTTCTGACTCGTCAGGCTGGTTTAACTAACTCCAGGAACTGCACTGTCTCCGTGGTGCAACAGACACAGCCAGTGCCTGTAAAACCAGAAGGTCACAGGTTCAAATCCCAGCTGGGGCTCCTGCCAACCCAGTCCCCATAGTTTTACCCACCACTAAACAGTGATAGTAAAGACACTCCTTTATTGCAGAGAACATACGCATGGCCTATATTTTACCACACCAAACACAGACACCAGAAACAGGCACATTACCTAAAGCAGAGTCCCGCAAATGCAGTCCTGGAGGGCCCCACACCATTCCGGCTTCATGCTGCCTCTAATAAAGATGCCTGTGCTGCATAACTATGCACCACCCCCATGGTATGCAGATGTAGCTCATGCATATTTATGAGGGACAGCATGAAAACCCGAACAGTGTTTGGAACACCAGGACTGGAGTTGGGGAACTCTGCCGTAAAGCAGCAGCCAACAGGGCCACACACCCACCCACAGGCCCCTTTGGCCAATGCCTCCTGGAGAGGCAAGACATTGGGCCCTGCCTGTATCTCCCAATACTAGCAGTTGCATACCTTAGCAATGCCACCCTACACCTGGGTATATGGTACAGAGCTATCAAACGTTCCCTATGATAACTGGCAGATATCAATTCCTACGTTAAGCACAGTTTGCTCATTGAGCTCCACCATACTAATCATTCTGATGTCTGCGGTGTTTGCTGCAGGTCTGGTCTCTGACAGTGTTCACCACCCTGGGGAGTGACCCCCCAACAGCCTTGTGTACCATATCCATGCCTGTACTATGCCCATGACTGGTGTGGTGGGTATGGCTGCTGATCACCTCTATAGTAGCACAATGCTGGCATAAGTGTGGGGGTGGCTGTCTGTCTATCCCAGAGCTACTCAATTCCAGTCCTGGAGGTCCGCAACCCTGCAGGTTTTTGGGATATCCCTAATGATATGCATGAGATATATATACATTAGAGATAGCCTGCCAACCTGACTGGTTTTTGGCCCTCCAGGGCTGGATTTGGAGACCCCTGCCTTACACCTCTGTCATTTAAGATTGTAAGTGGGCAAGGTGCAGATGTCCAAGACATCAAAAAGTTAGAATTTGTCACATTCCTCCTTGCTTCTCACCACCACCAAAATATTGTCTATTAGACAACTTTTTAACTTTAACTTTAACTTTATTTCATATTTGATAAACCGCTTACGTTAAAAGAAACATTTAAGCGGTGTACAAGCAATATAAAAAGTGGCACTGCAAACTACGGAAAAGAATGCCAAAGTAAATAGAAAAGAAAGAAAAGCATAACAACAATACAAAAGACAATAGGTAATAATAAATAAGGCACAAATTTAAAAACTATGTACAATATTAAAACATAAATGTTTAAAACAATAAAATCATACTGGTGGTGTTGAGAATCTAGGAGGAATGTGACACATTCTATGTACCCTTTTGATGTCTAGAACATCTGTACTTTGCCCACTCACAATCTTAAATGACAGAGGTGTAAGGCAGGAGTCTCCAAATCCAGCCCTGGAGGGCCACAAACCAGTCAGATTGGCACGCTATCTCTAATGCATATATATCTCATGCATATCATTAGGGATATCCCAAAAACCTGCAGGGTTGCAGACCTCCAGAACCGGAATTGAGTAGCTCTGGTCTATCCAGTGTGTGATGGCTGCAAACACCTTCCACAGCCCACACTGCCAGCAATGTTGCCAGTATTGGGCTGCCAATGTGCATAATGAGGAGCAAGGTACCATGGGTATAGGCCGGACAGGGTGGCCTGGCCAGGGTGCATCTGCACAGGGCATAGGGCAGTGACAGGCACATTGTAGTGCCCGGCCACCACCTACACAGACAGGGTGACCTCAGTATATCCTGCTGAGAGATCACTCTCACCCTGACTGTGGAGTGACCACAGCATGGCTAGGCACTCCCATAGTGCTATCTAGTATTTCTCTCATGTGATAAATATGGGTTTCCTTTTGGGGGCCCAGTCACTGATGTATCTGTTTGCTGTGTATGCTGACATCCCAGTTCTGGGTGCAGGCATCTCCACTGGGCACTAGCAGACTGTTTGCAGCTGGTAGGTGTTGTGATGGAGTGTCTTGCACCAGGGGAATATCAGATAGTGGTGGGGTGCAGCATACCATATCCAGGCCTAATGTCTGTCTGCTATTGTGTTATGGCTGTGTACAGAGCTGCATTGACTGCCCTGTAGGGTGTCTGTTCCTCAACAGGACTAGGGTTAATGTTCCCCTCTACTACCACCTTTGCAGGGAGGTAGACTGTGGATCTTTTGATGGGAGACCCTGTTTGCCACCCTCAGCCCTGGGGGAGGGGGGGGTGGAGGTGCATGGGGGCTACACCTGACTGAAACAGACAGAGATGTCCAAGGTGGTCCTGGCAGAACCTACCTATCTCACACATTAACACTGCTTTGGACCTGCGCCATGGCCTCTTTCAGCTGTGGACCTGGTGCTGGGCGCCTCACTGCACCCTCAGGGTGAGCACAGTACCCGCACAATGTGACGGTGTGTAGCTACTCTGTGCCAGTACAACACACGGTCAGTACCCCCTACCAGGCCGAGGTGCTGTGGGGGTGCACATGGTCAGTTCCCCCTACCAGGCCGAGGTGCTGTGGGGGTGCATTCCCCATGGTGTGTATCTGTGGACAGCTGATTTGCATGTGCAGTGCATCATGGGTGTGACTGGCACAATCCAACCCTGTGAAACCCCAGCACCTGCTCACAGGCTCTGATAAACCATAGGCCATCACACGTACATCTGCTAGCATAATGCATAGGTACAAGACACCCTACAGAGTCTGTAAAATAAGCTGCCCACACTGGTAAAAACACACGTACCCACGCACATAAAATCACACGTACCCACGCACGATTGTACACGCGCAGCTACGCACGGGGCTACGCACGTACCAATGCACGCAACCTCGCACGCACCAACGTACGTGGCTAGGCACACTCCGAGGGTGTTTTTCTGACACCAATACTCAGCGTAACGAAAAACATGCCTCCTCTTTCCCTCTGTAATGTACAGGGTGATGCCTGGGACAGCCTTCTGCATTAGGCACACTGGGGACTCAAACCCATGCTGCCTGTAACAGCGGTCAGTACCGTAACCATTGTGCTACAGCTCTGTTTCAATGCTTTGTGTCTGTACGTCTTCTTACGTTTAACATGCAGTGACGCGCCACGGCGCCCGGTAACGCTCGTTAATTTTTTTAACGTGCGTTAGTGGTGATGATGTACCGCCCATGTCCTTATTTGGGGTTTCTGTTACTACCGCGGCTCCTAACGCGAATTGCACTAACGCAGTTTAGTAAACATACCCCTAAGTTCCAGATAAAGTACCTAGAAAGTCTGAGACCTTTCAGTTCATCACAACGAAATAATATTAAAAGATCATATATACAAGCATCTGCCATAATATTTAGTAGTTAACACACAACTATTAGATGGTAATTTGCCTGAAAGTATATTAGAGGATATATGGTGTAATATAGCAGTTTAGTCCTCTGTCAACACGACCTAAAATTTCTAGTATTAGGACACTGACTTCAGCAAAAGCATGCCTGCAGAAAAAGCAAACAGCCTAGCAGTCTTGGAAAATGCAGAAAGTTCCCCTTGCCAAACAAATGCCCTCACCTCCAGTCACTTCCAATATTTCATTCAAAATGAACATTAGCATCCGAGGACAAGGATGTTAAGTCAATTTCTGTCTTGGTCGAAGCATCCACATAGGAAGCCATATGTAATGTAGTCTGTCGCTTTCACTGTGGGCATGCACAGAGACAGAGTTTGAAAATACCGTGGCCCCAGAGGACTGGAGAAAGGCACATTTGGTCCCTTTATACAAAAGTGGAAGTTCAGATGAGGTTCAGAACTACCTCTGTGGTGAATAAATTAATGGAAATGCTGCTAAAACAGAGTATAGTGAGGTTTCTGAAGTCCAGTGGTTTGCAGGATCCCAGGCAGCATGGGTTTACCAGAGGCAGGTCTTGTCAAACAATCTGATTGATTTCTTTGACTGGGTGACCAGAGAGTTGGACCGAGGGAGAGCCTTAGATGTGGTGTTTTTAATTTCAGCAAAGCCTTTGATACCCTTCTGCACATGTGACTTATAAATAAATTGAACATCCTAGGGATGGACACTAAAGTGATTGACTTGGTTAGAAATTGGTTGAGTGGGAGGTGACAAAGGGTACAGGTAAATGGAGCTCACTCTGAGGTGAAGGAGGTTTCCAGTGGTGTGCTGCAGGGATCTGTCCTTGGTCTGATTCTTTATAACATTTTTGTTAGTGATATTGCAGAAGGACTGCCAGGTAAGGTTTGCCTGTTGGTGGGTGATACCAAAATCTGCAATAGAGTAGATATCCAGGAAGGAGTAGATAGCATGAGGAGGGATCTAGCTAAACTTGAAGAATGGTCAAAAATTTGGCAGCTGAGATTTAACGCTCAAAAAATGCAGGGTCAAAAAAAAAGGCATTTAGGCTGAAAAAATCCAAGAGAGCGGTATAGTATAGGTAGTGAAGTACTTCTGTCCATGAAAGAGGAATGAGAACTGGATGTGATTTCTTAAAGTGGCTAAACAGGTAGAAAAGGTGATGGTGAAAGCCAGAAGGATGGCTGGATGCATAGGGAGAGGAATAGCCAGCAGAAAAAAGGTGATAGTGCTTCTATATTCTGTAAGGCTTTGGTAAGATCTCCTTTGGAGTATGTGTGGGGAATATAAATTTTTAAATAAATAAATAAATAAAAGGATATAAACAGGATGGAGTCATTATAAATCATAAGGAGCAGACTTAAAGATCTCAATATGTATACTTTAGAGGAAAGGCGGGAGAGAGGAGATATGATAGAAACGTTTAAATATCTCCATCGCATAAATCCACAAGAGGAGAGCCTCTTTCAATTGAAAGAAAGCTCTGCAACAAGGGGACATAAGATGAAGTTGAGAAGGGATAGACTCAGGAGTAATATGTGGAAATATTTCTTTATGGAAAGAGTGGTAGATGTGTGGCATAGTCTCTCAGTGGATGTGGTAGAGATGTGTATTGTATCTCAATTCAAGAAAGCATGGGACAAACACAGATCTCTAAAGGAAAAAATGGGACTATTGTAGTAGTTGATATGGAAGGGCAGACTAGATAGGCCATATGGTCTTTTTCTGACATCATGTTTCTGTTTCTAAAACAGTACAATTTTAAAATCAGAAAAAAATCCTTTATTTTTTAAACAAGTTGAAAAGTACACACTTATAAAGTGACACAGTTTTCAGGGCCAACTCGTCCATTGAGCAAGAATGTTGTTTGCACAGGGCCTCGCGTTTCAGGAGGCCCCGCGCAAACAACATTTTGCATTAAAAGGACGCCGCCGTCACCAAGGCAGTGGCAGAATCAAGTGTGCCGCAGACGCTCCCCCCCCCCCCCCCCCCCCGCCTGCCCGACAGAGCCCTCCCTGAATCAGTTCCCTCAGCGCCGGCTTTTCAGAGCCACGGAGGGAGAGTTTCTCTTTCTCATTGCTCTGTTAAGCCCACCGGTGCTGATGAGAAATAGGCATTTCCTGTTTCCCATCAGCCCCGGTGGGCTTAACAGAGCCGCGAGAAAGGGAAACTCTCCCTCCGCGGCTCTGAAAAGCCCGTGCTGAGGGAAATGAAGCAGGGAGGGCTCTGCCGGGCAGGCGGAGGGAGGGGGGCTGCGGCTGCCGGACACTTGATTTTGCCGCTGTCACGGTGGCAGCGGCAGCAGCAGCAGCCAGTTTTTTTTTTTTTTTTAAATGTCCCTGGGCTGATGGGGGGGAGGGGGTTAGAACTGGTAATGGGCAATAAGGGGGCTAGGACTGGAAATGGGCTGATGGGGGTTAGACTGGTAATGGGCTATGGGGGGTGTAACAGGGTAGACCCTGTACAGACAGAGGAAATGCAGGCCAGCACAAGTGAAAACAGAAAAAGTGACAGGGTAAACAAGAAAGTGTCAGATAGTTACCCTGAGCAACGCAGGAACACGTGCAAAAGCTCAATCAGAACACACCCAGCTAGCACAGGAAGGGAATTCACTTCACCTGACAGGGTTCAGCTAACTAAGGGTGGAGCAAGCGAACGCTGGTTTAAAACAAGCTCTCAGACATTCAGAGACAGTTTAAGTTTAGGATTCGGAGCAGGCTTAAGGCAAAGCCAGGAGCTGGTGCCGGAGCTGAGAGAGAGAGAGAGAGAGAAGCCGTGGCAGCCAAGGACACACTTGGAGAAAATACAGAGAGGGCAGCTAAAGCCCCGGGAAGCATGGCACAGGTATGAGAATGCAAGAGAGAGTGATAAGGAAACTCTGGAGCAATTAGAGTGCCCATATGAAGGTCAGAGGGAACCCGAGGACCTGAATAAATCAGAGAGATATCCACAGCCAAGTAGTGTGTATGAGCAAGAGAAAAGCTTTTACTTACCAGATAAAGCTGAAGAGTTTTGTAATTGTAAGTTCACAGCTCCGTCTGAAACTCCGTCAAGAGCACTCCGATTCAGCTCAGCTGGGTTACAAAAGGGAAACCTGGATAGGTTGGAAAGTTCCCTTAATTATCCCACGAGCAGAGCAAGTAAGAGGCTAAGCTCTACTCAAAAGTACCAGCAGGGGCAGTGCCTGGGAAATCTCTATTCCAGTATATATGGTAATACCCAGAGAGGCTCTAGCCCGGTGAAAGAAAAGAACTTCCTGGTTGACGTGCTTAGGCAGCAAGTCTCTCATAGTACTCCTGAAGTACAGAATGAATATACCAGTCAACCAGAGATGATGGAATACCAGAATGCTGAGGAGAATGATACACAGGAATTAATGGATTGTTCTTTATCATTAATTGAACCTGAATTCTCCCTGAGATAAGGAAAGTAACTTGGTGTCTTAACTTCAGTAATACAGCAACAAGCCTGTAACTCTCTCTCGAGGCAGAACAGAGGTATGCTCTACTCTCAGCTACCGGGGAGAGAACCTTACAGCAATATTTAAGCTTTTGTTCTTTTGTTGATTTATCCTTTAAAAGCTGAAGAAAGCAAGTTATGTTTACATTTGTTATTGTACATGAGATGTCCAAGCAAAGCATATAATTTATGTTCCTTGAAGATAAAATACCCTCAATGGGACGGGGAATAAAAACCCTTTGATTTGAAGAAAGAAGTGTTTGCGTTTATATTCATAAAGGCACAACTACCACCCTCCAGGGGCCTTGCAATACAGGAGGCTACCGCTTGGCTAGAGGAGGTGTGACAGGGGATAAGACTGAAAATGGGGTGATGGGGGGTTAGGACTGGAAGTGGGCTGATGGGGGAGTTAGGACTGAATGGGCTATGGGGGGCTAGGACTGGAAATGGGCTGATGGGGGGTTAGGACTAGTAATGGGCTATGGGGGGCTAAGTGAAAATGGGGTGATGGGGGGTTATGATTGGAAGTGGGCTGATGGGGAGTTAGGACTGAATGGGCTATGGGGGGGCTAGGACTGGAAATGGGCTATGGGGGGTTTGGACTGGAGGTGGACTGATGGAAGGGCTAAGACTGGAAATGAGCTGATGGGGGGTTAGGACTGGTAATGGGCTATGGGGGGGCTAAGACTGAAAACAGGGTGATGGGGGGTTAAGACTGGAAGTGGGCTGATAGGGGGTTAGGACTGGTAATGGGCTATGGGAGGCTAGGATTGGAAATGGGCTGGGGGTTGCTAGGACTGGAAATGGGCTGAGTGGAAACGGGTCTTGAACTGCAAATAGCTGATGGGGAGGGGGCTTGAAATGGAAACGTGCTGTGAGGAGAGGGAGCTAGGTCTGGAAATGGGCTGAGTGGGGGGGAGCTAGGACAGGAAATGGGCTGATGGAGGGGCTAGGATAGGACTGGAAATAGGCTGTTGGGGTGCTAAGATTGGAAATGGGCTGTGGTGGGGGTTTGGATTGAAATGGACTCACAGAGGGGCTAGAACTGGAAGTAGGCTCATGGGGGCTTAGTTTGGAAATGGACTGAGTGGGGGGGGAGCTAGGATATGACATGGGCTGATGGTGGGGCTAGGAAAGGACTAGAAATGGGATGATGGGGGATGGGATTGGAAATGAGCTGATGGAGGGACTCGGATAGGACTGGAAATGGATAGCGGCTAGGACTGGAAATGGGCTGATGCGGGGACTAGGAGGGAGCGGATGCTGGGTGGGGCTGGAACTAGAAGGGAGCTGATGTTGGGGGAGGATTAGAATGGGATGGGGCTGGGAGAGTGAAATGGAGAGGGGAAAATATTTTGTGTGGGAGGGAAGAAAACTGTATAATTGGCTGGGTATTGGGAGAGTAAGTGGGGATTGAGGATGGAGAGGTAAAATTTGAGTGGATGAAAAAGAAATGAGGAAAGAGCAAAAGGAGAAAGATTAGCATGTTAAAGCAGATGTAGAGAGAGAGAGAATGGAAAAAAACTAGAAGAGAGAAGAAAGGACAAATGGACAGCAGACGATGGAGAGTTAGCAGAAGAAATGAAGAAACCAGAAGAAAGTGGCTGGAGCAATTGCACCTGAAAAAAAATGCAGAAAAGGTACAAAGATATCTCTTTATTTTGAATTTATTAACTGGAATATGTCAGCTCTGGGAAATGCACATCATTAACGTCTGTGCTTTGTTTAGTACAAGAGGTAATTTATAGTTTTATTTCTACAGTGTTGTTGTGCATTCCAAGTTTGGCTTTTGGGGTTCCCAGATTAATTATTGTCTTGTTTCTAAATTGTGATTCCTTGTTTGGTGATGGTCTATGTTCTGCATGTGTAACTGAGCTGAGGTATTCTGTTTATGTAATTCCTATTTGACATTGCCACTTGTTCTCTTTCCCCAGTAGGTCATGTATTGTTATTCTCTGAAATGTACTGGTTTAATATTTGCAGTGTTTCCTTTTGATAGGTAGGATATGGTGCTTTGTGAGTCCTGGTAGTGCTGTTAGGATATGGCGGGTTTGCTATGGGTTCTAAATGGGCAGTGTTTGTAGTAGTTCCTATTGTGCCTGGCGGTTGGCACCGGATTATAATAATGTAGAAATCTTTTAGTCTTTCTTTATCCATACACTCATTAAGAGGCATGTTTATTTAAGTTAGTGTATGGTAACATTATGCAAATATTTATTCAAATGAGGCCTCTTATGCAAATGATGCCCACACCAAGTCTCCGCACATGGCCCCGCACCCCCCTTGGGCCACCCCTGGGTATTTCTCCTCTTCCATTTGCAGACTCATTCATGCCTTTTTTTGGAGTCTCTCAGGGAAGAGATATGGTAAATGGGATCTCAGTAGGGAGACAATGACTGTGTTGCTGTATTTGGGGGTATTATGTGTGCACTTTTGTCTATCTTGAGAGGATAAGTATGTATGCATAGGGATGTATGTGAGAGGGTGAGATTATGGCAGAGGGATGTGGGGTGGGAAGTGTGTATAATGTGAGAATGTTTGTGTGTTTGTTATGGGGTATTGTGGGTAGCAGTGTGTATGGTGTGTATGTAGTGTTGCATGTATGTGTGTAGCAGGATGTGGGGGGAGTGGCAGGGGAATGTCCATGGCAGAACGTGTGTGTGTGCAGAGATATGCGGCAGGGGGGTTTCTGTGTCAGAGCCAGTCGAAACATTGGACAAGTAGGCAGTCACCTAGAAGAGCAGTTTCTGAGGGGTAGCAAAGGCAACAGCAATTACGCAAAACAATAGATCTTGAGAATCGCACAAACTCAAAGACCCTTCAGCATATTCTTTTACTTGCAGAGAAAGTGGATTCACACATAACATGCAAAATGGTCGTTTTCGTTGAGTTTAATTATCAAAATCTTTGGGGATGTAAGGCTGAAGGTTCCTGTAGGGCATCCAGTAGCCTTGCACCAGCCCTAGACTGTGTGCTTCTTGGCATGCAGGCTCTCTGTTCCCCTCCCATCAATGCTGTTCCCTGCTCCCTCCCTCAGTATTTTCTGAACCTCCTACCCCCTTGCACTTCCATCTCCCTCCCTTCACATTCTTCCCCCATTTTCCATTCCTCTCTCATACTCTCTACTCCCTCTCTCTCCCCATCCTTTCTCCCCTCATCGTCTCTCCTCTTCCTCTCATCCAGCATACGAAGAGTGGCTATCCATACAGCTACTGGCAGTCAGTGGCACTGAAAATGGGTTCTTTAAGCATCACAGCTGGCATTTTAAAAAACCCTGATGGCTGTCAGGTTTGAATACCGGGCTTTAAATATTTCAGCAAAAATGCAATGCAATATATGCCTTTGAATTAATGCTGACTCCTGGCAACCTAGCAATTCCTGGGTTTTCTTGGCAGTGTGACCAGAAGTAGATTACTAGTCCTTTCTTTAAAAGCAACGGAAGATTAAGTGACTTGCCCAAAGCTGGATAGTGGGAATTAAACCTTGGTTCCCTGTTGACCAAGCCAGTGCTCTAACTATTAGGCTATTCCTCCACTCTAGCTTTTTTTGTTGTTTTTAAGTGGATTTAAAATAAAATCTGCTGAGGAAGTGAAGAGAAAAATCATTTTTGTACACTTATGGCAGGTTGCCCTGACCATTCAAAGAAAAATGTAGACTGTGATGGATCTTTAAGGTCTGATAAAGCTGTCAACATAGCAATTTTAAAAACTGATAGTTAAGAGGTGACATTGGTTCTGAGAGACAATAGTTTAACTCCGTATAAAATCGGCATTTTGAAAAATGCAGCTTTGGAACCTTGGAAAACAGAATTTGTGCTGCAAGATTTAACGAACTACAGAGAAACGTCTAACCCTGAATTACAGAGCAATTATTATTCAGTAAATTAGCTTTTCCACTACAAATTTGGTAAAAATGAATAAAGTTAATCAAATGTTTACGTTGCTAGTTAACAGTGGAGGGAAAGAGATTTAAATTGTCAGCAGATTAAAACCTCTGACAGGAAGCTGCTAAGTTCAATGGTACATGAAAGGACAGAATAATAGAAATTTAAAAAAAAAAATTGGATTGACTAGATACCAAAACAATGAGGTAGTGTTTCGGAGATAGACGTATATGAGTGATAAAGAAAAAAAATAAAATTGTTTTGCAAGGGTATAAGACAGAGAAGCATAAATGTTATAATTTGTGTATGCAAGCTGGATATGGGCCCAATATTGAATTGAGCCTGCTATGAGAAGCTAGCAAAGTAGTCAAAGTAGCAAAGAACTTAGTAGCAAAGAACTTAGAGAAGCTAGCAAAGTAGTCAAGAAGGCAAAGATTCAAAAGTAGGAGGAAATAGCCAATGCAATAAAATGGGGGGATAAGACATTTTTCAGATATATTAGTGAGAAGAGGAAAGGCAACAGTGGTATTGTCAGACTCAAGGGTGCAGGTGAGGAATATGTAGAAGCTGATAAGGATAAAGCGGAATTGCTTAACAAATATTTTTGTTCTGTGTTCACAGATGAAAAACCAGAAGCAGGACCTCAGAAAACACCCACAAACAGGAACAGAAGCGAGGGACATCTTGAACAATTTTCAGAAGACTGTGTTCATGAGAAACTAGCTCAACTTAAAGTAGACAAAGCGATGGAACCGGATGGGATACACCCTAGAATATTGAGGAAACTTGGGGACGTTCTAGCAACTCCACTGACTGACCTTTTCAACGCCTTGTTGGAGTCGGGAGTGGTGCCAATGGACTGGAGAGAGGCTCATGCGGTGCCTTCACACAAAAGCGGAAGTAAGGATGTGATTGAAAACTACAGGCCGGTTAGTTTAACTTCAGTGGTGAGTAAATTATTGGAAATGCTGCTGAAAGAGAAAATAGTGAGGTTTCTGGAGTCCAGCAGATTACAGGATCCGAGGCAGCATGGATTCACCAGAGGCAGGTCTTGTCAGACAAATCTGATTGATTTCTTTGACTGGGTGACCAGGGAGTTGGACCGAGGGAGAGCTCTAGATGTGGTGTATTTAGATTTCAGTAAAGCCTTTGACACTGTTCCTCACAGGCGACTTATAAACAAACTGAGCACCCTAGGGATGGACCCTAAAGTTACTGCTTGGGTTAGAAATTGATTAGGTGGAAGGCGACAAAGAGTACAAGTAAAGGGAGCTCACTCTGAGGAGAAGGATGTTACCAGTGGTGTGCCCCGGGGATCTGTCCTTGGTCCGATTCTTTTTAATATCTTTGTTAGTGATATAGTGGAAGGGCTGTTGGGTAAGGTTTGCCTCTTTGCGGATGATACCAAAATCTGCAATAGAGTAGACACACAGGAAGGTGTAGATAACATGAGGAGGGATCTAGCTAAGCTTGAAGAATGGTCTAGAATTTGGCAGCTGGGATTTAATGTTAAAAAATGTAAGGTCATGCATTTGGGCTGCAGAAATCCAAGGGAGCAATATAGTATAGGGGGTGAAGTACTTTTGTCCACTAAAGAAGAGCGGGACCTAGGCGTGGTTGTGTCTGATGATCTTAAAGTAGCTAAACAGGTAGAAAAGGCGACGGCATAAGCTAGAAGGATGCTTGGGTGCATACGGAGAGGAATGGCTAGCAGAAAAAAGGAGGCGATAATGCCTCTGTATAAGAATTTGGTGCGACCTCATTTGGAGTATAGTGTACAATTATGGAGACTGCACCTTCAAAACGATGTGAACAGGATGGAGTCGGTGCAGAGAGTGGCTACTAAAATGATTAGTGGTCTTCATTATAAAGCATATGAGGACAGACTGAAGGATCTTAATATGTACACCTTAGAGGAAAGGCGGGATAGAGGTGATATGATTGAGATGTTTAAATACCTCCGTGGCATAAATGTTCAGGGAGAGAGGCTCTTTCAATTGAAAGGAAGTTCTGCTACAAGGGGACATGGGATGAGGGTGAAGAGAAATAGATTCAGGAGTGATATGCGGATATATTTCTTTACGGACAGAGTGGTGGATCTGTGGAATAGTCTCCCAGTGGAGGTGGTAGAGATGAGGACAGTAACTGAATTCAAAAAAGCATGGGACAAGCACAGAGGATCTCTAAAGGTAAAAAGGGGACTGTTGTAGTTGTTGATATGGAAGGAAAGACTAGATAGGCCATGTGGTCTTTTTCTGTCATCATATTTCTATGTTTCTATGCGCCACTATGGCGCATAGCCGTCCCCACCAACCTCAGATATTCAATGCCGGAATCATATGCGGCCCCGGCATTGAATATCGAGGATCGTTGTCCATGCCCCACAGCCACAGAAGCTACCTGGGTAGCGGTGATATTGCATTGCTACCCAGTTAGTTCTCGCAGGGAAAACTAGGCCAACGTTTGCTTTGCCTACTTTTATCCACAGGTCACTAATTGAGTAGCAATGCAATACTGCTGCTACCCAGTTAGTGACTGTCGCCGCCTCTGCTCTGCTCTGGAATACCCATGATGCTAAGCGGAGATAATCGGGGAGATAATCTTGGAGATAACCGTGTTAGTGCCATTGAATATCTTGTTCAGCGGCATTTACATGGTTTACAGGTCTGTAAACCGTGTAAATGCCTTTCGAATAGCAGGCCCATACATATTAGCGTTTCCTGCAAATGAGGCCTACAAGTACACAGAGAAGTTGTGGAAGAAGTATTTGGAAGGAGAGACAGATTTCTTCCTCTGAGTTTATTAAGTAAAGTAATAAGCGCAGAGAGAGCTACTGGAAGAAAAGAGGAAAAGGACTTATGCCCAGACATGCTTCCCAGTCACAGAGGAAATTTTGCTTCCTGTTCCTACAGTTTGTGAAGTTCGATGGCCGTGAAATACAGTCAAACCTCGGTTTTCATGATTAATCCGTTCAAAAAAGTCTGACTAAAACCGAAACGGACTAAAACCGAAGCAAGATTTCCCATAAGAAATAATGTAAATTCAATTAATCCGTTCCAGACACCCAAAAATATTGACAAAAAATACATTTTATAGAGAATAACTATCTTTTTACATACAGAAAACAATGAGAAATACATATAAATGACTAATGAAATGGATAAATGAGCATGTAACATCACTTTTACCTTTATTGAAGACTTTTGTTGGCATATGGGACGCACTCCAGCCAGCTCCAGCTGCTCTCCCCTCTGGGGATCGAGCAATCACCACCAGCAGCGGAGGTGGGAACAGCCATCTTGGCCGTCTGCACAATCGGGGCTCCAGCCTGCCTTTTAACTTAGCAGCCATCACACCCAGTTACCAAGCTCACAGTGTCAGGAGAGGTAATGCCAATGTCAGCAAAAGTAAGGGCACCAGAAAGAGGACAGTGCCCGAAGTCACACCAGCCTGTAGGGCAGCCACTCCTACACAGTGTCGGGAGAGGTGGAGAGGCAGTGTCAGCCAAGCAGCAGGCAGTTGAGAAACAGTGGGACAGAGAGTCTTAGGCTGCCTCCGGCCCCCCTAAGGTAGTAGCCTGACACAGGTGAGAGTCAGAGAACAGCGTGGGTCTGTGCCAGCAGGAGCCTGCAGCTGCAGACTGCAAGGTTTCAAGGAGAGGCCGCGTGTGCAGGCCTGCAGGACACCCAGAATCCAATCGGGAGGGTGGGAGACTGGGCCGCCAAGGAGAAGCAGATTCGGTCACCAGCTCCTGTCCCGGTTCAAGGGATGTGCAGGGGAAGAGGCAGCAGGCAGACGTCAATCGGGGGAGAGTCCGGGGCAGGAAGCAGTTTCGGGCAGGCCACGCTGGAGCGTTGAACTCCTCGGCTCCCCAGAGGTCCCGCAGAATCGCTGGCTCAAGCTCCGTGGGAGATCGCTGGCTCACGCTAATCCATGGCAGGTACGGGGGGGGGGGTAAAATGCTGTACGAAAACCGAGACAACGTACGAAAACCGAAACAAAATCTTGATGAAAAAAGTCAACGAAAACCGAATCGTACGAAAACCAGGGCATACGAAAACCGAGGTTTGACTGTACAGACAAAATGGTTGACAGTGTCAGCTCCTCTATGGTAGAACAGACTGCCTTATGATATTAGGCTAGAGAAAGATGATATACAAATTTGTATGAGGCAAAAGACCTTGTATTTATAAACAAGAATTTAATTGCTTGATGCTCATGGAAGAGTGAATTTTGGAGGGGATGTGGCTAATGAAGCGTGCTGAATGTCTATTTGGTGCAGGTTCAGAGAGGTGGTATAAACGTTTGATGAATAAACAAGCAAATAAATAAATCTACAAGCAAAACCAGAATCAAGAGGAGACATGGCAGAGAAACTGGCATGCTCGATGTCAGCATCAAGGGAATGAGCTTACAACCTTACTATGATGACCTTAGACTTACTGTTACACTATTGCATGAGAAGGCAGTGAGACGTCGTGGTCGCAGTGTTTACAAATTACTTTAGATGAAACATGGAGCTGTTTCTAAAATACCAAAAAAGTAAGTGCAGGACTGCAGCCTACACATGGAAAACAGGAACAGAGGAAACATAGCTACATACACATGTATATACCATGCATATTACCTGAACCAGATAAGTTGATAAGACATATATACATTTTGCATATATTGTAAATCTGTTTATATGTTTAAACTATTTAACTCTCTAATCAGCATTTACTCAACATTGTAATTCACAACTACTTAATCTATTATGTAAAATTCTATAATACTTCCCTTAGTTCACTGTAATGTTAACTGTTAGAATATGTTACAATGAAATGTTTCAAGTTTTGTTCTATGTAAACCGCTTTGATTTTGATGAAAAGCGGTATATAAAACCGTTCAATAAATAAATAAATAGATAAATACCAGCACTGACACGGAGGCCAGTGTTTTGTTACACTTACACATGAATGTGAACCATTCAGCAAGCTTGCATGTATAAACGCTAGCAGTTAACTACAGATACCCCTTAATCCCCCCTCCCCCCTGTAAAAGGTTGGTCGAAATGAGCACTTTTTATAAACCTAGGAATGCCACAGCAGGTATAAATCCCGACTTGTGTATTCCCCATCTGAAATGAGGAACACACGCACCCTAACTACGCCCTTGACATTTCTTTGCAACTTACTCAAAGTGAGAACATCCACATGTAAATTCATTCCTTTCAAAAGTTTCCATTTACCTATTTACAATTATACAAAATCACACTGCAAAAAAATGTCTTAAAGAATAAATATTACCTATATACTCATACATACATCCAAAACATTCACAGAATATAAATAATACAATAATTTATATTGTACTATAATTATTATTTCTCAAATTGTGAATCTATTAATCATGATTATATGTTGGTACAGTTGATTAATTTTGTAAAGCAATTTATGATTTATAAATATTTATAACACACTAATTATTGTATGATTTATATTCTGTGAATTTTTTGGATGTATGTATGAGTATCTAGGTAATATTTATTCTTTAAGAAATTTTTTGCATTGTGATTTTGTGTAAGTGTGAATTGTTTGCAATTTGTGGTTTTTCTTTATATATATTGCCTATTTACACTTAGCCATGAAATGTTCATC
The DNA here is from genome assembly GCA_033557465.1 of Ichthyophis bannanicus. Lineage (NCBI taxonomy): Eukaryota > Metazoa > Chordata > Amphibia > Gymnophiona > Ichthyophiidae > Ichthyophis > Ichthyophis bannanicus. Next base: position 1,785,079,359 of record CM066031.1, on the reverse strand, counting down.
CCTGCCTTCTAGTTTTGAATCACTTTCCTTACCTCAACAAATTGCTACTTGAAATTTGGCACTTGCAATGCTTTAGACGAGGCAGTGCCCTTCTCCATTCGTACTTCAAATAAAAGAAAAGGGCACTCTTGATACTAAATGGCTGGATTTATCTAAAAGACACCTTTGAGGAGCAGAATGGCTTAGGCGTATATTAAAGTCCACTGTTCATATAATACTATATGAAGAATGTCTCCATGAATACAAACAAGATATAAAATGTGCCACACAAATCCCACTTACCTGCTCTCACAAAAATCCTTAAAAATACATATTCAGCAGTGACGGCCAGCGTGATTAAAGTGGCTAGCCATCATCACTTTAAATTATGCCCGGATAGTCAGTGCCAGGACCATATCCGGCCAGCATCACTGAATATCCGGTATGCCAAAATAGCAATTTAGCTGTCCAGTCAGCACTAATATTTAGCTAGCTGGTCAACCTTTTCTGACCCAACTTTATTTACATTCTCTTATATACCATGCTATTCTGCCTCAGTGCGGCTTACATTGAACAAACTGAAATTACTTTGAACAGGGCATTATAACTTGGAGATAACTATTTTACAGGGAACATGGGCTATGGAGGGTTAAGTGACTTGTCCAAGACCACAAGGAGCACCTGTGGGACTACAAACCCCAGTTCTTCCAGCCCAAGGTTGCTGTCTTCTAGTGAGATTTGAACCCCGGACCTTCTGGCCTGAAGTACCTTGCCCCAACCACTCCTCTACTCCAACTTTAGCTAATTTAGGTTAAGTGATAAGAAACTGAATATTGCCACTGATCAGCTAGACTTGGGTGCTGCCCCCGCCTATGTCTCCGGAACACCCCTATGCTAAGTAGTTAGCTTTATGGTGTTGAGGTGATTTAGGAGGGAATATACAGCAGCACAAATGAGGTATGCATTTCTGAATATCCTACTCAGCGGGATTAAGGCTGTTAGCCATGTTAATCCCTTTGAATATGCCCCCCCCCCCAAACACACACTCTTTATTCCTTCTCTTCATCAGCAGTTGTCTCAAATTCTTCATGCCTCAAACTATCACCTTCTTTTTTAGCTTTCTACTTTGCTTCTATGATCAGTGAGTTTAGGAAAAATTACAATTCATTGACTTCTATTATGCTTTCACCATCACAGAATGACTCGTGAAATCAGAAGCCTCTTCATTCTCATCATCTTGGTCTAACCAACCTTCCTTCAAAACTATGATCAGAGAAAGGTAGATCCTCAATGCACTTTGCTTCTTTGGGTCTACAGCCCCTTCCTGTCACAATCATGACCAGATATCCTACCTGATCCCTTCCTTTCTATTCTTACCATGGTCCATGCCTGCTAGCCTCGCTATAGGTTCTGTTCCTGCTCTTAATCTAATTTTATCAGGCTATCCAATTATTATTTATTCCGTTCTAATAATACTAGATGCAATTATCAATGACAAACTTTCTTTTGAGTACCACATTTCTGCCATTGCTAAATCATCCAGAGCCTGAGTCCATCAAGAACCACTGAAGGGAAATTGGGCCTCAGGAACAAAATTAATTCCAGGTTTCACAGACACAGAATATTTAGTAGTTAAGTTTTTCATGTTCTATATTTGAACATTTTTGTTTGCCTTGCACCGCTGTTGTTATTTCCTATTGCATCAGTAAATACATATTAGCATATTATGTCATCCTTCATCTGAGATTCATTGCTTTTATCTTATAGATTTCTAACTTTCTGTCTGGGCCTTCAATAGAACTGTACCCACAAAAAAGGACTCACACGTGAGGACTCGGTGCATGACTGGAAATAGAGGAGACACTAATTCCTAGTTAGAGTGACTTTACTGTTCTGAAGGGCTTACACGTATGTTATCTTGTGAGGTACAATCCAGTGACGTGCCTGAGAGAGCTCCCAGGTGCCCCATGCTAAATAATTCAGGGGAATAGAGCTGGCAAGAGCTGTATGATGGGAAATTGCTGTGATACAAGAACATATGAACATAAGATCTGCCATTCTGGGTCAGACCAAGGTCCATCAAGCTCAGTAACTTGTTTCCAACAGTGGCCAATCCAAGTCGCAAATACCTAGCAAGTTCCCAAAAAGACACACAGGTTCCACAATGCTTGTATTTGGGCAAGCAGTGGATTTCCCAGGTCCTTTTTGATAACGTTTATGGACCTTTCCTCCAGAAACTTGCCCAAATCTTTTTTAAACTCAGCAACACTAACAGCTTTTACAACATCCTCCAGGAACAAATTCCAGAGTTTGATTAAAAGGTGAGTGAAAAATATTCTCTCTTATTCATTTTAAATGGGTTACATTGTAGCTTCACTGCTTGTCCCCTAGTCTTTCTACTTTTTGATGGTGTAAACAATCAGTCTGCGTTTAACCGCTCCACTCATTCATTAATTTATAGACCTCTAACATTTCTTCCTTCTGCAGTCTCTTTTCAAGGTTGAAGAGCCCTGACCTTTAAAGCCTCTCCTCATAGAGGTATCCTTTCATCCCTTTTACCATTTTGGTGGCTCTTCTCTGTACCTTTTCTAATAACACTATATCCTTTTTAAAGATATATATGATCAGAATTACACACAGTATTCAAGGTGTGGTCACACAATGGAACGATACAGACGAATTAAAATATCCTAGTTTTATTCTCCATTCCTTTCCTTATAATTCCTAGGATTCTATTTGCTTTCTTGGCTGCCACTGCACACTGGGTGGAGGGCTTCAACGTGTTATCCACGATGATGGCTAAATCTATTTCCTAGGTGGTGATTCCTAATGTGGAACCTTGCAGCATGTAACCATAGTTTGGATTGTTCTTTCCTAGGTGCATAAATTTGCACTTGTCTACATTAAGTTTCATCTGCCATTTGGATGCCCAGTCTTCCTATATATCAAGATCCTCTTGCAACTTTCCATAACCCTCTTGTATTTTAACAACTTTAAAAAGTTTTGTGTCATCTGCAAATTTGATAACCTCACTCGTTATTCCCTTTTCCAGGTCATATATGTATATGTCAAAAAGCAGCGGACCCAGCACAGGTCCCTGAGGTACTCCACTATTCACCTTTCTCCATTGGGAAAATTGGCCATTTAGCCCTACCCTCTGTTTTCTATCTTTTAACCAGTTCCTGATCCACAATAGTATACTGCCTCCTATCCCATGACTTTTTAGTTTTGCCAAAAGTCTCTGATGAGGGACCTTATCAAAGGCTTTCTGAAAGTCCAGATATACTATATCAACTGGCTCACCTTTGTCTACCTGTTTATTCACACCTTCAAAAGACATAACAGATTAGTAAGACAAGATCTTCCTTGTCTAAAGCCATGTTGGCTGTCTCCCATAAAGCCATGACTATCTACATGCTCAGTAATTGTGTTCTTTATTCTGGTTTCAACCATTTGCCCTGATACTGATGTCAGGCTCACTGGTCTGTAGTTTTCCAGATCACCCCTGGAACCTTTTTTAAAAATTGGTGTTACATTGGCCATCCTCCAATCCTCAGGTATTACAGATGATTTTAATGGTAGTCAACAGATTACTAATAGCAGTTCTGCAATCTCATATTTCAGTTCTTTCCACACCCTTGGATATATACCATCCGGTCCAGGTGATTTGCTACTCTTCAGTTTATCAAATAGTTGTAATACATCTTCCCGGTGTATCGATATTTCTTTCAGTTCTTCTGCAGTATCACCTTTAAATACCACTTCAGTCATGGGTAACATACCTACATATTCCTCAGTAAAGACCAAAGCAAAGAATTCATTCAGTCTCTCCACAATGGCCTTGTCCCCTCTTAGTGCCCCTTCTACCCCTCTATCATCTAATGGTCCAACTGACTCTCTCACAGGTTTTTTTGCTATAAAGGTACTTGAAAAAGTACTTATTATGTATTTTTGCTTCCACATCAAGCTTCTTCTCAAATTCTTTCTTTGCCTGCCTTATCGATGCCTTGCATTTAACTTGCCAGTGCTTGTGCAGGTTCCAGTTTTTGTCATTTGGATCTTTTTTCCATTTCCTGAAAGATGCTTTTTTGGCAACAACAGCCTCTCTGACCTCACCTTTAAACCATGCTGGCAGTTTTTTGGACTTCCTTCCACTTTTCTTAAAGCGTGGAATACAAATGGTCTGGGCTTCCAAGATATTATTTTTAAACAACACCCAAGCTCAATGCAAGTCTTTAACCTTTGCAGCTGCTCCTTTTAGTTTTTTTTAACTATTTTCCTCATTTTATCATAGTCTCCATTTCAGAAGTTAAAAGGTACTACTGTGGATTTCCTTACCATCCCTCCTCCATTAATTAAATCAAATGAGATCATGCTATGATCACTATTGCCAAGTGGCTCCAACACCCTTATCTCTTGCACTAGACCTGGTGTTCCACTAAGGACTAGGTCCAAAATGGCTTCCCCTCTGGTCAGTTCATGAACCAGCTGCTCCAAGAACCAGCCATTTATTTCATCTAGAAACTTTGGGGTATGTTTATTAAACTGCGTTAAAGTGCGCTATGCAACATTAGCGCGTGCTAAGGTACCTTAGCACGCGCTAATGGCGGTTTATGGGGCACAAGTGCGCGCTAATGTGCACGGCGGCGAAAACGAGCGCTGAAGGTGGGAAAAGGCTCCCGGAGGGTGGAGGAAGGCTCCCCAGGGGCGGAGAGAAGGGGTCAATGGGTGGAGAGTGGGAGTGGAGAGGCTCCCTGCACATTAACGATGTGAAATCCGAGGCTCAAAACTAATGCAAGTGAAAACCTCGCGTTAGAGCTGATTTAAAGGGAAGAGAAACCATTTCTGTCAGCAATGTACAGCAAAACCAGGGAAACCTACAGAACAGTGATAAGTGTGATACATGTGCACGGAACAAAAGTGCAAATGAACATTGAAAATGACCCCAACAAAATTAAACAAAAACATAACCAAGCTGGGCAATAGTGATAGTAATGGGAAACATCAAAAAACACTGCCAAGAAGGCTCCCAAAAAAGGATATGAATATTGGAAGGGTCTACGCTCCGTCCCCATACAAGGTGAATGATCCCACAGTGAAATAGCACTGATCAGCGTCTCCCTCTCCATTGGACAGGTTTCCTATGGCATGCACATGCTCCACAACAGCAGGGCGGGCATGTCGGAATGGGCAACTGGACAGATGTTGGGAAAGGGAAAGCCCCAACCATTTGGAATTCCCTTCCTGAGGACCTATTAACTATAACCGAGATTAGGGAATTCCGTAAAAAACTGAAAACCTATCTATTTGCTATGCACTACTGCAACACAGATAATCCTTCAATTAACTCGGATAAAGGCTAAAAGACACTTAACTGAGTCAGATTAAATCCAACAACTTAAACAGATAATATACTGAGATGAAAATAGACCGTGATTCAACTTCAAAGTGCCCCCAAACTTGTAAATGTATATAGTTTATAATGTCTGTTTTTGTTTTGACATATGCTGTTAGCTAATATTTGTTTACTGCTACAAGATGTTTACTGTTACAAGATGCTGTTAGCTAATATTTGTTTACTGCTACAAGATGTTTACTGTTACAAGATGTTAAATGTAAAACCAAGCTTCTGCTTTGTTGATTGTTGTTTTATTGTAAACCGCAACTGATCTCTGGAAGATGTGGTCTATAAATGATTGTTAAATAAATAAATAAAATAAATAAAAGGGAATACAGAGGGCTGCAGGAGGCACATGCTGTGGTGCATCTGGGGCACAGGGCGGACTAGGCAGATGCCCAGGTGGCACGTAGGAATGCTGAAACTGTACAGCAGCCAGACGGCAACTGATGAGGGCCCAACATGGGCACGAGTGTGTTTATCACAGTGTCACAGGGGATAGTACGCAGCAGGTACCTCCAAGGGCACAGAACATTGGCAGGCAGTGTTGGGGGGGAAAGCGTGGACATCTATGCAGGCACCCCTACCCCAGAATCCATACCATAGGCAGCCGCCTACCTGCACACTGAATATGGCGTGAGACTGCACACCACCAGCACTACCAGCAGAAGGGCATGTCAGCATGGTGGCACAGGGGTACTGGAGGTGGAGGGGGGCAGTGGCAGCTGCCCAGAGCCGACCATGGCCTAGCCCTGTGTAGGTGGGTGCCATGCACTGCAACAGACAGGCTCTATCTGACAAACAACCATGGTATCTCCAGGGACTGCATTGTCTCTGTGAGCACAGTGTGGTGCGGTGAACACATCCAGTGTGTTCAGGAGCAGAAGGTCACAAGTTCAAATCCCAGCTGGGGCTACTGCCAATCTAGTCCCCATATTTTACCTGCTACTAAACCGTGATAATAAGGATAAACCTTTATTGCAGAGAACATACGCATGGTTCAAACGCCTATATTTTACCCCACCGAGCACAGACACCAGAAACATGCGCATTACCTAGAGCAGAGTCCCCCAAATGCAGTCCTGGAGGGCCACAAACCATTCAGGTTTTATGCTGTCTCCAATATAAGGCCTTGTTAGCATGGTGGCGGAGGGGTACTGGTGGTGGAGGGGGCAGTGGCAGCTGCCCAGAGCAGACCATGGCCTAGCCCTGTGTAGGTGGGTGCCATGCACTGCAACAGACAGGCTCTGTCTGACAAACAACCATGGTATCTCCAGGGAATGCACAGTTTCTGTGACCACAGTGTGGTGCAGTGAACACAGCCAGTGTGTTCAGGAACAGAAGGTCACAGGTTCAATTCCCAGCTATGGTTCCTGCCAACCTAGTCCCATATTTTACCCACAACTGAAACGTGCTACTACAGACAGAACCTTTATTGCAGATGACGTAAACATGCCCAAAACACCTACGTTTTACCCAACAGAGCACAGACACCAGAAACAGGCGCATTACCTAGAGCAGAGTCTCCCAAATGCAGTCCTGGAGGGCCAAACACCATTCAGGTTTTATGCTGCCTCTAATAAAGATGCCTGTGCTGCATTTCTATGTGCCGCCCCCATGGTATGCAGATGTCTGTGGTAGGTGGCTGTACGGCTACATTGTCTGTGCTGACAGGCAGGGTAGACACATGTTCTCGGTTATGTGTCAGATTGTACATATGTTGTTGTTTACCTCTTTTCCCTGCACCACCATAAGCCATATCTTGGTGTTGTCACACATATGCCCATGTGTTCCTGTCCAGTTTGTCCTGTGCAACACTGTGTCTGTGACACAGCCAACAGAGCTTCATGTGTGTGGGTGTCCTAGGTGTTGTGGTGGCGGGCTACACGTGCATCCTTCCCCAACAGTGTACCATCAGACAACACCAGTCTTTCGTTTGATTTCAAAGGGCCTTTTAGTCCAAACATCTCCAATTGGGCACATCCCAGCCATATGCTACTGCTGGCACGCTCACCTTAGCATACTGTGTGGGTGTGTTTCTTACGGTTGGCTGTGTGTTGGTACAGTGTGCAAGCATGTTACATTATCATGTGGTGTGCGGGGTCTGTACACCTGGGGGGCAGTGCTGACTGTGCTATCTCTTCCTTACTGCTGTTTACCATGTGAATATTGTGGACATGTGTTGTGTATTGTGAGCAGACCTGTGTCTTGTGTTGTGACATACGACTGTTGGACCGTATTTTCCAGATCTCAGATATTGCCATGATGTGGACATGCATCAACAGTGGCTGGACATGGTTACATGGTGATTCTCCCAATTGGGGTGACGTCGTCTCCCTTCACTGAGTGACCCAGGGGATCCATAATATACATCTGCTGCACGCAGATGGTAGGTGAAACCTTTGGGGGGGGAACTGACATCTGGCTTTGCATGTTAATGATTTATGGTTTGTTTCAGAGATGTTTCATGTTGCTTCTCTGTTCACACTCGCTGATGCACATGGGGTGACGCTGTCCACATCTGAGCAACCTGCACTGTGTTCTGTTTTGTGCTCATGTTATGTTTTCCTGTGTGTCATTTTATTATGTGCATATTCATGGTTGCCTGTCTGCATTTTGTGCTGCTGTTGGACACTGCATACCAAAACATTATTTCTACTCCTCTGACAGGGCAGAGAACAAACTGGACATATCCACTGGAGCGCATCTAGCATCGCCATCAACCACCAGTTTGGGGACACACCACCATGGAACTATCCCTTGGAGAATGGTGCCATAGGATGTTTGACCTCTGCAAGTGGAACACATGCCTAGGATGGACAGTATTACTTTGGGATCACTACTTTATCCATGATGGATGTATATAACACACTGTTGCTGCCATGCTCTTGCTGGGAGTCGTGCTCATCTCAGGGGACACACATGACCTTTCATGTACTGTGGCATATTGGGATGTGACACTTGACTATGCATGCCCAGGGTTGCAAGGATAGTCTTCACCTGACATGTTGGATTGCATATACGCTTTGGACTTTGCGCACTGTGTACTGGTCCCCACGTGTGCAGCAGGGATTGAGATTGTCACTGTATGATCTACATTCCTCCACAGTTGTGGTGTTGTTGTGTTTTGGCCATGTGTGTGACATGGAACACAGGATATGCTCATCTGTTTGTTTCAACACAGGTGTACAGCCATGCATGTGGCATAGGGGGAGCAATGGAGAGGTCCTGTTGTATATGTCCACCTACTCTCCACCTGGACATGATACAGGTTTTACCACAGCACTGCTTTAATGACCACCAGCATCCTGGATAGATGTTTTTAATCAACAAGGGTGTTTCCCTGCATGTGTGGCATCACTGTAGCATGTTGAGATGTACATGGTGCATGTGCATATGACTGCGTATGTTGGAGAGACACAGCACGTGGCAATATGGCTTCTGTGTGATTTACTGTGACATGTTGGCCCCTACTTTCCATTTCTCTATACTCTTTGTTGAGTCTACTTACTGTACAGACGTGATGCTCTGCATTGATTTACAGACCTTGCATTGCATGTCTGCACAGTCCTGTTTATCCCCTGAGGTAGTGACACTCACATTGCCCCGTTCTATTTGGAGTGTCACAGTGTGCGTGTCCAATGTCTCACTTCAATTGTGCATTCCCTGTACTGTGCCCTCTCCCTGGCAGCCCCAACAATTTGGAACTCCCTCCCAGACGAACTGAGATCGACAACGGACCTCAAAGACTTCCGCAAACAGCTGAAGACAACACTGTTCATAGAACATTATGGACACGTCACTTAATCAACAAGGACTAACCAACAAAGGCCCCCCCAACCCTGACGAGAGATTGTATAACGGCACCGGATTTAACTTAAGCCCTATCTGGACAGTACCTTGTATTATAGAACATGCTGTATCATAGCGCACACTGTACATAGCCCACCCTAATCTAAACACCTCCCACACACGCACATTTTAAACAATACAGTCACTGCATGAACTACCCCCCACACGCACATTATAACCCTTCTTTCACTGCATGAACTTCCCCCCACATCCTTTGATTGTATTGTTGTGACACCGCCTTGATTTTACGATAAGACGGTATAGAAATACTGTTAAATAAATAAATAAATAAATATGTGTAAAGACACTGTCTAACACCAACCAGTGCAGGGGGATCCCCTGCATGGTGTTATCTCTGCATGTTTCTGCAAAGTAGTTTTCATTTGTATTCTCTCTGTGCTGACGTGCCTCTGCTACCTGTTCGCATATCCTCATTGTGCAGTTGATGATTGCTTCGGGTTACATTGTTGCAACGTTGATTCCTATATCAGGCATTATGTGAGAGCTGAAACATTACTTTCGATATGTTTTTTTCAAATTACAACATGTTAGCAACAGATGCTGTTTTCATTTGTGTGCCTCCTGTGTTTGTCAGATAGATATGTTTTGGAGAACAGATCATGATTGATGTGTGTTGGCCCCTCATCATGCACCACCTACTGTCTACATGCACTCATATGTGAGTAACACACTTGAGGCATGCAGCAGCATGTGGGGTGTGGGGGCCTATGAAATGGTGCATACCATGGACCTGCTGCACATTATGTCTCCTGCCCGTCATTTGTAGACGGGCCAGTGACCTTTCTGTATAATGTGGGTTGATGCCCTGCTAAATGTGTTTCCGTGTTTCACCTGGGATCCACTTACCCTGAAATTATGATGGCGGTATCGGTATCAGCACTATCTGTGAGGATTAACCCAAATAAATATATGTGTTTGCTATACACTTGTCTCTGCTGCTGCTTGATCATGGTGACAAACATACAGTACAATGTGTGCCTTTGAGTCAGTCCTGACTCCTTGTGACCCAGAGACTCCAGGGCTTTCCTGGCAGTGTCACTTGAGGTAGATTGCCAGGCCTTTCTTCCAAGGTACTGGAGGGTTCCATGTGTTGCCCAGAGCCACATGGCATGCTTGTGGGAGTTGGACCGTGGTTGCTTGGTAACCAAGCCAGTTTCCTGACCACTAGGCTACTCCTCCGCTCTTTGCTCAAATTGACACATGTATCTACTGATTTGCTGGTCATGTACATGGCCCACTTGTGCTCACATCCTTGTACGGTGGCAGTTGTGTATCTGCCAGCCATTTACCACATCACTGGGTATTACAGCTTCCCATGCACACCCTCCCTTTGGGGTACTCTTTTTGCATTGTGCTCAGTGTGCTCATTTTGGTTGTTTGGGGTAGTGGTTGCAGGCATGTGTTCTAACGCGATAGGTTGCAGGTTTGGTCCCAAGATGGGGTTTATCCTTTTCTTCTCTGTCATGCTAACATGACCATTGGGTACGAGCAGGTTCATCACCTCTGCACACACCCTTCCATCTACTCAGTGTACACCAAGGTGTGCCCTCTGTGCTGCCTAGACATCACATGTTAGGTGTTACATATGTCTCTTTCTTTATGGTGTTTACATGGCAGTGCACTTGGGGGTTTTATATTGCTGAGGTTCAGCTGGTTTGTGGTACACCTGTTTGCATGTTGAATTCTCTCCTGTCCTGTTACAGATTTTTCACCAGCTCCACAGAGCATCCTCTGCTGCCCTTGGGGTTTAGTTTCTTTCCTCTTTTGCATGCTGTATCCACTGCATAACATTTCATTGTGTGTGTGCATGTGTCTCTGGTCCCAATTACAGACTGTGATCTGATCTGTACACAGCAGATCTGCATGTGCATTTGGTCATGGTTACTGTTGGGGGTTTGCCTGTCCTGACAGCCAGCAGGCGTCTTGTGTGATGCCCTGCACTATTTTTGCATGCAGCCTTTGCTAATGAGCTCACGTTGGTGGTGTGGCCTACCGGTTTGTGCATTGCCATTTGTGGTAGTGGTCATAGGTGTGATTCCTCTCTGTTCTCTTTGATTTGTATGCTTGTCCTGCAGAACTAGTTTTCATTCGTGTGATAGTCATATCTGTGCAGATCTGTGCTGTGAGCACATTGTACCCTCATCAGAGTTGTGAACCATCCTTCCGTCCATCTTCTGTCTGCCAGCTGTGTGCCATCCTACCCTGATGTGCATGCTGCTACCCCACGTCCTGCACTCCTACACATTCCTGCATTGCAGCTCTCCCAGGTTGCCTCTCCTGTATGTGCTCTGCATAGCACTGCTACTCCACTGTCATCCTGATATTTCACCTATCCTGCCATTTCAGGCTCCTCTGCTGCACACATCTTCCCATCCTCTGTCACACACTGTCATTATAGCATGGTACATTACCATCACTCTGTGTATAGCTAAAGCTGCCCCTGATATGTTTGTCCTTTTTTCTAGCTGCCACATGGGCTGGAGCTGATTTGTGTGGTCCATCAGCTCTGATCTACGTCCTTCTTTTACTTATGCATTGTTTTTCCTTTCTGCTCTGTGCAGTGTTTGGGTTACGTGTGTGTTTGGCACATACCTCTCTTGCCCTTCAAATTGGGGACCTTACTGCTCTTGGCCAACGTTTTTGGGTTCACCTATACATCCTTGGGGCATCTTACGCCACACCTTCGATTCAGGCACCTTATGGGGTGCCTACTATGGTGCCTTGGGAGTTGGCAACCTTTCAACATGGCCTCTGGGGAACATTATAACTCACCTTTGCTGACGTGGTTGTTTAGGATGTGCCTTCTGGTGCACCCTAAAAGGTGCATTAATTTATGGCACTAGGGTGGGGTTCTTTTTAGATGGCAGCACAGATTGTTGTACAATTGCAAGCAGTAAAAGGAATTACCTCAGCCAATCTTATTCATTAGGTACACTGGGTATTTGAACTCATGACCCCTGCACTATCAGTCAGTGTCTTAACCATTGTGCTACACTGCTGTTCCTCCTTGCATGTCAGCGCACCTACTTAAGATTTTCATGCGTTAAAATGCACAGTGCTGCCATCAAAAACAGTGCTATGACCTTGTGGGGCCTCATACGGCACCCTATAAAGTGCACTATAAGGAACATTCTAGGGTGCCTGGGCAGACAGTGCACTTTATAGTATGCCCTCTGGAGTGCCTTATAGGGCGGCTGATGCGGCACCTTATGTTACAGCACTTTGAGAGTGTGTTTGCTAGCAGCACTAATTAAAACAATATTAAATTGCCTCATAATGCAATATTACACATAACAGGTAGTGCCTCAGCCAGCTTTATTCATTGGGCACAGTGAGGGATTGAACCCATAACCCCTGCACCATCAGTCAGTGTCTTAACCATTGTGCTACACTGCTGTTTCTCCTTGCAGGTCAGCGCACCTACTGAACATTTTCATGCATTACAATGCAGAGTGCTGCCATCAAAAACAGTGCTATGACCTTGCCGTGCCTCATAGGGCACCCTATATGGTGCCCTATAGGCCACCCTTTAAGCAACATTGTAGGGTGCTGTGGCGGACAGTGCACTTTAAAATGTGCCCTCTGGGGTACCTTATGGGGTGCCTTATGCAGCACCTTATGTTACAACGCTTTGAGAGTGCGTTTGCTAGCAGCAGTAATTAAAATAAAATTAAAATGCCTCATAATGCAATATTACACATACATGGTGGTGCCTCAGCCAGCCTTATTCATTGGGCACAGTGGGGGATTGAACCCATGACCCCTGCACCATTTATCAGTGTCTTCACCATTGTACTGCAGCCCTGTTCCTCTGTTTGCACATCAGCGCGCCTGCTTATGCTTCCCGCGCACGTTACTCGTGTGCTACTGTGCACGGCGCACAAGAGTGCACGGCACACAAGAGCACGCGTGCTAATCCCGTTTTCTTACTTTAAACTGAAACGCCCACTCCTTATATGGCATCCTGCACACTAACGCGGCGCGCACGTTAAGAGGGTTTAGTAAACATACCCCTTTATCTCCTTAGCATGTCCTGCCTTGACACTGACCCAGTCAATACCGGGGTAATTGAAATCACCCATTATTATTACTGTGCTGTAACTTTTGTTAGCGTCCCTGATTTCTTTGAGCATTTTATCATCCATTTGGTCATTCTGGCCAGGCCCTTCGATAGTACACCCCCACTGCCATCGTCTTCCCCTTTTTACAAAGAATTTCAATACATAGAGATTCTACAGCAAATTTTATTTCCTGCAAAGCTTTAATCCTTTCTGACTCAATGCCCTCTCTAACACAGAACGCAACCTCTCCACCAATTTGATCAGTTCTATCATTGCGATATAGTTTGTACCCAGGTATCACAGTGTCCCACAGGTTGTCCTCCTTCCACTATGTCTCTGAGATACAAATCATATCTAACCTCTCATTTAGTGCTGTAAATTCTAACTCATCTTATTTTTTTTACTTCTAGCATTTGCATACAAGCATTTTAGAGATTGTATTTTATTCATTTTTATCTGGCTATCTGTAGAAAGGGGCAATTTGGAATCTTTAAGCTCTGTCTGCTCTGTACTCAAGGGCATTTGGGCTACTTTTGTCTGTATTGGAATCTCTCTGCTGATATGACCTAACTTCATTCTTTTGGTACATTGTTCCAAACCATGCGCTCTTGGGCGACTGTCGGCTCTCTCCTATTATCTAGTTTAAAAGCTGTTCTTTCTCCTTTTTAAAGGTTAATGCCAACAGCCTGGTTCCATCCCAGTTAAGGTGAAGCCCATCCCTTCAGAAGAGCCCCTCCTTTCCCCAGAATGTTCTCCAGTTCCTAACAAATCCAAACCCCTCGTCCTTGCACCATCGTCTCATCCACGCATTAAAACTCCTGAGCTCTGCCTGCCTTTTGGGTCCTGCGCATGGAACGGGAAGCATTTCGGAGAACACTACCCTGGAAGTTCTGGATTTCAACTTCCTGAACATCAATGCTGACCAGATATACTGCCAGGATTGTCCCAAGTCCTTCCCCAGACCACCCCAGTTTTAACTGGGTGTCTATACTGCAGTCTGCGGCAATGGTTTAGCTTGGTAATGGGTCCTGATAAGTGGCTTAAACTCTTTTGAATATCTCCCTATGATGTTCAGAGGCCCTACTATGGAGATAAAGTGCAGGGAGTAAGGAATGGTAGTGTTTAAGTTTGGAGCAAGCGCAGGGAAAGTGTTCTATCAATTAACAGAATAGGTGTAAAGAAACCACTATTGTTCACAGGGATGTGCTTTTGTTTTGAAACAAAAGCAGTAATAGGACCCATTATTGCAAAATTGTGCACCCTATTATGCAATAGGTCAGACTATTAAAAAAAACAAAAAGGATACAAAGACAACCCCCCCCCCCTCCGAAAACCCTAAATGAAACGAAACAAAATATTTTTTTCCCTGCACACCCTACAGGTGTTCCTGCAATCAAGGCTCCTCATTGTCTTGGACTGGAATTCTGATTTTGCCTAGGGTCATTCTACAAAGTTACTTCTTACTGTGGGAATTTTTCTCTCTCAAAATTGTGAACCTTCTCTCAGCATTACTCTTTTTAGCTAGGGATGTTTTTTTTCTGAATATGACTTCTCTCCAGGATATTGTACCATTGCTAGGCAAGTTTATTCAAAGATAATTTTAATGAAATTATATAAATGGTTGGTAATGTCGTTTTTAAGAGCCCCCTAGCAAAAGGCTCTCCTGCATTGAACTCAAACTATTTTTATTGTTTGGGCCTGTGTTTTGACAATGCTAAGCATTTGCTTTTTGGAGACGCTCCCTTTTTAAAGCTTTAGATGTTCTAGTTCACTGCTAGAGGGGATCATTTCCTTGCATTTTGCAGCTAACCCACACCGAGGTGCAATGAATAGATAGTTAAGGACCAAATGAAAAGATGAAGCACATTCCAAAGTATTTCCTTAGAAATTAGGCATTTCAAAATGGGTGGAAACTGGTCTAATTCATGCCACTTAGAGTAATGCATGGCAAATATTAGGTACACATGCATGAATTAAATAAGGTCACCAGATGTCCCTGATTTTTGGGGATTGTCCTTGATTTTAGAACTATGCCCCTGACTCCTACCTGTTTGGCAGCTTCCTGTCCTCGATTCCAGCAAAGGGGATCAAAGAGGTAGAAAACAAATTTCATTTTCAATTTATTGATTTGCTTTCAGTGTTTACATCCATTATCTTTATAAGCAATATTTTGCACAATTCAGAAGGAATGCATCACTGTTTCTACTTCTCTGTCTATTTGTCTGTTTGGAGTGACATTGTTGCTGTCATGGGGGCAGGTAATGACCTCCTCTTCCCCCTTCATGCTTTGTTGCTCAAACCTGGCACTTCTTCCCCCTTCCCCACCCTGCCACAAAAACACACTTCAGGTAAGGGTCCCAGATTTGCCTGCAAAAAAATCTGGTAACCTTAGGAGTAAATAAGTTGAATCAAACAGCTAATGTCAGAAGAATGATGAAGAATGAAAGAGGAACTTCATCAAGAAATCTGGCTTTCAGAAGTACCATCCTACCACTCTGCCCCCTTTACACCCACATCTACATTCTTGTCACTGGGCATAGTAGGAATGTGCATGGAAAAAACATCTTTGATTCATTTTCGTGGCATTTTCAGACGTTTGCCCCAGTTTTTGGATATTTTTTCCAGTTCTTTCACTGATTCATTTTAATAAAAAGATTTCTGACCAATGTTAGAACTTTGTAAGATGTATTAATCTTCATCAATGAATAGGTTAATGTGCATTCAATTGGTTTAGCACATACTAACATTTTGAAGTATGTTAACAAACCATATGCGCGCTGAAGAAGGCGCATCCTTAGTATTTAAACAAAGAAAGGATGCAGCGCCGAGTTAGTATAAGGGGAGGACTAGCCGTTGGGGCTGGGTCGAATTATCAGGGCTGGTGCTCAGGCATGGAGCCAAACCTGGGGAAGGAGGGCGCGAGATGATAGGAGGCACAGCATGGGGCTGCCTGGAGGGAATATAAGGCAGAGAGGGCCAAACAACAGGCATCAATGAACATGTTACTAAAATAGCAGGAGGGACAGTGGTGTGGCCGGAACAGCCTGGAAGCTGTTTCTCCACTGCAAACAACTCGGCTCGCACAGAGCTTACCGTTCGGAGGCCAGCTGGGGCAGCGGCTTTGGGACACAGGCAACCCTATGCTGAAGCCAAAGAGCAGCCAGAGGAGCATTTTCCCTGCAGTTACCCCAAATGAGAAAATAGAGCAGAGCGGGAAGGCAGGCATGGCAGAGGACATAGTCCTGCAGCAGTCCAGATTCCAGCAGCAGTGGAACACATACAAGGCCCAAGGAGTCACTCAAAAACATCTGGTAACATCAGCACTGCAGCCTAAAATTTAAAGAGCTGGCATTCCCAGAAAAGGGTAGCATCACTAACAACAATCAAGCCCAGAATTTCAAGGGACACTGATGTTGGGAATCTGCCCCTGATAGGGTTGGAAAGTTCAGCAGTATCCTACAGGAATTCGTGCAGGCCCTGGATGAGGTGAACTAAGCAAAGAAAGGGAGAGGCCAGGCAAAGGATTCAAGGACTTTCCCAGACCACAAGAGGAGACAGAGCCTGAGACACTGTTCTGCCTCCCCCCCCCCCCCAATCTCTGGTTTTTCTCCTCCCTTTATTGAGTGCGCACCAAAGCAGAGGTTCCTGAAGGTGAGCAGGAGGACCAGGACATATGGCCACAGCAAAGGGGAAGAGGAGCACATCCAAAGACATGCAGAAAGACTGTAAGAGGAAGAAGGCAAATATAAAGGAGGGTGAGAAGGAGAAAAATACAGCAGAATACAGATAAAGAACATGTGGCAACAAGGGAACGGCAGGATCGCAGCATCAGGAATGAACAACAACAGGAGGGAATGTACACAGCTGGCAGCAAGAGAGGGCAAGAACGTATGCACCAGCAGCACAGAGGGATCAGTTACTACACAACTACAGCAGGATCCACACAGCAGATAGTGCAAGTACCTGAGCAGGTTAATATGGTAGCAAACCGTGCAGTGGGCAGCGAACAAAACATCTGGGGCCTGGTAAACTATGTAAGGGCGGCAGGAAGAGTCCATGATACCTGTATTCCCCGTTGGAAGAGCTCCAGCAGCAGGAACATCCAGCACTCTGGGGAAACAGGGTCAGGCTGTCTAAACCATAGAAGAAAGTGCACAGAGACAAATGGCAATACCAGCAAATCTGCTGGGTGAGTAAAATAAGCAGCACTTAGGGCCACATACAGACATAGTCTCTACTGACACCGGGAACATAGGACAAGGCGTCAGGTCAAGTGCTGGTAGGAGTCAAGCAGGCCTTGGAGGGGGAAGAAAATTCTAAGAGGAGTATGATAAACTGTTACAAATCCTGCGCAGGTTGGAGTTGCATCTGAAAGGCAAAAGCTGCATGGTTAATGCACACCAAAGGATGGGGAGGGTCATTGAGCAGTAAGCCACAAGGACTCAAGAAAGCTGCAGGTGACAGCAAAGGGGTGGGCACAGAAGAGAACGCCTGCTCACTCGGTACACCATTAAATGTAAAAGAAAAAAACTGAAAGAAGAAATATGTTGAAATGTTCTCATTATGATACAAAGTGTCAGACAGGGCATGCAATTGGACACGTTGTAAGAGTAAATGTAAGGCAAATGAGAAGAAGTTTGAACCGGCACATAAAACCATTGCCAATTGGTGTGCAGCACTGAGAGTATTTACAAACATAATACGTTAAGAGGCACCAAAAAAATGCATGGATCTAGTTTCAGGATGTCATTTGTGAGGCCAACCCACAGCCTGGCTGGACTATGACGAAAACCTTTACAAGGACATGACTAGTAGCAATCATTTTAATTGGGACAGTAAAGATATAGACCTCTGGATTCTCACAATGACACAGCACAGGGACAGGGGCCTATTAATAGGGTTCATATGCAAGAAACACAGGGGGGACAATGAATTGTAAGGGGGGACAGAGAGGTGCTTTCAGGCTTTTCAATGCAGGATACTGCAGGTTTCAGAACCAATACAAGTTTAAACATGCATGCAGCACATGAACAGAGTCACCTATTCTTTAGATGCCCAAAAAAAAGGAGTGACCAGAGATGAAAATTTTGAATATTTGGATGAACACAGGGATAGGAGGTAGCGCCGATACCCATTGACTGCAAGCAGTTAGAGGAGATGTCAAGGATGTTAAAGAGGGATTTGAATGCACTTTCATGAACCCGTTTTTAGGGCCGTAGGGGGAAACAGAGGCACAAATTTGAAGTTTGCATTAGAAAGCCCAACAGTAGTAGAAAAGAAGAGAAGAAATGCAGATTGAGGGAGTGGCTGACCCTTTCGGAGACAAGCCCTTCCAGGACTTAAACATTTTACCATTAGGTTTCATCCCAAAGAAATAGCTGGGGGACTTTTGGATCATTCACCACTTCTCCTTTCCGGAAGAGGAATTGGCAAATAATTTATTGGACAAAAGGTTATGTTCAGTAAAAGTGACCTTGGAACAGGTTTTGTTGTTGTTGTTGTTGTTAAGGGCCATTGAGTCTGTATCGACTCATGGCGACATTGTGGATAGTTTTCCTATACTGTGTTCGTTCTTCAATCAGGCGGCTAATTGTTGATAAAGTGGTATCCATAGCTGTTATTGTATCTTTCTCTTTGGGTTGACCATCAACCTTGCCAAGTATGATGTCCTTCTCTAATGATCTTTCTCTTTGCATGATGTGGCCAAAATATGAAAGTCAAAGTCTGGTCATTTGAGCTTCTAAGGAAAGTTTAAGCTTGATCTCCTCTAGTACTGATTGATTTGTTCTTCAGGTAGTCCATGGTATACACAGTACTCTTTGCCAGCACCATAATTCGAAGACATCGATTTCTACTCATCTTTTTTCTTCACTGTCCAACTTTTGCATCCATATGACGTTATTGAAAATGCCATGGCTTGGACAAGTCAAATCTTTGTACACAGAGGAATATCTCTGCACTTGAAAGTATTATCTAGGTCCTTCATAGGCATTCTATCAAAAGCAGATTTCTTGACTGCTTGCCATTTCATTACTGATTATTGATCCAAGCAAGTTAAAGTTGTCTACTATTTCTATTTTTTCTCCATCAAGGATGAAATTATTAATTTTGCCAGTTGCCAGGATTTTTGTCTTCTTCAAGTTAAGGTGCAGGCCTATTTTAAGACAATGGGCCTGAGATTCCAAAAAAAGAGCTCCTAAATTTAGCATCCTAAATTAGGCTCCTAAATTTGTACCCTATTTTCAGCCCCACTTAGAAGCCTAAGTTTTCAGCTGAAAATTCATCATAATTTAGGAGCTTAAAACATACAGTATGCTGCTAAATTTAGGCCTGCCATTTATTTGCCTAGATATACAATATGAGGTAGATTCCATATAGGCTGGCTAGCTCCAGCGGAAACATTTAAATTGAGCATGGGCACAATTCAGAGTGAATTCTGCAGTCATGGGTATATTTTTATTTTATTTATTTAGCTGCATTTATATCCCGCTTTTCACCGGGTCAAAGCGGTTGGGGGATATATTTAACATGAGGGGATATGAGACACATACACTAATACTTACAGGGAACATGGGCAATGGAGGGTTAAGTGGCTTGCCCAAGACCACAAGGAGCACCTGCTGGACTAGAAACCCCAGTCCTTCCGGCCCAAGGTTGCTGTCCTCTAGTGGGATTTGAACCACTGACCTTCTGGCCTGTAGTACCTTGCCCCAACCACTAGGCCACTCCTCCCTGATATATAGATGCGCCTGCAGTTCTAGGAATGCCTCATAGACATGTCCAGTGCAGCATATATAACATGGTGTTCAGCCGACCCGTGCACGTATCCAATGGGAGACCCGAGTAAGGGTACAGTCATGGGTGATAGAAAGGAGCACAGAAACACATCCCCCGCTAATATTATGGGACACGGCTAAATGCTGAAATCGTTTTGGACATCCCCATGCTTACTGTATTCTGAAAAATTGCACGTTTCTGATCGTGCCCATCTCCATGATATACTGATGGATACCACACTTCCTCAGTTAAAACGTGTATCTCCTTAAATTGTTGTTCTCACTGACACTGTTTTGCTGATGCAAACTAGACATAAATTGTGGTGATACAAACTAGACCACATATACTAGTTTGTGTCATGACCAGAACACTGCAAAGTAATCTCAGTGCACTCTAATGTATTATAAGATCAAGTAAATATTAACGTTTGTCATGACATACCTTGCATCACACATTACTTGGCAGTATACGATGCCTCAGTTCTTCATGCATTGGTCATCTCTAAAAACACTCCTTAAAATGCTAAGTATGGAGCCTTACCAACCTCACAACAACCTAAACTAACTTTGTAATTCCCCAAATGATGCATAATATTGCTGAGCTACAAAAGTATGCTCATTGAATGACTATGGTTTCTGTTTCCCACATTTCTCACAGAAACTCCCTACATGTGGCTACACCTGTCCCATACAATGTCCACAATCCAATATCAGTCTGTATACATCTGTTATCCATGGGGAAACTCTGTCTGCCTTCCCACAATCTGCACTGTGGCAATGCTCCCATGGTCAGGCCTGTGTGGGCATGGGAGGGGGGATCCATGTGCTATCATCCCGAGTATCCAGCCTCCAAATATATCACCATTCTTGCAACTTGCATAGATCTTGGACTGGGTAAAGATGTAGGTCTCATGGCACTATCTGGGGATTGTTGGCACAACATCAGTAATGTCTCCCAGTGCCTGGCACAGTTAATGTTTGGCTGCCCTGGTCACACTGCAGTCATCTGTAAGGTCCAAGTATTGGCCAGGCATTAATGTTCTCTCTGAATTGCAAATCAGCACATCAGATCTTCCCGTGAAACCCTCAAACCACACACACACACATATAGGGGTTTGATTACTTAGCTGAGGTAGCGGCTTCTGTGCGATATCAGAGCTGCGGCCCCATTGAATTCAATGGGGCCGCGACTCCAATATCGCATGGAAGCCACTACCGCAGCTAAGTAAACAAACCCCATAGTCTCACTTGCAGTCACAAAAGATATAATTCTGCCAAAAAGATGCTCAGAATCTATAAATAAAAGTTGGTATACCATAATAACATGAAGTCCCAGGACTACAAATATGATCTCCCTTTCTCACTCAAGATTCTTTTCCACACTCACTCACATACAATTCTTACAACAGTCCCATTTTTCATAACACAGAAATTGTTAGGGTCTCCTAGATTAGCTCTTTCAGCACAACCAGCAAATTTCAGCATAGCCAGAATAAACACTATTGCTATTCTTAATATTTTTTTAAGGGTAGATATTATTGACTCTAGCTTACAAGATTCCCTCATCTCTGATTTCTGTTCTTTATAACTGCATCTTTTGGTGTTTTTTCAGACTGCAGTCACACCAGTTTAAAACATACTTGTCACAACATTTATACAATTTGGGATGAACTGTAGAACACAGTAGAATATTTTCTAAGCACTGGCCTTATTCCCCATCACTGGCAAGAATGACGGGCACATCTAAGGAGAAGTAAAAAACATACACGGGCCTTTCCTGAATACGCTATATATGTCTCCGTGGCAAACCATGCCCCCGTTCTGCCCCTCCTGGGCACGTTCTGAGATCATCGTGCAAGCAGCGTGGACATGCATGGTCCCAGTGTATCGGAAAATGGTTGTAGACATTTTTGCGAGATACACATCATCTGTGCAGGTGCAAACGGCCTATTCAGGTTATGGAATATCCCCCTATGAGCCTAATTTATGAGCATAGTGCTGAAAATCAGTGCAAAGCTTCTAAGTTTTTTCCCTGCCCTAAAACCACCCCCGTTACCACCCACTTTTTATGCTCCTAAATTTAGGAATTTAATGACATTTTAAGTAAAAATGTAGGCACTTAGCCATAGTAAATTTTCAAAAAGGCTAATTTAGGAGCTTAACTTTCAAAGTTAGGAACATAAATCCTTTGAATATCGGGCTCTATGTTCCTTGATCTCGATAAGCAGATATTTTAGATCATCTTCACTTTCAGCCAGTAACATAGTATCATCAGCGTAGTGAAGGTTGTTATTTTTTTGGTGATAAGTGTTTGACTGTTTTTTTCCCAATGGTAATGTTGTGGTGTGTAATGTTTTGAGTGGGTAATGGTAGTGGTTGAGGCTTTTTGACCGGTGATGCAAGCGTCTGCTGCTCCCTATAGTGAATTCTCACTAAATGTAGGGCACGAGCTAATCTGAGGTCATTTTGCCTGGAGGGATATGTGTGGATGAATTATCGGTAGAGTAATTGTTTTTGTAGATAGTGTTTATTTAAGAGCTGTTATTGTTTCGACCTCAGAATCACCCATGCTCTGCCCTAGCTCTGCATCCAGAATGCCCCCTCCCACCCCCGTCTAAGCCTCCCCATGCAAACGCCTTTGTTCATACAGAGAGGCTTATGCCAGGGCCTGTAGGGGGGCGAATAGCGGGGATGAATGTCCTGTTGGGACAGAATGACCCCCTAGACAATAAAGCACTTCCTGCTGGGATCCATGCCTCCCTAGATGGCCCCATTTGTGCTGTCTTTGATTCTGAAAAAGTTGTCCTCTGGAGCAGGTGCTGCTTCATCAGCTGCTGCTGGAGCAGGGTCTAGATCTAGCACAGTTGTAATGTTAACCTTGGAATCTGGCTTTTCTTGTACTAGTGATAGCCTCCTTCATTTGGCTTGCTATGTATTATCTGGTCTCTGTGACCCATACTATCCAGAAGGTGGTCTCAACCACATGTCAGAGGGAGGAGTAGCCTAGTGGATGGGGCAAGGTACTTCAGGCTGGAAAGTCGGGGGTTCAAATCCCACTAGAGGACAGCAACCTTGGGCCGGAAGGACTGGGGTTTCTAGTCCCACAGATGCTCCTTGTGGTCTTGGGCAAGCCACTTAACCCTCCATTGCCCATGTTCCCTGTAAGTATTAGTGTATGTGTCTCATATCCCCACGTGTTAAATGTATCCCCCAATTGTGTTGTGACTGCTTTGATTGAAGGATAAGGCGGTATACAAAAACTGTCTAAATAAATAAATAAATGTCACAAGAGGGCAGGCCGACAGAGGGCCTGTGCTGTGTTGTGCCAAATTGGCCAAGGACCATTGTGCCTGGCTTTGTTCTACACTGCTACCTCAGGCAACTGCAACCTCTTGTCCCTCCTTGACAGCTGTACTATACTACTCAGAGTGCTCCTGAGCTGCATGTCTGCATTGCCTATGGCTGCATTACCTCACCTACACTTGTGACACCCATTTCTCTCTGGCACACATCTTTCCACATCCCTGACCTCTACTGTTTCCCTTTCCATAGTAATAAAGTACCCAAAATTTGTGATCAAACATAAATATTCAAAGTGATAAGATCCCAATAACAAATGACAGAAAACTTGCCTAATACTAAATGTTGGATATGCCTGTAGGGGAGAGGAAAATCAAAGCCCCTTTCCCTGAGGTAGCAGCTCTTTTTTAAATTATGTTTTATTAAAGAAAGGCTACTTAGCTCATAAAAATAAAGCAATGACAAAATCCCATACGACGTACCATGTTTCGAATCCCAACATGGCTCCTGCTTCAGGTTAATAGGATTCCAAGATTTCATAATTCCATTCTCACACGCTTGTGCAAACAAAGCAAAAACCCAGCCGATTTAATAAATGGCGGCTTCTGACATCAGCAAGGTGGAGCTAGTAAACCCTCCAGAGTCCAGGGGCTATCTATAGCTAGGAACCCTCATAGAATGATTGGTGGAGATCAAAATTAGCTATCCCATTCCAGTTCCAAATTAAGACCTTGGGGAGTGACAGATAAAAGCTTAAATATCCAAAATTCTTCACGTCTTTGAAGCCATTAAGTTCAGTCACCACCCTGAGGGTCCTCCGGAACAAAGTCAGTTCTAAGCTATAGTAACTGCTCAAAAGAATGGCCCTTCACACGGCAATGTTCAACCATCGGGGCTGACATGTTGGCTGTACAGAGCCAAGATGCATACTCTCCCATCCGAATTCTGCACTGCATTGTGGTACGGCCAAAATAATAAAGCTGACATAATATAGCTGAAAAGAAAAAAGAAGAAGGCACTCAACTGGCTACTGGGGAGGAGATGAAAACTTTTCCGAGTAAAGCTAGCAGAGGGGAAGCCATTTTGAGTCTAGTCCTTAGTGGAACACCAGATCTGGTACAAGAGAAAAGGGTGTTGGGGCCACTTGGCAATAGTGATCATAGCATGTTCACGTTTGATTTAATTAATGGGGGAGGGATGGTAAGGAAATTCACAGTATTACCTTTTAACTTTCGAAAGGGAAACTATGATAAAATGAGGAAAGCAGTTAAGAAAAAACTAAAAGGAGCAGTTGCAAAGATTAAAAACTTACATCAAGCTTGGGTGTTGTTTAAAAATACTATCTTGGAAGCCCAGACCAGCCTTATTCCACGCTTTAAGAAAAGTAGAAGGAAGTCCAAAAAACTGCAAGCATGGTTTAAAGGTGAGGTCAGAGAGGCTGTTGCTGCCAAAAAAGCATCTTTCAGGAAATAGAAAAAAGAGCCAAATGACGAAAACTGGAAACTGCACAAGCACTGGCAAGTTAAATGCAAGGTATTGATAGGGCAGGCAAAGAGAGAATCTGAGAAGAAGTTTGCTGTGGAAGCAAAAGCTCATAATAAAGATTTTTCAAGTACATTTGTAGCAAAAACCTGTGGGAGAGTCAGTTGGACCATTAGATGAAAGAGGGGTAAAAGGGGCACTAAGAGGGGACAAAGCCATAGCGGAGAGACTGAATGAATTCTTTGCATCGGTCTTTACTGAGGAAGATGTAGGGATGTTACCTGTGACTGAAGTGGTATTTAAAGGTGATACTGTGGAATAATTTAAAGAAATATCAATATACCGGGAAGATGTATTACAACTATTTGATAAACTGAGGAGAAGCAAATCACCTGGACTGGATGGTATACATTCAAGGGTGCTGAAAGAACTGAAATATGAGATTGCAGAAGTGCTATTAGTAATCTGTGAACTATCATTAAAATCATCAGTAATACCTGAAGAATGGAGAATTGCCAATGTAACGCTAATTTTCAAAAAAGGGTTCCAGTGGTGATCCGGGAAACTACAGACCAGTGAGCCTGATGTCAGTACCAGGAAAAATGGTAGAAGCCATCATAAACAACAAAATTACTAAACATGTAGATAGTCATGGCTTAGGGGTATGTTTACTAAAGTGCGTTAGTGCAATTCGCCTTAGGAGCCGCGGTAGAGACAGAAACCCCAAATAAGGACATGGGCGGTACATCGTTACCACTAATGTGCGTTCCAAAAACCAACGAGCGTTACAGGGCACCGTGGCGCATTACCGCGCATTAATCGTAAGAAGGCGCACAGACACAAATCACTGAAACAGAGCTGTAGCACAATGGTTACTGCACTGACCGCTGTTACAGGCAGCATGGGTTCGAGTCCCCAGTGTGCCTAACGCAGAAGGCTGGCCCAGGCATCACCCTGTACATTACATAGGGAATGAGGAGGCATGTTTTTCTTTACGTTCAGTAGTGTTGTCAGAAACACACCCTCACAGTGTGCGTAGCCACGTGCGTTGGTGCGTGCGTGGCTACGTGCGTTGGTACGGGTGTAGCCACGTGCGTTGGTGCGTGCGTAAAATCGTGCGTGGGTACGTGTGTTTTTACCAGCATGGGCACTTTATATTACAGACTTTTTAGGGTGTCTTGCGCCTATGAATTATGCTAACAGATGTAAGTGTGATGGCCTATGGTTTATCAGAGCCTCTGAGCAGGTGCTGGATTTTCACAGGGTTGGATTGTGCCAGTCACACCCATGATGCACTGCACATGCAAATCAGCTGTCCACAGATACACACCATGGGGAATGCACCCCCACAGTACCTCGGTCTGGTAGGGGGAAGTGATCATGTGCACCCCCACAGCACCTCGGCCTGGTAGGGGGTACTGACCGTGTGTTGTACTGGCACAGAGTAGCTACACACCATCACATTGTGCGGGTACTATGCTCACCCTGAGGGAGCAGTGAGCCGCCCAGCACCAGGTCCACAGCACCATCCATGACTGAAAGAGGCCATGGCGGAGGTCCAAAGCAGTGTTAATGTGTGAGATAGGTAGTTTCTGCAGAAACACCTTGGATATCTCTGTATGTTTCAGTCAGGTGTAGCCCCCATGGACCTCTAGGTGGGCCATGTACCACCACCCCTCTCCCCCAGGGCCGAGGGTGGCAAACAGGGTCTCCTATCAATAGATCAACATTCTACCTCCCTCCAAAGGTGGCAGTAGAGGGGAACATCAACCCCGGTCCTGCTAAGGAACAGACACCCCACAGGGCAGTCAATGCAGCTCTATACACATCCATAACACAATAGCAGATAGACATTAGGCCTGGATATGGTAAGCTGCACCCCACCACTATCTGATATTCTCCTGCTGCAAGCCACTCCATCAAGACACATACCAGCTGCAAACAGTCTGCTAGTTAGTCCATAGTGCATGTGCCCAGAACTGGGATGTCAGCATACACAGCAAGCAGATAAATCAGTGACTGGGCCCCAAAAGGAAACCCATATCTATCACATGAGAGAAATACTATATAGCACTATGGGGATGCTAACCATGCTGTGGTCACTGCACAGTCAGGGTGAGATTGATCTCCCTGCAGGACATATAGCGGTCACCCTGTCTGTGTAGGTGCTGGCCGGGCACTAATATGCCGCAGTCAGTGCCCTATGCGCTGTGCAGATGCAGCCTGCCCAGGCCACACTGTCTGGGCTATACCCATGGTACCCTGCTCCTCATTATGCACATTGGCCGGCCAATACTGGCAACAGTGCTGGCAGTGTGGGCAGTGGAAGGTGTTTGCAGCCGTCCCACACTGTAGAGACAGACACACACTCCGACACCTATGCCAGCATTGTGCTACTGTAGAGGAGTTCAGCAGCCCTGCCCACCACACCAGTCCTGGGCACAGTCCAGGCATGGATATGGTCCGCAATACTGTTGGCCGTCACTCCCCAGGGTGGTAAACACTGTCAGAGACCTGACCTGTAGCACACACCGCTGACATCAGAAAGATTGTTATGATGGAGCTCAATGAGCAAACTGTGCTTAACGTAGGACTTGCTATCTGCCAGTACTCATAGGAAACGTTTGATAGGTGTGTACCATATACCCAGGTGTAGGATGGCATTGCTAGGGTATGCATGTGGTAGCATTGGGAGATGCACGCAGGGCCCAATGTCCTGCCTCTCCAGGAGGCATGAGCCAATGGGGCCTGTGGGTGTGGGTGTGTCTGGCCCTGTTGGCTGCTGCTTTACGGCAGAGGTTCCCAACTCCAGTCCTGGTGTGCCAAACACTGTTCGGGTTTTCATGCTGTCTCTGAGTAATACGCATGAGTTACATCTGCATACCATGGGGGTGGTGCATAGATATGCAGCACAGGCATCTTTATTCGCGGCAGCATGGAACCTGAATGGTGTGTGGCCCTCCAGGACTGCATTTGGGAGACTCTGCTCTAGGTAATGCACCTGTTTATGGTGTCTGTGCTCAGTGGGGTAAAATATAGGCGTATTAACCATGCGTATGTTCTCAGCAATAAAGGTTTGTCATTACAATCACGGTACAGTTGTGGGAAAAATATGTGGACTGGAATGGATGTAGCCCCAGCTGGGCTTTGAACCTGTGACTCTCTGGTCCTACAGGTACTGGCTGTGTCCGCTGTACCACACTGTGGCCACAGAGACAGTGCAGTCCCTGGAGATAGGACACCTGGCCGAAAGAGTCAGAAACCCTACTCTGCACATTTTTACTGTGGGCTCATTCACCTTGTATGGAGACATAAGTGCACATAAACCCCAAATATGACCTCAGAATAAGGGGATAGAAAGATACCCAAGCTGGCTAATAGTGATATAAATGGGCAACCATAGAAAACACTCCCAGGAACGCTCATAATTAAAATTAGGGAATGATTTTTGGAAGGGTCTACGCTCCGTGGACCCTTCCAAAACTCATTTCATTTTTTTGGAGCTTTCCTGGGAGTGTTTTGTATGGTTGTCCATTAATATTACTGTTGACCAGCTGGATTATAGTTTTTTAGGATGTTGTTGTGGTCTTTTTCCATTTCTATTTGCTATTTTGTTCAGTGCACATGTATCACACTGCTCACGTTTTGTAGGTTTCCCCGGTTTTGCTGTACATTGCTGACGGAAATGGTTTCTCTTCCCTTTAATATGCCTTTAACGACAGGTTTTCATTCGCGTTGGAATTGAGCACTGAAATTCAGCACGTTAGTGTGAGGGAAGCCTCTCCCTGCCCACTCTCTGCCCATTGACCCCCTTCTCTCCGCCCACTCTCCACCTTCTGCGCTGTTTTAACGCGCCGCGGGGGTTTACGATCGTTAACTGCGGTTAACGCGCGTAAAGTACGGTTAATGATCGTTCGCACATCAGAACGCGCATTATGACGTGCGAACAATCGTTAACTGTACATTACGCGTGTTATTCACGATTACCGCAGTTTAGTAAACATACCCCTTAATGGGAGACAGCCAATATGACTTTAGACAAAGAAGATCTTGTCTTACTAATCTGTTATGTTTTTTGAAGGTGTGAATAAACAGGTAGACAAAGGTTGATAAAGTCAGCTGATATAGTGTATCTGGACTTTCAGAAAGCCATTGAGAAGGTCCCTCATCAGAGACTTTTGGCAAAACTAAAAAGTCATGGGATAGGAGGCAGTGTACTATTGTGGATCAGAAACTGGTTAAAAGATAGAAAGCAGAGGGTAGGGCTAAATGGCCAATTTTCCCAATGGAGAAAGGTGAATAGTGGAGTACCCCAGGGATCTGTGCTGGGTCTGCTGCTTTTTATCATATTCATAAATGACCTGGAAATGGGAATAACGAGTGAGGTAATCAAATTTTCAGATGACTATTTAAAGTTGTGAAAACCCAAGAGGATTGTGGAAAATTGCAATAGGATCTTGATAAATAGGAAGACTGGGCATCCAAATGGCAGAGGAAATGTAATGTGGACAAGTGCAAAGTTATGCACCTATGAAAGAACAACCCAAACTAAGGTTACACGATGCAAGGTTCCACATTAGGAACCACCACCCAGGAAAAAGATTTAGACATCATTGTGGATAACATGTTAAAACCCCTCTTCCCAGTGTGCAGCGGTGGCCAAGAGAGCAAATAGAATGCTAGGTATCATAAAGAAAGAAATAGAAAATAAAACAAAGGATATTATAATGCCTCTGTATCGTTCCATGGTGAGATCGCACCTTGAATATTGTGTGCAATTCTGGTCGCCATATCTTATAAAGGATAAAGCGTTATTAGAAAAGGTTCAGAGAAGAGCCACCAAAATGGTAAAGGTGATGGAAGGATAACCCTATAAAGAGAGGCTAAAAAGGTTAGGGCTCTTCAACCTGAGGGGAGATATGATAGCGGTCTATAAATTAATGAATGAAGTGGAACGGGTAAACGTAGATCGACTGTTTACATCATCAGAATATAGAAAGACTAGGGGACATGCAATGAAGCTACAGGGTAACCTATGTACGACTAATAAGAGAAAATATTTTTTCACTCAACGTGTAATCAAACTCTGGAATTTGTTACCGGAGGATGTAATAAAAGCTGTTAGTGTAGCTGATTTTGAAAAAGGTTTGGATAAGTTCTTGGAGGAAAGGTCCATAAACCATTAATAAAAGAGACCCAGGATATCCCTGCTTGACCCAATACAAGCATTGTGGAACCTGTGTCTTTTGGGGAAACTGTAGGAACTTATGACCTAGATTGGCCACTTTTGGAAACAGGATACTGGGCTTGATGGACCTTGGTCCGACCCAGTATGGCATATATTCTGTTCTTCTGTTCTTATGTTGGATCAAAGCCCTTGGGATGTCTGACTGCTAATGTAGCTGTGCATGAAATGAGAGTCAGAAGCTGCAAAATGTCTTACAAATTGGGACATGGAATGTATGAAGCATGAACCAAGGGAAATAAGAGGTGGTCAAGAATGAAACGGAACGTGTACAACTCGATCTGTTAGGTGTCAGCGAATTGAAATAGACTGGCATTGGGCACTTTGCATCTGATGATTACATGGTCTACTATGCTGGAAATGAAAGACAAAGAAGAAATGGTGTTGCATTTATAATCAAGAAGAAACTTGCAAGAACTGTAATGACATACAATGCAATCAGTGAATGCTTAATTTCTATTCATCTATGAGGAATGCCCATCAGCACAACTATAATTCAGGTATATGTCACAACAATAGCTGCAGAAGAGGATGAAGTTGATGAGTTCTATGAACAAGTATAAGCTGAAATTGACAGAACATGCTATCATGATCATCATGGGTGACTGGAACTCAAAAGGTGGCAACAAGGAAGAAGGCAAAGTGCTTGGAAAATATGGACTTGGCAACAGAAATGAAGCTGGAGAAAGACTGATAGAACTCTGCTAGACCAACAATCTATTCATGTCAAACACCTTCTTCTAGCAGCACAAGCAGCGACTGTACACATGGACTTCAACCAATGGATTGTACAAAAATCAAATAGACTACATGAATGGAAGTCAACTATGGAAAAGTTCTTTAACATCAACAAAGCCAAAACGTTTTGGAAATATTAGGATTTTGGTGGTATTAAGGGTATGCGCTAAACTAACCCATTTGGAGAAATTGCCACAGACAGACATTCTCAACCTCTTTTGAATAATTCTTTTCAACATGTTGTGTTGGAAAAAATAATAAAGTAAAGGCTGAAATAATGGCAGGGAAGCAAAGGTAAGTTAATGCATTTATGTGCTCTGATGCTAGTTGTAGAAGACCCATAAGACCTACATGATTTTTTTCTAGCCAGTGGTGTTCAGGGGTTCACCAGTTCTGTTGCAGTGACTGGTTCTCCCTCCCTCTGTTTACTGGGTCTGTTTTGGCTCCAGGGGATAGTGAGGTCTTTTCCTCATGATTTACATGAGTTTATAAATGCCTGTATGATTTGCTCATTTATGGACATTAGCCTAAGTAAAGAGTTTGTTTCATTTTTCAAGAAAGTGATTTGGCTCCTTGTGAGAATCAGCTTTTTGGTACCTTTTGTCAGGCAAACATCTGGAGGGTGTGGAGAAGCAGATACACTCATATTCCCTGTATTTTACACTTTGACAAGGAATAGGGGCTCATGTTTTTGTTTTCCATGCCACTGGATGTTCCCGTATGCAACTTTGCTTGAGATGGACGTCCCTGCCCCACGGTTTCATAGTGGGGACATCTATATGGATGGTGCATGAGCGTCCATGTCATGGGCATCTATGTATCTAAAATCAGGCTGAAACATAGACATCCCCAGTGTTTTTCTGCACATTCTAGTCTGGACATTCCAGATTGCACTTGGACGCTCTTTCTAAATGCCACTTTAGATGACATGTCCATGCAGTAATTGCCAGCAACATGTTGGCCACATCCCCAACAGCTACCATGGAGGCTTTGGACTTTCCAAGTTCTAGTTTTAGCGTTAAATGCACAATAGGTAGAAAATGCTACTGCACTTTAGTAAAAAGGGTCCCTTAAATTTCAGAAAGGCGAAATGGTTTAAAATGAATTGGAGTAAAATCAGTGCATTTTTCCTTGCAAAACTGTTGCCAATAATCATATGGAGGGCTCTTTTATTAATACAATTTTAATATTTATTTATTTATTTATTTATTAACTTCTCTTATATACCGCACTATTGTCATCAGCGCGGTTTACATGAAACAAACATATACATACAGATATCTGTTATGCATTTTACAAATAACAGGGGTTATAGAACTTGGAATAAAGAAGGTAAGCTATATCAACTAGGAAAACTATCTACAGTAATCTAAATGCATTGGTTACATTTGGTTATCATTTGAGGTAGACATGGTCAGGGAGTGTGGCATTAGTATTTTCTTGTGAACGATTAGATTGGAAAATAGCTTAAGAAGAGATGATGCTTTAGACTTTTTCTGAATTGTGTTAAGTCGGTTACAGCTCTCAATTCTGGTGGTAGGGCATTCCAGGCTGAAGGGGCGTGGATACTGAAGGCTCTCTTATTTGTTTCCTTAGTGTATCTGATAGCTTGCTTCGGGATAGTTAGTGTATTTATAGCTGCTGATCTTCTGGATCTATTGAGAGTCTGCAAGTGTATAAGGTTGGTGACAGTTGTTGGTGCTTGGTTGTTTAGTGCCTTGAATGTGGTGATCAGGATCTTGTAGTGGATTCTCGCGTTGCTTGGTAACCAGTGGAGCCTTTTTAGGATAGGAGTTATGTGATCAGACTTTGATATTCCTTCAAGTACTCTGGCAGCGGTGTTCATCGCCAGTTGGAGGGGGTTCAATGTTGACTGAGGGAGACCATATAGAATTGCATTTGTGAAGTCGAGGTGAGGCATTACCAAGGCTTGGTAGACGGTTCTGAAGTCTGTGGGTTCCAGTAAGGGTCGTAAGTGACGTAGTGTGCGTATCTTATGGTATATTAGTTTCGTTATATTCTTTATATGGGTTTTCATATTGAGGCGCTGGTCAAGAGTGATACCTAGGTATCGTATTGTAGGTTTTACTGTTAATTCCTTGTCTTTTATCTTTAAGGTGGTAGGAGGTGTGAAGTCTCGGGCCAATATGGGCCAATATGGGCCAATTTTAGCAAGTAGTGAAAAAGGTGGCAGTACTCAGTACCCCCTCAAAATAAATCCCTGAGTAAAACACGTAGCACTTTATTGAAAGTGAAATTTAAAGTTTACCTTTTAAGCAAATTAGAAAATGTGGTTAGAGGAGTGGTCTTCAACCCAAAGAAATAGTGGTTTAAATCCCACTAAGACTCCTTGTAGCTTTGGACAAATCATTTAACTCTCCACTTCCTCAGATGGAAACTTGGATTATAAACCCACTGGGGACAGGAAAATGGTTATAGTACCTACTGTAACTTGCCTTGACCTACAACTAGAAAGGTACTAGTTTAATAATATGAATCCTGATTTGTTTGCTACCGATTGGATAGTAACATTTTTGGATGCTATTTTTGGAGATTTATGCACAAATTTGTCCAATGCGAGTATAACTGGATTGATGTCATTGTATCTTCTGTTCCAACACCCCTGAGGAAGTCTTACTGACAAAACATGATTGTCTATGGTGAATTTGGACTACTCTTGTGCAAAGAAATAAACCATTCCTTGTTGCATCTATATCAGTGTGGCATCATAAACTTAGTTCACCTTGTTCCTTGGTTCCTGCTGTGGTATTTGCGGGAGTGTGCTGTTTTGGACTGACCTGCTATTTGTCTAGCCAGAGGAAAAGGAGTAAACTATGTGCATACAATTGAAACTAAAATTGCACATGCATTTTTTATTCTACGACCTAAGCACAACCACCAGAAAGGCATCTCTTTAATTTAGTTGGACGTACTCCTACTATGAAAATAAGTTTGTGCTTTTATTTGGATTAAGAGGTGTGGTTTTCACCCGAGCAGGTCTAGCCAGTTAATTCCTTACTTAACCAGTTTGATCTCTTTGAAAATTGTACTCCTTGTGTTTTGGCTAATTCACTCAGTGCAAGGCACCTTTATCTGCATGAAAGATCCACCACTGTGCTGCAGATGCAGGTATTCATTGCATCAGAAGAACTGATAGATGGCCTGTAGTGTCACAGACTGGTGGGGATCTTTTTCAATTCATTTTTTATTCTTCAGAAGACAACCATCTCTAATTGCCTGCAAAAAGCTTTAGGAGTAATCTGTGATACATTTAAGTTATAGAGGGCTTTTTTTCCTTATAATACGTTAAGACTTGTGATATGTGATACTGTCTTGAGGAACATCATTGGTGAGGGGGCCTCTACTTATCCCCCACACACAGCTTCAAAGCTGGGATCAGTTACTGGGAAAGAGCACTGGCTTGCTTCTCTATATGACAGACAGCAGCATCTGGCATGAGAATGCTTTATTTGCCTGCTCTCGTTGTGCGGAGATTGGACCATGCCACATTTGTGCAGCAAATGTTCCACCAGCTCTTCCTATAGCGTAGTACTTGCCAACAGATATGGACTTCTTGGCTCATCCAGTCTGTCTAGTTGTCCTTGCCCTGGAGTTCAGACTCGACCTTGCCTTTACCACTGCTATGTGTATCCATTCTGAATCTGTTTGAATTTTGTTATTGTTTTAGTATGGTTAACTCTAATAGAGGTGATTCCGGGCTTTGTCAAATCTGAATATTTGTCATTAATGAAAAGCAGTAGCTCTCAGGGAAGAGAAATGGCCTCTACAGGGTTCTTTCCTTAGGGGGAACTATGTACTTCATGATCCTACTGGTGTGCGTCACTGCAGTTGAATTACCCACTTCTGAAAGTGAGGCAACACGCAAAACTATTGTTCTCAAGGATTTCTTTTTCGCTTTCAAACTCAAAGTTGAATACTTTTACACTTCATCCAAAAATCATCAATAGAATATCTTCAATACAAGTGCTACAAATCATTTTAAAGATGCTCAGCATATATCACTGGTTGTTATATGTTATATTATACATATACACCAAGATACATGGGATTACAACAGAATAAGGACGTTGAATAAATTCAGTATGATGCCACCGGAACCTTGGATGTTCATGCTACCACAGCTGTAAAATCAAAATTAAACATTCAATAAAGGGCAGGAAGAGTTCTGTGCATTAATATTTAGAGCAGTGCCGTATCTAGCCCTGTGTGAGTGGTGCAGCCATACAGGGCGCAAAATATTAGCAGTACATTTAGGGCTGACTGCTGGCCTTTTGTCACCCCCACACTTCCTGCCCTTGCCACATCACCCCTTTTCCTGTTCCTATAGTGCTGGTGGCAACAGTGGAGTGGCCTTCCCATTAAAAAAAAAAAACACGTGGGTGTTTCCGACTCTGCGCTTGCATGGCTAGTCTGGTCCCTCCCTCCTCTGATGCGAGCATACGTCAGAGGAGGGAGGGATCAGACTACCTATGCAAGTGTGGAGTTGGAAAGACTTGCATGTTGTCTTTTTTAATTGGAGGTCTGCTCTGCCTTCGCCACCACTGCCGCGATTGCCGCCAAGGGAACAGGAAAAGCAGCAATGGGGCAAGGGCAAGCCAGGCAGCTCGCAGGGGAGCCAGCTGGAGATGAAGAGGTGTGGGGTAAGACTGGGGTTTTATGGAGGCAATACTCACAGACCCCAGAGGGAAGGAACAACTGGTCATCATTCAATGGTGACATCTAATAGGCAGACAGAGTTTCGATGACACTGTATTCAGGGTAGAGCAGTTGTCTGTGGGCCCTAACCAATGACCACCACGGCAATCCCTGGACTGAGCTGAAAGGGGGCATAAAATAAGGAAAAGAAATCCTCAGGTCCCGATATTCAGTGCCAGCGGCTAGCTGCCGACGCTGAACCTAAAATCTAGATATTCAGTGCCTGGCTCCAGCACCGAATATCCATGCTGCCCAGAGTGTTCCTAAGCTATTCGAGCAGCAGCGATATTCAGCTGCTACCTGGTTAGCTTCTGTGATGAAAGTCAAGCCAGGGTTTCCTACACCTGGATTTTGCCGCATGTTGCTAACTTGGCAGAGGCTCAATATCATCGCTGCCTGGTTAACAATATGCCCCCAGCATGCCCCGATGCTAACAGTTAGCATCAGGGCCTGTAGCAGCAGCACCCATGGATATTCAAGGCACGAACCGTGTTAGTGCCACTGAATATCCCACAGAGTGTAAATGCCTTTGAATATCTGCCCCCGCCCCCCCCCCACCTCAGGTATTTGTGAATACAGACTCATGATGCTGTAATCCAAAACAATGTTGGCTCTGATTGAAATGGAAGCCTAAAGGAGCAAGACAAAATGGCTGGATTAAAAAAAAACTAAATACAGTGTATGATACTACTCTGTTGCCCATGTTTACATCTTATGATGTGGACAACTCAAGTTGACTCCTGTCTGGGCTCCTTAGTCTGCTTGAGGCATATTCTAAATTTAGAAAACAATGTATTTTTCAAGGAGGACATATGCTCCACTGGACTGGAAATACTAGCTCCACTCTAATCTTTCCTTCAAGTGACTTGGAAAATGTTATTATTTCTCTTCATTCCTCCTAGCTCTAACTAGTTGATAACATTACAAGATTTCTCCTTCATTCATTCTTTAGGATGTTTTACTGCAGTTAGGTTGCCAGAATGTGCTGCCTGGAGCTTCATGTGTGGCACAATATGATATATTGTCAAGACTTTATGGTCTAGAAAATTCATGTACTACTGTACTTGTTGTCCTTTCATAAAGTACAAAGACTCGTGTCTTCAAGCTGGAAATATGCTGCTAATATGAGTCAGACATTAGTGCTCCCAAAATCAATTCTGGCTTTACCCTAACCTTCAGTCCTTCTCATTGTACTACTGTAATAAGATTGCATTCTAAATAGAAAAGAAAAACACTCAAGAAAGGGAGAGAGATGCATTTAGAATCCTCCCAATGAATATGATAAGGAAAAAAAATGATAATGAACTCAAGAAAATATGAAATAAGCACAGAGGATCCTTGATGAAAAAGTGAGATCAGTAGAGCAGTAGGAAGGGGGAATATGCATAGAAACATAAACAGAAAATGACAGCAGATAAAGATCATACAACCAGGGCCGGCACTACCTGGTAAGCTGGGTAAGCACAGCAGGGGGCACTCTTGTTCAAAGGTGCCAAAATTGCAGCCAGTAGCAATGTTGTAGGCCTGTAGAAACAGCCTGTCCCACGGACCGAAGGGATCACACCAGCAGTTCTGTTTTTTTTGCCCACTGGACAGGTTGCTCCTGCAAACCAAAAAAGCAAAGAAGGTCGCGATCATGGCCAGCAGTTTGTTTTATGCCTGCAGAGGTCAAGCTGATCCGATAGACCGAAGAAGTAGCAGCGAGGTTGTGGGCCCGTGAGAGCAGCCTTGTCCATGGACCAAAAGGATCACTCCAATGGTTCTGTTTTTTTGCCCGCAGGACAAGCTGTTCTTGCAGGCCAAAAAAGCAAAGAAGGCCGCAATCATGGCCAGCAATTTGTTTTGTGCATGTGATAGCAGCCTGTCCTGCGAGCCAAAGGGATCACAGCCAGCAGTTGTTTTGTGCTTACGTGATACAGGCTGCTCCCATGGACCGAAGAAGTAGCAGCAATGTTGTGGGCCCGTGGGAACAGCCTGTCCCATGGGCTGAAGGGATCACATAAGCAGTTGTTTGCACATGGGACAGGTTGCTCCCATGTGCTGAAAAAGTGTAGATGGCCGCAATCATGGCCAGAAGTTTGTTTTGTGTCCCGCAGGCCGAAGAGATCACGGCATGAAGTTCTGCTTTTTACCTGCAGGACAAGCTGCTCCCGTAGACCAAAGACTAGAAGAAGCATGCTGCAGAGAGCACAGGAGGTAGGACAAAATTTAAAGGGTCAGTGAGTTTGGGAAAAAAGAATAGAGGAGGGGAATGGAGGGCAAGGAGTGAGAATGCAAGGGGAAGAGAGAAAGGGACAGAAGCTGGGAAGGAAATGAGGTGGGGGAAGAGGAGAGGGTCTACAGGGAGGGTGCAGGAGAGGGTCTACAGGGAGGGGCATGAAGGTACAAGGGTTGAAAGTTCAAGAAAGGGGAGAAAAGGGCACACAGCATATATGCTAAAAGGTGCAGCTCCCCAATCCCACCTGAAGTCACACATGCACTCCACCCCACAGCATACAAACATACACAGAGAGGCATCCTACCCCTGAACACAGGCACACACACATACAGGCACCTGAGCCATACAGTATGAGATTGCACACACATGCAGAAGATCTAACAATCAGAACCTACTGAAGATTCACCCAATCAAGACCAAAACGACACAACAAACCAGTAACAGAGCATTCTCCCTTTACGCTCCATCATTATGGAATTCACTACCAGAAAACAAAAGAGCAGCAAAATCCATTACAGAACTAAAAAAGTCACTCAAAACACATCTCTTCATTGAATACTATGGACTCAATGACATTACTTAATCTCAATTAGCACAACCTACCCCCCCTGAACCCTCAGATCTCTCTCACACTTCACCCTCCCTGTATACAATATCTGCCTCTCTAAGGTCTTAATTTATATCTTCCCTCAGTTTATCATGATATCTTTATATCTTTATTCGCATCATTTGATAAACCGCCCAGGCCGGAGCGTCAGGGCGGTGTACAATACAAAAGGGTAGGCTACTGAAAAAAAAGTCAGAAAAGAACGCCAAATGATAATAGGACAGGGAGAGACAGTCAAAATCAGGTAGAGGACAGAAAAGGCCCAAAGAGGGACGAGAGGATGGGGGAAGGGAGGGAGAAAGGAAGGTAAAATAGGACGTATGGGGAGATAACCTGAGGAGGTTACAAACACCTAATCAGGAGTTAGTTCCCTCCCTACCCACCCCGACTCCCACCCACCCCTAGTAAGCAGTCTTGCTTTATAGGGCACCTCCCCCTTTAGCAAATCACAGTGAATTGGGCCAGCACATATTGAATATAATTAAAGAGATTTAACTGCTTTTTCTCTGAAAGGACAGCTGCGAAACCAGCTGGTACTTGGTAGATCTCTCTCTTTTTCTTTAACAGATACCTAAGCTCCACAAACAGAACAATGGCTGGGAAAAATCGTATTGCTAAAGCTGTTGCCCCTGTTACAGCTTCTGCCTCGGTCCAGACAGAGGTCCTAATGCCAGTTGAAGAACCGGTTCCATGTGCAGGGTGCCTGCATGCTGAAGCTCTGAGGAAACAAGTGGAGGAACTCAGAGAGGAGGTGGCGAGGCTGAGGAGCATTCAAGACAGTGAGAAGTACATTGATGAGATGCTTCTTGCAGCAACCAGGCTCTCCAGCACAGGAGAAGATGGCTGCCAACAGAATGTCGATGGTTCGACAAAAGTCACCAGAGCCTGCAAAATCACCAATCCAACTTCTCCAGCCCTTGAATTGAAGAACCATTATGCAGCCCTGGAAGTGGAGGAGGTGAAAGCATCCCTGGAAAGGGAAGAACCAGAGTTCAAGTACCCCATAGTTGCGGAATCAGTGACCAGAAGGAAACGAAGGGTAGTGGTTGTTGGAGACTCTCTTCTGAGGGGTACTGAGGCGTCCATCTGCTGACCAGACTTGATGTCCAGAGAGGTATGCTGTCTGCCTGGTGCCAAGATCCAAGATGTTACGGAGAGTTTGCCGAGACTCATCAAGCCCACTGACTATTACCCAATGTTGCTAATCCATGTTGGAACAAATGATACTGCCAGGTATACCTCGGAACGTATCAAAAGTGACTTCATGGCTCTGGGACAGAGGGTGAAGCAGGTAGGTGCACAGGTGGTGTTCCCTTCAATCCTCCCTGTTGAGGGTAAAGGCCAAGGCAGAGAGGCTCGCATCCTGGAGATGAATGCATGGCTGCGTGGATGATGTCTTCGAGAGCGTTTTGGTTTCCTAGACCATGGGATGCTGTTCCAAGGGTTGCAGAGCAGAGATGGCATCCATCTGTCCAAGAAAGGTCAACGCATCTTTGGTAGTAGACTGGCTAATCTACTGAAGAGGGCTTTAAACTAGATTCGTTGGGGATGGGTGAAGAAAGCCCCCAGGTAAGTGAAAGCCCCCAGGTAGGTGATACATTAAATACCTTTATGGAAACGGGTAACAGGGGTAACACATGGAAAGCAGTGTGTATTAATGCCCGTAGCATGGGAAATAAGATCCCTGAAGTTGAAGCTTTGGTGGGAGTTGCTGACTTGGATTTAGTGGCAGTTACAGAAACATGGTTCACAGAAAACCATGACTGGGATGTAACTATACCTGGCTATACTTTATTCAGAAAGGACAGGGTAGGAAGAAGGGGAGGAGGAGTGGCACTATATGTAAAAACTACTATTAAAGCTTTGGAATTACAGAGCTTAAAAGGGAGAGAGGAGGC
Organism: Ichthyophis bannanicus; assembly: GCA_033557465.1. NCBI lineage: Eukaryota > Metazoa > Chordata > Amphibia > Gymnophiona > Ichthyophiidae > Ichthyophis > Ichthyophis bannanicus. The sequence goes on along the minus strand of CM066031.1, from coordinate 1,785,039,068 downwards.
ATTGTGGGTTAAACTAGAAAGAGGGAAAGAGAAATCTATTTGCATTGGTGTGATATATAGACCTCCCTCACAAGAGGAAGAGGTGGACAGAGAGTTAATTGAAGACATACGCAGCATTGCTAGGAAAGGGGAAGTGCTACTGCTAGGAGATTTCAATATGCCAGATGTTGATTGGCACATTCCTTTTGCAGTATCATCTAGAAGTAAGGAGATCCTGGATTCTCTACAGGGAGAACTATTCAGGCAATTGGTAACAGACCCCACACGTGAAGGGGCCATACTGGACTTGGTGCTTACCAATGGTGAAAGTGTTTCTGATGTTGTAGTGGGAGATCATTTTGCATCCAGTGATCACCAGATGGTGTGGTTCAGTATTAGGACAAGGGCTGTTAGAATCCATTCCAAGGTGAAGATCTTAGACTTTAGGAAGACTAACTTTGCGAAGATGGGCCAATACCTCAGGGAGTCGTTAGTGGGATGGGAACAGCTGGGGGATGTAGAAAAACAGTGGGCAAAGCTGAAAGGGGGTATTTTAAAGGCAACCAACCTTTTTGTTAAAATGGTAAATAAAGGCAAAAGGAACAGGAGACCGCTATGGTTTTCAAAGGAAGTAGCTGAAAAAGTGAAAAAAAAGAGGGAGGCCTTCATGAAATACAAGAGATCACAGAGAGAGGAAGACAGGCATCTGTATTTGGAAAAACTTAGAGAAGCTAGCAAAGTAGTCAAGAAGGCAAAGATTCAAAAGGAGGAGGAAATAGCCAATGCAATAAAATGGGGGGATAAGACATTTTTCAGATATATTAGTGAGAAGAGGAAGGGCAAAAGTGGTATTGTCAGACTCAAGGATGCAGGGGGGGAATATGTAGAAGCTGATACGGATAAAGCGGAATTGCTTAACAAATATTTTTGTTCTGTGTTCAAAGATGAAGAACCAGGAGCAGGACCTCAGAAAACACCCACAAATAAGAACAGAAGCGAGGGACATCTTGAACAATTTTCAGAAGACTGTGTTCGTGAGAAACTAGCTCAACTTAAAGTAGACAAAGTGATGGGACCGGATGGGATACACCCTAGAATACTGAGGGAACTTGGGGACGTTCTAGCAGCTCCACTGACTGACCTTTTCAATGCCTCGTTGGAGTCGGGAGTGGTGCCAAAGGACTGGAGAGAGGCTCATGTGGTGCCTTTACACAAAAGCGGAAGTAAGGATGTGGTTGAAAACTACAGGCCGGTTAGTTTAACTTCAGTGGTGAGTAAATTATTGGAAACGCTGCTGAAAGAGAAAATAGTGAGGTTTCTGGAGTCCGGCGGATTACAGGATCCGAGGCAGCATGGATTCACCAGAGGCAGGTCTTGTCAGACAAATCTGATCGATTTCTTTGACTGGGTGACCAGGGAGTTGGACCGAGGGAGAGTTCTAGATGTGGTGTATTTAGATTTCAGTAAAGCCTTTGACACTGTTCCTCACAGGCAACTTATAAACAAACTGAGCACCCTAGGGTTGGACCCTAAAGTTACTGCTTGGGTTAGAAATTGGTTGGGTGGGAGGCGACAAAGAGTACAAGTAAATGGAGCTCACTCTGAGGAGAAGGATGTTACCAGTGGTGTGCCCCAGGGATCTGTCCTTGGTCCGATTCTTTTTACATCTTTGTTAGTGATATAGCGGAAGGGCTGTCGGGTAAGGTTTGCCTCTTTGCGGATGATACCAAAATCTGCAATAGAGTAGACACCCAGGAAGGTGTAGATAACATGAGGAGGGATCTAGCTAAGCTTGAAGAATGGTCTAGAATTTGGCAGCTGGGATTTAATGTTAAAAAATGTAAGGTCATGCATTTGGGCTGCAGCAATCCAAGGGAGCAATACAGTATAGGAGGTGAAGTACTTTTGTCCACTAAAGAAGAGCGGGACCTAGGCGTGGTTGTGTCTGATGATCTTAAAGTAGCTAAACAGGTAGAAAAGGCGACGGCAAAAGCTAGAAGGATGTTTGGGTGCATACGGAGAGGAATGGCTAGCAGAAAAAAGGAGGTGATAATGCCTCTGTATAAGTCTTTGGTGCGACCTCATTTGGAGTATGGTGTGCAATTCTGGAGACCGCACCTTCAAAAGGATGTGAACAGGATGGAGTCGGTGCAGAGGGTTGCTACTAAAATGATTAATGGGCTTTATTATAAAGCATATGAGGACAGACTTAAGGATCTTAATATGTACACCTTAGAGGAAAGGCGGGATAGAGGTGATATGATTGAGATGTTTAAATACCTCCGTGGCATAAATGTTCAGGGAGAGAGCCTCTTTCAATTGAAAGCAAGTTCTGCTACAAGGGAACATGGGATGAGGGTGAAGGGAGATAGATTCAGGAGTGATATGCGGAAATATTTCTTTACGGAAAGAGTAGTGGATCCGTGGAATAGTCTCCCAGTGGAGGTGGTGGAGATGAGGACAGTGACTGAGTTCAAAAAAGCATGGGACCAACACAGAGGATCTCTAAAGGTAAAAAGTGGACTGTTGTAGTTGTTGTTATGGAAGGACAGACTAGATGGGCCTTGTGGTCTTTTTCTGTCATCATGTTTCTATGTTTCTATGTTTCTATATCATGGAGGGTGGGGGGCGCGACTGGGGGACGAGGCACCATCGACAGGGGGAGGGAGGTTGAAGGCCTGTCAAGAGAGATGGGTTTTGAGGAGTGTCTTAAAGCAGGGATAGGACAGTTCGGTACGGAGAGATAGGGGGAGTGAATTCCACAAGGCGGGACCTAAGAAGAAAAAGGCAGAGTGGCGGGTAAGTTCCAAATGGGTCTGGGCAGGGGGAGGAAGAAAGAGACGATTACCGTGGGCCGATCTAAGAAGGCGTGGGGAGGGCTGAAGATGGATGATGTCGGCCAGGTACTGGGGAGTGTTAGTGTGAAGAGCCCTATGTGTGATGATAAGCAACTTAAAGACAAACCTGAAATTAATCGGAAGCCAATGAAGGGTGAAAAGACAAGGAGACACATGAGAACACGCAGGGGAAGAAGTGATGAGACGTGCGGAAGCATTCTGAACTAATTGAAGACAGCGGAGCTGGGAAGAGGGGAGGCCTGCATAAATAGTATTACAATAGTCTAAACGGGTGATCACCAGAGACAGGACGAGAGTGACAACAGACGACGGGGGAAGAAGTGACCGAATGGCCCTGATACGACGCAGATGGAAGAAGGAGGTACGTATAACAGAGGAAATATGTTCATGAAAAGAGAGGGACGAGTCTAAGGTAACGCCCAGATAACGGAGAGTCGGTGCCAGGGGGATGGAGTGAGAAGCCATAACAGGTGACAAACTGGGAGGGAGGAGACCAAAGGAAAACCAGATTGCAGAGGATTTGGCAGGATTAGCATGTAGAAAGTTTGACTCAAACCAGGAGGCAACGGAGGAGAGACAACGATTAATTGGGACGAGATCAGGGGAAGAAGAGGAGGTGTGGTGGACCAAAAGAATGTCATCAGCGTAGATGTAAACGGAAATGCTGGACTGTTGGATGAGCAAAGCTAAAGGAGCAAGGAAGACGTTGAAAAGTAGGGGGGCGAGGATAGAACCCTGGGGAACACCACAGATCGAGGTGGACGGGGGGGAGGTGGAGGGGCCGGAATGAACCGAGAAAGTACGGGAGGAAAGAAAGGAGTGAAACCACTGCAGAACAGTGCCCTGCACACTGAAATCAGACAGACGGGACAAGAGAGTGCGGTGGTCCACAACATCAAAAGCAGAGGACAGATCCAAAGACACCACAAGAGAGAAATCACCACGGTCGTGTGCACGGTGAAGTTCAGAAAGCAGTGCTGCGAGGATGGTTTCAGTACTGTGGCCTGCACGGAAGCCGGATTGATGAGGGTGGAGGGCAAAAGTGGAATCGAGGTGAGTGGCCAGTTGGGAAAAGACAAGTTTCTCGAGGACTTTGGATAGAAAAGGGAGATTGGTGACTGGCCGCCAGTTGGCGGGGGAGGTGGGATCGAGGGTGGGCTTCTTCAGGAGAGGGCGGACAATGGCATGCTTCCAGCTGGAGGGGAAAAGGCCGGAGGAAAGACTAGAGTTAAAGATGGAGAGAATGTAGGGGACAAGGGCAAGATCTGGGTGGAGCAGCCAAGAGGAGGGCAGGGGATCAAGGGGACAAGTAGTCTGATGGGTGGATGAAATGGCCTTAATAAGAGCAGGTGAGGAGACAGGCAAAAAGGAATGCCAGATGTGGGGAAATGTACGAGAAGGGGGTGAGGAAATAGCAACGGGGGAAATCGAGGGGGAGTCAGGGGGAGGGGAGAGGGGAGAGGGATTTAACCCCATATTTATCTCCAAGTTGGCCTCCCTTGTTTAATGTAAAAACGATTCCTATGTAATTGTTATGTTGTTCATTGTAAACCGCTTTGGACAAAGGCGGTATTGAAAAATTGTTAAATAAATAAAATAAATGCACACAGGCACCTGAGCCACACAGCATGCACACGCACACATACACATGCACCCACATATATGCACTCACCCACACAGGCACTTGACCCATGCAGCATATATATACACACATATGTATACACACACACACACAAAAGCACCTGACCCACTATTTGAAGAGAGACATACAAATACTGTAGATAATACCAGTTATAAGACTACTCATATAGCTCCTACTACCAGGAGACACCCTTTGCCATTTCTCTTTGAGCTCTCCTACATGCACAGACACAGAGATATGTATGATTTTGTAAATGAAGGAAGGAGAAATGCATGGCTTTATCACTCCGTAAGCGCACACAGTCCCCAACAAATATTAACATTCACAGCCCCGCACACACACATGGATTCAACTCCAGACCCTCCTCATGGCACACAGACATAGAGGCATGCACTCCTGACACATGTGCGTAGCTCCCAACAGGCCCCATGACACAGACATTCACACAGGCATGTATGTAGCACCTGACAGTCCCCATGGCACCCACATATACACATGTGCATATGAAGCCTCTGGTAGTCTCCATGACACATAGAAAGACACAAATGTACACACCCGCTGACACACAAACATGCACGATCCCCTGACACTTCCTATGATACACACAGATGAAGCCACCGAATGTGTGATCGTGTGAGTAAGGGAAATGCGCCATTGTGTCACACTGTAAAGTGTTCCCTTTTCAACTTGTTTCAGCTTCACTACAGGACACCAAACATGCCAAATCTCCCTCCTTCCCTCTCATGGCACATTGTTAGGGTGATATTTACCTTTCCGTCCCAGTCGGGTAGCCAGTCACAGAGAATAGAAGGAGTGGGGGAGGAGCTTCTGGTGTGGTGAGTTGGTTCATTGAGGTCAGACACATGTGTGCCACGCACAGGGCTTGAAGCATGTGGTTTGCATCACTGTCTGTCCACTACAAAGGGCACCACCACTGGCTTTCATGAGAGGCTATGGAGTGATATTTCCACTTTCGGCCAGCTGGGTTGCAATGCCAGCATAGTCTCTATATGCCTCACAGTTGCAACAGCTCTAACAGGCAGCAGCAAAACAGCACACGCAAACAAATTAGAAATTCCAGCCAAGTGGTCATTTTCACATTGATGTTGCCACCGTCAACTGTCAAGACTGTTGACATTAGCTTGGGGATTGAGTCCTGGCCTCTTAGTGCTCACCACAGCTTCCATGCTGCTTATACCTAGGGATAGCAGTGGCTTACCCCAGATCTGTCTTAATAACAGTCTATTGACTTTCTCGAGAAACTTGTCGAAACCTTTTTTAAACAAAGCTACACTAACTGCTTTTATCACCTCCTCCTTATTTACCTGATTTATAAAAGAACTGTGCAACTGTACAAGCAGAGATAGAGCGGTGGTAGTATCTGTAGCAGGAGAAGAGGCACCGAAAACTAAACGACTGTAGATCTTTTTTTGTTTAAATAAATATATTGATTTTGGTTGCTTTGATCATATTAACCCTGTAATTGCATTAACATCTGTAATACCTGAAGACTAGCGAATGGCCAATGTAATGACAATTTTTAAAAGAGGTTCCAGGAGTGATTCATGAAACTACAGATGGGTGAGCCTGACATCAGCACTGGTCAAAATGGTAGAAACCATTATAAAGAACAAAATTATTGAACATGTACAGTAGATAATCATGGTTTAATGGGAGAAAGCCAACATGGCTTAGCCAAGGAAGGTCTTGCTTATTAATCTGTTATTTTTTTTGAAGGTGTGAATAAACAGATAGACAAAGGTGAGCTAATCAATATAGTGTATCTGGATTTTCAGAAAGCCTTTGACAAGGTCCCTCATGAGAGACTCTTGGCAAAATGAAAAAGTCATGGGATAGGAGGTAGTGTGCTATTGTGGATCAGGAGCTGGTCAAAAGATAGAAAGCAGAGGGTAGGGCTAAATGGACAATTTTCCCAATGGAGAAAGGTGAATAATGGAGTACCCTGGGGATCTGTTCTGGGTCCGCTGCTTTTTTAACATATTCGTAAATAACCTGCAAATGGGAATTACAAGTGAGGTAGTCAAATTGCAGATGACACAAAATTATTCAAAGTTGCTAAAACATAAGAAGATTGTGAAAAATTGCAAGAGGACCTTGATAAACTGGAAGACTGGACATTCAATTGCAAATGAAATTTAATATGGACAAGAGCAAAGCTATGCACCTAGCAAAGAACAACCCAAACTTTGGTTACACAATGCAAGGTTCCACATTAGGAACCACCACCCAGGAAAACAATTTAGGCGTGATCGTGGATAACATACTAAAACCCTCGGCCCAGTGTGCAGCGGCGGCCAAGAAGACAAATAGAATGCTAGGAATCATAAGGAAAGAAATGGAGAATAAAACAAAGGATATTATAATGTCTTTGTATCGTTCCATGGTGCGACCACACCTTGAATATTGTGTGCAATTCTGGTTGCCATATCTTAAAAAGATAAAGCAGAATTAGAAAAGGTACAGAGAAGAGCCACCGAAATGGAAAAGGGAATGAAAGGATACCCCTATGAGAAGAGGTTTAAAAGGTTAGGGCTCTTCAACCTGGAAAAGAGACGGCTGAGGGGAGATAAGATAAAGGTCTTTAAATTAATGAATGGAGTGGAACGGGTAAATGTAGATTGATTGTTAACACCATCAAAAAGTAGAAAGACTAAGGGACATGCAATGAAGCTACAATACAACCCATTTAAGACTAATAAGAGAAAATATTTTTTCATTCAAAGCATAATCAAACTCTGGAATTCGTTACTGGACGATGTAGTAAGAGGTTTTAGTGTAGCTGGTTTTAAAAAAGGTTTGGACAAGTTCCTGCAGGAAAAGTCTATAAATCATTATTAAAGAGGACTGGGGAAATCCACTGCTTGACCCAGTTCAAGCATTGTGAACCTGTGTGTCTCTTTGGAAACCTGCTAGGTACTTGTGACCTGGATTGGCCACTGTTGGAAACAGGATACTGTATTTGATGGACCTTGGTCTGACCCACTATGGTATATCTTATGTTCTTAACCCTTTCACTATCACACCCTATTCATACGATAGTAAATACTTCTCAGTACTTGTTTTTATTCCAGCTATGCATTTGCCACTTCATTGCAATTTTCTTGTTATAACATTTGATTTAAAGGAAAAATACTAACATCATGTGAACAGAGTTCACAAAGGAGTTTTGGGAAGGATGGGGTGTAGCCTATCATTAATAGTAATGGGGGAGGAGGCATTGATGTATAGGTTGCAGGTGGGTGCCAGAGACCCAGGTACTAGCCCTGCGTACAACCTATCTAGTTTGCCCATCCATTTGAGCTATGAAGCTCTAAAATCTCTTCCTAGTCCTCAGAGATCCTCTGTGATTGTTCTATGCCTTTATGAATTCATATACAGTCCTTATCTCCACCAATCCACTGGGAGGCTGTTCCAGGCAATATTTCCTTAGATTACTGTTGAGTTTACCCGCTTTCATCTTCATCCTATGACCTCTCATTCCAGAGCTTCCTTTCAGCTTCCTTGCATTTATATCATAGAGGAATTTAAATGTCTCTATCATTTTAGTCGCTGCCCTCTGACACTATCACTTTCTTTTTCTGCTGGCCATTCCTATCTCTATGCATCAAGCATCCTTCTCACTTTTGTTGTTCTCTTTCTACCGCTTTGGTCACCATCAGAACTGATTACCCCCCAGATCCTACTCTTCTTTTGTGTACAGAAAGCTTTTGCATCCTATACTGCACATTTTCCTTGAGATTTTGCAGCCCCAAATGCATGATGCTGCATTTTTAGTATTAAAATGTACTGTCAAATTCTTAACCCGTTCTTCAAGCTTTGCTAGCTTCCTCCGCATGTTACACCTTCCGAGATGTCTACCTTGGAAGGATGGAGGAGAAAACTATTGGTGTATCTATCTGCTTCACCCTCTCTCAGAGCTGTCATATTCAATGTGTCTAATGCAGTGCAACATACTCTATTGTGCATAAAACAGCATTACAAAATTGGGATATACACACATAAAGGTACACACTTAGAGCCTGATGTTATAATAGGTTGCCTATGCGAGACGTCCAAAAAAGCACCTATTCAACAAAGGCAGCATAAGTGTCTATAGAAACATAGAAACACAGAAATATGACGACAGAAAAAGACCACATGGCCTATCTAGTCTGTCCTTCCATAACAACTACAACAGTCCCCTTTTTACCTTTAGAGATCCTCTGTGTTTGTCCCATGCCTTTTTTAATTCAGTTACTGTCCTCATCTCTACTACCTCCACTGGGAGCAGGGCCGGCCCGTCCATTGAGCAAGAATGTTTTTTGCACAGGGCCCCACGTTTCAGGAGGCCCCGCGCAAAAAACATTCTTCATCATCCCAAGTTTTTAAAAAAACAAAACAAAACAGCAGCTTCTGCCGCGGCCGCATCAAGCGTGCCGCCGCGGGCCCCCCCCCCCCCTGCCCGGCAGAGCCTCCCTGCATCGTAGGCTAGCGTTGAATCCCCGAACGCGGGCTTCTTTCAGAGCCGCGAGAGTTTCCTTTCTCGCGGCTCTGTTAATCCCGCCAGGGATTTCCCATCAGCCCCGGCGGGATTAACAGAGCCGCGAGAAAGGAAACTCTCGAGGCTCTGAAAGAAGCCCGCGTTCGGGGATTCAACGCTAGCCTACGATGTAGGGAGGCTCTGCCGGGCAGGGGGGGCTCCGCGGAAGCACTCTTGATGCTGCCGCGGCAGAAGCAGCTGTTTTTTTTTATTTTTTTAATTTGGGATGATAGGGGTGAAGGGGGTTTAGGACTGGTAATGGGCTATGGAGGGGAAGCTAAGACTGGAAGTGGGCTGATAGGGGAGGGTTAGGACTAGTAATGGGCCATGGGGGGGGTGCTAAGACTGGAAGTGGGCTGATGGGGGAGGTTTAGGACTGGTAATGGGCTATGGGGGGGGGCTGACTGGAAATGGGCTGATGGGGGGGTTAGGACTGGTAATTGGCTATGGGGGGCTAAGACTGGAAATGGGCTGATGGGGGAGTTTTAGGACTGGTAATGGGTTATGGGGGGCTAAGACTGGAAGTGGGCTGATGGGGGAGGGTTAGGACTAGTAATGGGCCATGGGGGGGTGCTAAGACTGGAAGTGGGCTGATGGGGGGTTAGGACTGTTTTTGGGCTATGGGGGGGCTAAGACTGGAAATGGGCTGATGGGGGGTTAGGACTGGTAATTGGCTATGGGGGGGGGCTAAGACTGGAAATGGGCTGCTGGGGAGGGTTAGGACTGGGAAGGGGGTATGGGGGAGGCTAAGACTGGAAGTGGGCTGAGGGGGAGGGTTAGGACTAGTAATGGGCCATGGGAGGGTGCTAAGACTGGAAGTGGGCTGATGGGGAGGTTTAGGACTGGTAATGGGTTATGGGGGGGCTAAGACTGGAAGTGGGCTGATGGGGAGGTTCGGACTGGTATTGGGCTATGGGGGGGCTAGGACTGGAAATGGGTTGATGGGGGTTAGGACTGGTAATTGGCTATGGGGGGGCTAAGACTGGAAATGGGATGATGGGGAGGTTTAGGACTGGTAATGGGTTATGGGGGAGGCTAAGACTGGAAGTGGGCTGATGGGGGAGGGTTAGGACTAGTAATGGGCCATGGGGGGTGCTAATACTGGAAGTGGGCTGATGGGGGGACTAGGACTGTAAATAGGGTGATGGGGGGTTAGTACGTAATGGGCTGATGGGGAGGTTTATGACTGGTAATGTGTTATGGGGGGGGGGCGAAGACTGGAAGTGGGCTGATGGGGGAGGGTTAGGACTCGTAATGGGCCCTGGGGGGATGCTAAGACTGGAAGTGGGCTGATGCGGAGGTTTAGGACTGGTAATGGGTTATGAGGGGAGCTAAGACAGGAAATGGGCTGATGGGGGTTAGGACTGGTCATGGGCTATGGGAGGGGTTAGGACTGGTAATGGGCTGATGGGGGATTAGGACTGGTAATGGGCTATGGGGGGCTAAGACTGGAAATAGGCTGATGGGGGGGCTAGGCCTGGAAATAGGGTGATGGGGGGGTTAGGACGTAATGGGCTATGGGGGGCTAGGACTGGAAATGGACTGATGGGGGGTTAGGACTGGTAATGGGCTGGGGGGGCTAAGACTGTTAATGGGCTGGGGGGGTTGCTAGGACTGGAAATGGGCTGAGTGGAAGGAGGGCTTGAACTGCAAATAGCTGATGGGGACGGGGGCTTGGAATGGAAATGGGTTGTGAGGGGGAGGGAGCTAAAACTGGAAATGGGTGAGTGGGGGGGGCTAGGACAGGAAATGGGCTGATGGAGGGGCTAGAATAGGACTGGAAATTGGCTGTTGGGGGGGTGCTAAGATTGGAAATGGGCTGTGGTGGGGGTTTGGATTGAAATGGACTCATGAAGGGGCTAGAACTGGAAGTAGGCTTATGGGGGGCTTGGATTGGAAATGGGCTGAGTGGAGGGGAGCTAGGATTTGACATGGGCTGATGGGCTCATGGGGGGCTGGGATTGGAAATGAGCTGATGGAGGGACTCGGATGGGACTGGAAATAGATGGGGGAGCTAGGACTGGAAATAGGCTGATGGTGGGTCTAGGATAGGACTGGAAATGGGCTTATGGGGGGCTAGGACTGGAAATGGGCTGATGCGGGGACTAGAAGGGAGCGGATGCTGGTTGGGACTGGAACTAGAATGGAGCTGATGTTGGGGGAGGATTAGAATGGGATGGAGCTGGGAGAGTGAAATGGAGAGGGAAAAAATATTTTGTGTGGGAGGGAAGACAAATCTACAATTGGCCGGATATTGGGAGAATAAGTGGGGATTGAGAATGGAGGGGTAAAATTTGAGTAGATGAAATAGGAATGAGGAAAGAGCAAAAGGAGAAAGATTAGTATGTTAAAGCAGATGTAGAGAGAGAATGGAAAAAAACTAGAAGAGAGAAGACAAGACAAATGGACAGCAGACGATAGAGAGTTAGCGGAAGACACAAAGAAACTAGAAGAAAGTGACTGGAGCAATTGCAGCTGAAAAAAAATGCACAAAAGGTAGAAAAATATCTCTTTATTTTGAATTTATTAATTGGAATATGTCAGCTCTGGGAAATGTGCATCATTAACGTCTGCGCTTTGTTTAGTACAAGAGCAAATTAATGTATAGTTTTATTTCTACAGTGTTGTACATTCCAAGTTTGGCTTTTGGGATTCCCAGTTTAATTATTGTCTTCCTGTTTCTAAATTGTGATTCCTTGTTTGGTGATGGTCTATGTTCTGCATGTGTAACTGAGCTGAGGTATTCTGTTTATGTAATTCCTATTTGACATTGCCACTTGTTCTCTTTCCCCAGTAGGTCATGTATTGTTGTTCTCTGAAATGTATTGGTTTAATATTTGCAGCGTTTCCTTTTGATAGTTAGGGTATGGTGCTTTATGAGTCCTGGTAGTGCTGTTAGGATACGGCGGGTTTGCTATGGGTTCTAAATGGGCAGTGTTTGTAGTAGTTCCTAATGTGTCTGGCGGTTGGCACTGGATTATAGTAATGTAGAAGTCTTTTATTTTATTTATTTTATTTATTTTCATTTCTTATATACCGCACTATTTGCGATCAGCGCGGTTTACATAAAAACAAACAGTATCCGACAATAAACAAGAGTCAGGTCATTACAATGAACAGGAGCAATCAACTTGGATAACAGGGGAAACTATCTACATGTGCGGAACATTGAAATAGGTAACTATATACATGTCTTTCTTTATTCATACACTCATTAAGAGGCATGTTTACTAAAAGTTAGTGTATGGTAACATTATGTAAATATTTATGCAAATGAGGCCCCTTATGCAAATGAGGCCCCGCACCGAGTCTCCGCACATGGTCCCGCACCCCCCTTGGGCCGCCCCTGACTGGGAGACTATTCCACAGATCCACCACTCTTTCCATAAAGAAATATTTCCACATATCACTCCTGAATCTATCTCCCTTCGCCCTCATCCCATGTCCCCTCGTAGCAGAACTTGCTTTCAATTGAAAGAGGCTCTCTCCCTGAACATTTATGCCACAGAGGTATTTAAACATCTCAGTCATATCACCTGTATCCCGCCTTTCCTCTAAGGTGTACATATTAAGATCCTTCAGTCTGTCCTCATATGCTTTATAATGAAGACCACTAATCATTTTAGTAGCCACCCTCTGCACCGACTCCATCCTGTTCACATCCTTTTGAAGGTGCGGTCTTCAGAATTGCACACTATACTCCAAATGAGGTCCCACCAAAGACTTATAGAGAGGCATTATCACCTCCTTTTTTCTGCTAGCCATTCCTCTCCGAATGCACCCAAGCATCCTTCTAGCTTTTGCCGTCGCCTTTTCTACCTGTTTAGCTACTTTAAGATCATCAGACACAACCACACCTAGGTCCCGCTCTTCTTTAGTGGACAAAATTACTTTACCCCCTATACTATATTGCTCCCTTGGATTGCTGCAGCCCAAATGCATGACCTTACATTTTTTAACATTAAATCCCAGCTGCCAAATTCTAGACCATTCTTCAAGCTTAGTTAGATCCCTCCTCATGTTATCTACCTCATGTTATCTAAGTTCCTTTATAAAATACAGCACCCAGAACTAACCCCTGTAGCACACAAATGCAGCATAACATTTACACTTGCTCTGAACTTGGTATAAATGTGTGCATGTACTCTGTATGTGCACTCATTTACTTTGTAAAATACACACATACATCACAACTCCACCCAAACTCCACCCCCAGGAAAGCCTACAGGCTGCAGGCATCTAAGTATGAACTATCTTGTCGCTACGTACATAATTCTACGTACAATTTTATAAAAGGCCTTTTCTGCACATAAAACAGGCTTTACACGTGGAAAAAAGCTTTATAACATTACCCTCCACATGCCCATCCTCAGCCTCCCTACAATAAAAATTCATGTCTGCTGGAGCTTTAGTAGCACAAGTCTTGGTGTAGCCTGTCTCAGGATCACGACTGAAGGTGCAGCACGAGTATCTTGACAGGCCAAGGAAACCAAGCAGGTATTTGCTCCCTTGCAAGACCATGATAAAAATGATTTTGCTAACTCAGCAATAAATTGGATCAAACACAATGGTTGATTTAAGTGCAAACACCATCTGAACACAAAGAGACAGGTGCAGTCGGATGATCAGATTCAAACTGGGGCAACTCCCACAACTGACCTGGGGAAATAAAATCCAAGCTACTTACGGCTCATCTCAGATCTCCCTATTTACCTATTTTGTTTTATAACTCAGTTAAAAATATATGCAGTTTCATAGTCACATACATAGTAATTCATGCCATTAAGAAAAGAGTTCACCAGCCTGAGTCATAATTAGCTGCTGAAAAGTGGGGCTTATATTTTTGGCTACATATAAAAGAGGTATTTAGGTGGGGTGGGGTTCCTTGAAAATCACATGCACATACAGTACTTATGCCATTGTCAAAAACCACATTAAGTATGTGTGTATACTTTTATTTACATAAAAAATGATACTGAAACACCCTATTCTGAGCCACCAATACTTCACCTGCCTCCGAATAACTTCCCCGCCGGTTGTGAGGGGAAGACAGATGGGGGCGGAGAGTAGACGGTCGCCAGCCCCGGACGTACAGGGCTGATTCTAATGTCGGCCCTATATGTCCGGGGCTGGCAAAATGTCTGGGGAAGTTATTCCACCTCGGAGATGGAATAACTTCCCTGGACATTTGTTTTTTCTGCTGCTGGGGTGCACATGGGGCGGAGGGGGGGACGACCAGGGTTTATTCCCCGCAGCCCGACCATGGCCTTAGGAGGCCAGATCGAGGGTCGGGCTGCAAGAAATAAATCCTTTTTCTTGGCAGACGGCATCGTGGCTTTTAAATGGAGCTGTGATGCCATGGCAACATGACGCCATGGCGCCGCGGCTCCATTTAAAGCCTTGATTGAGTTAGCCGGGTGCAGTCCTGCATGTGCAGGCCAGACAGAATCATGATTCTGATCCCACGGGGTTAGGTGTGCCCTGCGAGATCAGAATGGTGATCCCCTCTGTGCGTCTGGCTCAGACCGAACGCACAGAGGGGATCTACATCTGGGACAGAATCGGGCCCTATATGCGGGTAACTTGTGTTTAAAATGCAGCTGGAATTTGCAGACTGAAAAGTAGGTGTGTACATTGCCAGTTAGGCATCCTGTTGAACAGAGATAGACGGGGGATATGAACGAGCCCTGGAAATTTTTCTGAAAGCAGCCCATGTTTCCCTTCTGATAGCCACCTTAAATTTCCATAATTCATTATCAGCATGTCTCTCCACCAATTCTAGTCATTTATAACTTGCTAGTCAATATACCAAAAAGCACTGGCTAGATATAGAACATCACAGACTAATAATCATACTAAGTATGGAATGCTGTATAAAACCCTCCTATATCGATGAATTCGAAACGCTTTTCCTTTTAAATAGCCATTTAAAACACAGTGAACCCCACTTCCTTTATCTAATGCAGCAGATCACAGTTATGTAAATATTTGGGCAATGGGGTTTTTGATTGTTTCTCAAAGAGGCCTATTTCCAGTCAAAGTAATCTTGTTGACCTCATATGCACACAATCAGTATTTGAGGTCAGGGGCAGCAGAACAGCTTTTGGGTCTTTTGGCTGGGTAATGGGGTGTTTGATTGTTTCCCAAAGAGGCCTTTTGCTGTGATAAGTTGCATTAGGTAAATAGAATACTGTGTGTTAATACAGAGAATGTGCACTGTAGTGTGTTAGAAGTGAATAAAATAAGACTAGCCCAATTTGTATAGGTGATCTAGGTCAGAAAAGGGTTATCCAAGAAGAGACAACTTCAGTCTATACCCCAGCTCTGTTTTACAGCTACAGTAATTACTTCCGTGAATGCTGCACTAGGAACACCATCCCCTATGGTTGGCATCCTCATGGTTGCTCTTTCTGCATCATGCTCATGGGGTCTCGCTGGGCAACCTATCCCGCCATGTTAAGTGTCACATCAAGTTCAGGGAATACCCAGAGGCTGCCTTTTGTCTCTGGCATACCCAGTGAGCACTCCAGAGTATCTGCCACATCACCTGGTCAAAGAAAGGAAGCCATTGCCCCTCACACCCATGATGGCAACCAAACAGCTGATCATTGCCGCTTCCCTTTACATTTCTGGTGCAGAAAACACTCGGGTAATCAAAAAAATGAGCCAAAACATCAGCAGGGTACTGCTCCGATGCAAGCTATATCCGCCATCTTGGCTTGGAAATGACTTCATAAGATTACCTCCTTATTGTCTGTCATATAACATCTGGCAAGTAATAAAAATGGATGCTCGAATGTTTAACGGTTAATTTGTTTTCTAGTTTAAAAAATATCAGTAGTGTGAAAACTGGAATCTTGCTGTACCAAGACCAAGATTCTAGTCAAAGTAATCTTATTGACCTTATATGCACACAGTCAGTATTTGAGGTCAGGGGCAGCATAACAGCTTTTGGGTCTTTTGGCCTGTCCCCAAGGTCTCTAATTTCCATTGCTGGTTATGCCATGGCCCCAGTGGCCCACCCCATTCCACTGCTTATGTTTGCAGTTAGAAGTGTTTTTTAACCATATAAATCTAACCAATTAAACATTTCCTCAAATGTCTGGCTAAAATGTGTGTCTACAAAATTGATGTGCACACAGATTTAGCTGGACAATAAAAGGGCGGGTCATAGAATGCCCAGCTAGGGTTTCGAATTTAACTGGTTAGCAAAATATTCCGTTTTCAAAAATGGATGTCATAAATCTAACTGCATAAGTTTTGTCCATTAAATTTAATCAGATATTTAGCTGCACACGTAAACTGTTAAATGCAGTTGAATATTGGGACAAAGTTAATACATTAATATCAACTGGTTAATTGTGAGGAAAAACAAAAAAGAACAGTAGGCAATATTTATATTGCAATATTATCTCTCAGAGGTGCAAATGTAAATTCTAGAAGATCTGCATGTATATATCCATTCTGGGTAGTTGAATCACAGGACTCACAAGTTCGAGAAAGATGAAGAACACTTTAGCTGAAATCACAAAGGCTAATAGGTATGGGCAGATTCAAATCATTTCAGTTGCCATGTTTCCCAGAGAGAGGGATTTCCATGTTGAAAAAGCTCAAAACAATTAGTTGAACTGGTTAATTTGTCCTTTCTTGGCATCTTAGACCTTTCTAGCTGGATGTTGCAAGACAAATCAAAAGCTCTAATTTGGCAAAGCAGTGATTATTTTTGAACAAATTCTTCAGTTTGCATTCTAATCTGAAAACGGCAATGAGGAGTTTATAGACGATACACTTACACAAACCCATAATTATCAGTACATCTACTCCCAGTAGGACAAATGAACAAAGCCAGCATGAATTCTAGGAAGGATTCTGATGAGCCTGTTCCTCTGAAGTTCAAGCTGTGGCTGTCTTCATACAGGCTGTGATCCATAACCCTGTTAGCAGATGGCATTAGAGCTCCTGTGGCATGGTTGAAGCAAGACAAAGGGGTGTTTGCTTCTTATTTCCTTATGTCTACTGTATTGCAGAAGAGAAAGGCAGGAGGATGAGAGGGAACAGAGGCAAGAGATTCAAAATCCCAGTGAAAATCTAAGCATGCCCCACACCCAATTGTGTTCAGCCATATCTAACCCTGACTATGGTATGGTAGATTTGCTCTTTAGATACTCGGTGACTTTGTTGTAGGGTTTTGTATTAGTTCACAATATGCCTGGTACTGGAGAATGTTTGTAGTTGTTATTGGGATGATCAGAATCAGACTTTTTTTAAGATATTGAGTTTTGTGGGTGAATGTCCTGGTTCTGCTCTGCACACACTGTTGAGGGAGGGGGTTCTATGGATGCAAAATCCATGTTCAAAAAGAAAAAGCAAGAACCATAATGCAGTTTATAACAACAAAATAAAAAGGAGTTATAATTTAGTTTTATAAACTGTGCTGTGGTTCTCGCTTTCCTTTAGTTCTTTGGTGTGCAAACATCTTGCATTTCCTCCATATAATCTAATTGGCTTTTTGGTTTGGTTCAGTCCCTGACTGGAGTTTTGAGAAAGCCCTTACCACTGTGTTGGGGGGGGGGGGGAGGGGGTGCACCATCTCAACCCTTGCCTCAGGCAGCATATTGCCTTGAGCCAGCCCTGGTAGCCCGCCACCCACCCACATGCATCACCTAGGGTAGGATGTGGGGTAATGTGCCTACATCTCCCTTTGCTGCAGCTGCTGTTATTGCAGAGGTTCTCCCCCTGCTATCCATTTGCTACTCAAGCTCAAGCAATCATCTATCTTACTACAGATGATAGTATGAGGGCAGGGATGGACCTAGGCATGTTCGGGCATGTTGCCCGTATATGGCCCCACTCTACCACAAGCTTGCACCTGAACAGCTATCCACCTTCCTCGAATCACCAGTGCATCTCAGCCACAGTGGTGGGGCGACCCATGGTACTGTGGCAGGTGCAGGCCTGTGACCCACAGTGTCCGAACATAAGCAGGCCAACATGGCTAGCTTGACCTGTAAATGAGGCCTGTGGAGAGGCATATAGGATTGCACATCCCCCAATATGCTGCTATTGTAAGATAGAACTCAGTAGAAGTATTGAATTAGCTTAGGTAAGCAGAACTGCAGTATTGAAAGATGGAAAAATACAGAAAAACATGTTTAAAAGTTACTGATAAGAAAAAGTACATCTGCAAAGAAATAATTGGGAGTGCTGACAGATGAGTTGCAGAGCCCAGCTCCTCTGCACGTACAAATTGGTTCTATAACCTTGAAAGTGTGAAAGTAACAAGTTGATGAACTGACCATTGTAATTGGGACTAGAAGGGGGGTATGCAGGTGTCATGCCCACTGGAGGGATATAACTGGATAAACTTATCAGTACCGGGACCAATAGAAGAGGTACGGGAGGTACGGGAGATTACCGGGACCAATGAAATGTTTTTCTATACCTAGAATGGAACAGAAGTCTATAAAAGTTGTTGTAATGCTTGAAAACTTTGCTCAGCCATTTTGAAATTGATTGGTTCGAGACTTGTGCACAAATAAATGATTTGGACCTTCTGAACAGACTCCTGGTATCATTGGTTTGTCTGCGCTTTGCTGCTACATATTCCTTGGTGCGTTGGCCGGGAAGTTGTGGAATCAAAGTGTATATAGGGCAATATACCACGACTTTCCGCCTCTATAGGCTTGGTCCTGCCGGGATCGCGCCCTTCCGACGAGGGCTGCTCCCTGGCGCCACCGGTCCCTTGTATCGGAGGGAGCTGGTCGGACCTCGGCGGGTGACGAGCCCGGCTGGAGTCAACGCCTCGAACCCGAGTGAGGGGAGTCCGAGGTCCAACTCATGCGCCTGCTTGGGAAGTTTGAGGACCGGATCCGGTGAGTATAGTTTTGATTTTGGGTCTAGACAGAAATAGAAAGCGCAGTACTGCCATTGGAACTTGGAACTTTGGAATTTGTAATCTCGAGATATTGGGAATTGGTAAGAGAGCATGATCACCTCTCAAGGAAGGGCCGAGTAGCCTGGCATGGGAATTCGCCGGGTGAAACCCCCATCCTTTTTGTAATTGGGAAATTGGAAAAGACTAGTCAGAATAGATAGAAACGAATGCATTCTGGGATACGTTGCTATCATGATTGTGTGAACGAAATGTGAATGAGAGGTCTGGCAGCACGGACCAAGTGAAGGCGGACCCCTGAGTAGCGCATTTCCTGACCGGGCGACCGCGTTCAGGTCGCGAAAAGGGGGAAGCGATTGTCGTCTTGTCTTGTTATTTGTACTCCTTATACGTTTCCAGGGCCGTGAGGACCCCTTACCCACGGTCCGCCCTCCTTTTCCCTTCTGTCTGTTGTTGCGCGCACACATCGAAATGGGAGGGGCGGGGTCTACTAGAAACACTCCATTAGAATGTATGATCGCACATTTTAAAGAGGGATATTCAGGAGATTATGGTATTAAAATGACAGCAGCCCGTTTGCAGATTTTGTGTACTAGGGAGTGGCCCGATGTAGACCCCATCTGGCCCCGAGAGGGAACGTTCAAAGTAGAGATTATTCAGTCAATACACCGTAGAGTGCGGATAGCGCACCCCGACCAGTACCCCTATATAGATTCCTGGTTAAGTATTTGTGAAGATCCGCCCCCCTGGGCGCAGCGCTGTTATGAGGAACAGTGCAGAATAATGTTAGCTAAAGCAGATTCTAGACAGAAGACGGAACAGCCTAGAATAAAAGAGCAGGATAAGAAAGCCAGAAAGAAGCCCATCCTGGCAGATCCTGATTCCCCAGAAATAATTCTCAGGCAGCCCCGAACCCCAGGTCCAGTAAGAGTAGCCCGGCGTCCTGCCCCAGAACCCCAGAGACAGCCAGAGCCGAGGCGGGACCCAACCCCTGATCCCCCTCCTGGAGAAGAGAAAGAGGAAGAATTAGCGGGAAAAGAAGAGGAGGACCTAAAAAGCGAGTCAGAAGTGGAGACTGAAGAAGGAGAAAGAGAGAATCCCCCAGATGAGGAAAGTGTACAAATAATTGAGAAAGTCAGCACTAGCACTAGCATGCCAGTGACAGAGAAACCCAAAGCAAAACCTGTTGAGAAAAAGAAAGTGACTCCTGCAAAGGCAACGACAATAACCCTTAGATCCCAAAAGACACCCATAGCAGCTAAACTGTTTCCCTTACGGCAAGTCCCGGGAGTGCCCGTAAAGAATGATAATGATGAAGTGGTAGCGGGACCCCTAACTTATGTGTATATCCCTTTCTCTACAACTGATTTATTAAATTGGAGGTTGCATTATGCCTCCTATACTAGCAAGCCCCAGGAGCTGACAGAATTAGTAACTAGTATTATGGAAACTCACCAACCCACTTGGCCAGATTGCCGTCAGCTCCTGACCACCCTATTCACTACAGAAGAACGAGCAAGAATTAGAAAAGCAGCTATTGAATGGATGGCAGAAAACCCTGCAGCTCCGGCACAGGGGCAGAATATAATAGACCGTAGGGAAGCAGCTCAGAGAGAATTCCCGAATGAAGACCCCCAATGGGATCCAAATACAGATGAAGGATCCACAGCCCTAGCCCGTTTTCGCCAAGGCTTTTTACAAGGCCTGAGAAGGGGGGGCCAGAAAGCTATGAACCTTTCCAAAGTTACAGGAGTTATCCAAGGGATAGATGAGAGCCCAGCAGATTTTTATGAAAGATTAACTGAAGCATACAGAATGTATACTCCCTATGATCCCGAGGCACCAGGAAGTTTATGTATGGTGAATTCTGCTTTTGTAAACCAGTCTCAACCAGACATTAGACGCAAATTACAGAAGTTAGAAGGGTTTGCGGGCATGAATGCAACACAGTTATTGGAAGTCGCTCATAAAGTGTATGTGAATCGTGATACTGAAAGACAAAGAGAATGTGATAGAAAGATGAAGAAGAAAGCTGATTTTTTGGCTGCGGCCATAGTGGAACAGAAAAGGGGAGGTGTCCCTAGTCGAAGGAGCAGAGGAAGAGGGCGGGGTCAAGGCGGAGGCCGGACCCAGAGACTAGGCGTGAACCAATGCGCCTATTGCAGAGAGGAAGGACATTGGAGAGATATGTGCCCGCAACTCGAAGACGCCCAGCATGATGACGACAGCAGCCATCAGTGGCGAGAAGAAAGACGAAGCTATCCCCGAAGCCGAGGAGGAGCCAATCGAGAACAATTCCAGCGAGAGAGAGGAGGAACCATTCAAGCATTGGCCACACCAGCCCATGATGAGAATGACGTGGATTAGGACAGACCGGGCTCCAAGTTTGCTTTAGGTCTCCAGGAGCCTATGGTCGGAATACAAATAGGAGACCAAATTATGGACTTTATGGTTGATACTGGAGCACAACATTCAGTAATAGACAAAAAGATAGCCCCATTCACTACAAAAGCAGTCACTATCATAGGAGCAACTGGTGCCAGAGCCACAAAGTCTTTTCTTCAAAACCGAATATGCAGTCTGGGAGGACAGCAAATAACTCATCAATTCCTTTACATGCCCGAATGTCCAGTGCCACTACTGGGACGAGATATGCTAGCCAAGCTTCAAGCACAGATATCTTTCTCTGAGCAAGGAGAAATGCAAATGACAGTAAATCCCCAAACCAAACCAGCAGGAGTAATGCTGCTGACAGTTCCCCGAGAAGAAGAATGGAGGTATTACATTGATGATTCGATACAAGATACCTATTTTGAACAAACTTTGAAAAGTATTGATGCACCACCTGGAGTATGGGCAGAAGGCAGCCCCCCAGGCCTAGCTAAACATATAGCTCCAGTGATTGTAACCCTCAAGCCTAGTGCTACACCAGTGCACGTCAAACAGTACCCTCTCCCAAGAGCCGCAATTGAAGGCATCCATCGCCACCTACAAAGATTGCTTGAGTATGGCCTACTAAAAGTATGCCAATCCCCATGGAACACTCCACTTTTGCCAGTAAAGAAGCCTGGGACAGATGATTATCGCCCAGTGCAAGATTTGAGAAGAGTAAATGATGCAGCTGAGACCATACATCCAGTCGTACCCAATCCTTACACCCTCCTAGGACTGATACCTGCTGAAGCTACCCATTTCACTGTACTGGATTTGAAAGATGCATTCTTTTGCATAAGATTAGCCCCTGTAAGCCAAATATTGTTTGCATTCGAATGGCAGGACCCCATCTCTGGAAGAGGGGGCCAACTTACCTGGACAAGATTACCCCAAGGATTCAAGAATTCGCCTACCATCTTTAGTGCCGCACTAAATCAAGACCTTTCAAGCTATCCAGTAGCCCCGGGGAAGAGAGTGCTTCTCCAATACGTGGATGATCTGTTGATAGCTGCCGTATCAGAAAGTGAATGTATATTAGCCACCAAAGATCTCTTGCAGTTACTAGAGGAAGCTGGATACAAAGTTTCCAGAGCCAAAGCACAGCTATGCCAAAAAGAAGTGAAATACTTGGGTTTTCGTATCACCCAAGGAAGCAGAAGATTAGGCAGAGAAAGAAAAGAAGCAGTATGTAGAATTCCAACTCCAACAACCAGAAAGCAAGTCAGAGCCTTTCTGGGAGCGGCAGGATATTGCCGAATTTGGATACCCAACTTTGCCCAAATTGCCAAACCACTGTATGAAGCCACAAAAGGAGAAGAGAAGTCACCACTGGAGTGGGGACTTGAGCAGGACACAGCCTTCCAGAAGTTAAAAGAAGAATTGATGTCATCACCAGCACTTGGACTACCAGATGTCCACAAACCTTTTCACTTGTTTGTACATGAAGCACAGGGAAAATGCCCTAGGCATGTTGACTCAGAAATTGGGAAATTGGGAACGACCTGTAGCCTACCTATCGAAACAATTGGACCCTGTGGCCAAAGGATGGCCACCTTGCTTGAGAGCAGTTGCAGCTACAGCACTACTAGTGAGTGAAGCAGACAAACTCACACTAGGACAGAACATACGAGTCACTGTGCCACATGCAGTCCTTGCCCTTATGGAACAAAAAGCAAATTATTGGCTCACCAATTCCCGAATGTTGAAGTACCAGAGCATGTTATGTGAAAACCCACAGATACAACTTGAAGTGAGCCATGCCCTGAATCCAGCCACCTTGATACCTATCAGTGAAGAACTCCCAGAACATGACTGTATCGAAGTCATGGAGACTGTGTTCTCCAGCCGACCCGACTTGACAGATGTGCCCATAGAAAATCCTGACCAAACCTATTATGTTGATGGGAGCAGTCTCATCCTTGATGGACGACGCTGTGCCGGATATGCAGTCGTCACTCAACACGAAGTAGTTGAATCATCAGCCCTAGCCTCAGGCACATCAGCCCAGAAAGCCGAATTGATAGCACTCACCAGAGCATTGTTGTTAGGAGAAAAACTTATACTGAATGTATATACAGATTCCAAATATGCCTTCACTACCCTGCATGCCCATGGAGCTCTCTATAAAGAAAGAGGACTCATCACATCCGGAGGAAAATCAGTCAAATATGGTCCCGAAATATTGATGTTACTTGATGCCGTTTGGGCCCCAACACGTGTAGCTGTCATGCATTGCAGAGGACATCAAGCAGGAAAAGGAGAAGTTGCCCGAGGAAATAGATTTGCAGATGCCTCAGCACGACAAGCAGCTATGACAGGACAAATTGCCCCACAAGCTATGCCAATGCAAGCAGCGTTGTTTCCAGTACCTTTGAATCTATGGACCCCACGATATACCACCAAAGAATTGGACTACTATTGTGACAAAGAAAATGGAGTATTGAAAGACGGATGGATTGAGCTGCCACCAGAAGAGGGCAGTCAACCTCCAGGACGAATAGTAATTCCTGAACTGTTAGGACCATCCTTTGTCAAAGCTTTCCACGAAGCCACCCACTATGGGAAGAGTGCTATGGAAAAAGCACTCAGACCACATTTCTACATCCCTCTGATGACAACCATATCAGCTTCAGTAGCACGACAATGTCAAACTTGTGCCAAGAATAATGCCAAGCAAGGCCTTATTACAGCACCCCGAGTTCAGTCAAGAGGTGTGACCCCCATGCACAACCTCCAAGTTGATTTTACCGAAATGCCAAAAGCCAATGGATATCATTATCTACTAGTATTAGTTTGTACTTTCTCTGGGTGGGTAGAAGCTTTCCCAACCAGAACTGAGAAAGCCCGAGAAGTTACCAAAGTCTTAATGAGAGAGATTGTCCCCAGATTCGGAATTCCAGCAGTAATAGGGTCAGATAATGGACCCTCATTTGTCTCCCAAGTTACTCAGCAGTTAGCAAAAGCTTTGCAGATACAATGGAAACTCCACACTGCATACAGACCCCAGAGTTCAGGGAAAGTTGAGCGAATGAATCGTACCTTGAAAGCCCAAATGTCTAAGCTTTGTCAGGAGACACAATTGAAGTGGCCCCAAGTGCTCCCCATAGCTTTATTCAGAATACGCTCAGCTCCTGTAAAGTCAACAGGATTTTCCCCTTTTGAAGTTTTGTATGGTAAACCCCCACCAATAGTGCAGGGAATCAAAGGAAGTCTAGCCCAAATTGGTTCGGAAATAACCAGACAAGAACTTCTAGCTCTAAGTTTTGTTCTGCAGACTCTCCATACGTGGATCCAAGACCAGTTGCCTATCAACTTGACGGAACCCTTGCATCCCTACCAGCCTGGTACTTCGGTGTGGATCAAAGATTGGAAGAAGACACCGTTGGAACCCCATTGGAAGGGACCGTACACCGTCATCCTGTCTACCCCAACTGCAGTAAAGGTAGCCGAGATCGACGCCTGGATCCACCACAGCAGAGTCAAGCCCGCCACCGATCCTGAACCAGAGCAGTGGACAGCAGAACAGCACCCTGATGTACCCTTGCGAGTTACTCTGAGACGGCAACCAGCAGCATAGACACTTCATCACAAGTGCTTTGCAGTAGCCAAGTCTTTCGAAGAGGATTGCTGTTTTCCATGCAGCAACAGTTTTGTTTCAACGAACCCAATTTGTGTGTGATTTGACACACTACTTTGAGACTACACTGACTAAGCCAGACTCCACAAGCCAACTGAATTGCTAAGTTGGTCAATGTGTACTGGACAACTTGAGGATCTTCAATCAACACTCAGCACCCGTTAAATTGCTTCATTAGCAAACGGGACGAAGAATAATAGATCGTCGTGATCAAGATCAGCAAGCTGAGGATTCAGAAGAACTCCAATCAACATCGACATGCATCTTTACTTTTGCTTTACTTTGGTTGCCTTCTTTGGAGGTTTTGAACAGACTTATGCTTTACCTCCATGCACTGCCTGCATTACTTCTACTAGAATTGGACTGAAAGTAACTCAGACTTTGCTTTATCATTCTTACTATACCTGCGAGGGAACAGTAACTCGGTGTATCTATAACACCACTGAACTAAATGTTTGCACTCATGGGAAAATTAAGACATGTTATAATCCGCATCAGAATCCATCCTATTACACGATGGAAATAAGATGGAAGGATGCAGATGGACCTATATTAGCTGCAACGCCACCACTTAAGGACATTACTAAACCTGCTGTTTTGAATTTTGATGCATGCAATGCTATTAATAGAGATAGTTATTCCACCTGTGGTACATGGGAGAAAGCGTATCGAAATGACCATAAGTACATGTGTCCAGAAGGTGCCACAGGTTGGAGAAAGTGTACAGGGAAAAAGGAACCAGGCTATAGTACTGCCCCAGCAGCAGACTACTATTGCCCGTATTGGGGATGTGTTTTTTATGCTACCTGGAACACTGGTATAACTGATGAGAAAATAGATAAACGAATGGCTACTTTAACCAAGCCAACCACAAATGATAAATGTCAGAAAGATGCTTGTAACCCCTTACACTTACGTATACACAATCCCCATGCATGGAAACAGGGATATAAGTTTGGTTTACGTATTGCTGGAGGAGCAATAGATCCAGGGACCATTGTGTATATCAGATTGAATACCCAAGCCCACAAGTCATCTAAATATCATCTTCATAATACTTTCTATGAAGCCATGCATGTAAATAAGTTTGAGATCCCTCACCCCTCAGAGAATTTATTTCTAGAATTAGCCGGAGCAGTAGTATCTAGTCTTAAAATCACAGATTGTTATTTCTGTGGCGGAACCCAAATGGGAGATCAGTGGCCATGGGAAGCCCAAGAATTGAATTATTCCATGATTTACAATCAGACTGAATTACACAAGACTACCAGTGAATGGGTGTTAGCGCACTCAATCGTTGGACGTCTTTGCTATGCCAGAACTGGACTCCAGTTCACCCAAAAGGTAGGACAGCTGGTCTGTCTTAGCCAGAAATACTATAATGCCACGACCACAAAGACAGCATGGTGGTCAGGAATTGGACATCCTGAACCTCCTAACCCATTAGCCAGATTTCCTGAACTGGCAGGTCTATGGACTAACCTTGCTGAAGTCCAAGCCTGGCAGGCCCCACCTGGCCTATATTGGATCTGTGGAAACCGAGCATATGCACAACTCCCACCACACTGGGGAGGAGCATGTGTCTTAGGAACCATCAGACCTTCTTTCTTTCTTTTAAACACTGAACATGGAGAACAATTAGGATACCCAGTATACACTACCCACCGACACAAAAGAGCACTAAGACAAAAGAGAGAGGCCTTACAGATAGGCAAGTGGGAGAAATGGCAAGGTGATGATTGGCCACCAGAAAGAATTATTGAGTATTATGGACCCGCCACTTGGAATGATGATGGTATGTATGGTTATCGTACCCCAATTTATATGATTAATCGTATCATTCGCTTACAAGCAGTAGTTGAAATAATAACCAATGAAACTAGTCATGCTCTCACGCTCTTAGCTAGACAAAGTACTCAGATGCGCACTGCGATATATCAGAACCGCTTAGCACTTGATTATTTGTTAGCAGCTGAAGGAGGAGTATGTGGTAAGCTGAACTTAACCAATTGCTGTTTGAAAATAGATGATAAAGGTCAAGTAGTTGAAGAAATTGCTAAAGATATGCAAAGACATGCTTATGTGCCAGTACAGACGTGGCACTCATTGAAATTTCCTAATTGGTTTGCTAACCTCTTTTCATGGGTGGGAGGATTTAAGACTTTCATCGTATTGGTACTAATCCTTGTTGCTGTTATCTTCTTATTACCATGTTTAATCCCATGTTGTATGCGTTCCATTCATAACACTATTGATAGTACAGTAGAGCGGAAGACCGCAACAAAAATCATGGCTTATATACAGCCAGTCCTGGTAGAAATCCTTTAGCCAGGATGTGATTCTTCAGAAAGTGATTTAATTCTCACACCTTATTAAGTAATAGGGTGAGATTAATCAAAGGGGGGAATGTGGCAGGTGCAGGCCTGTGACCCACAGTGTCCGAACATAAGCAGGCCAACATGGCTAGCTTGACCTGTAAATGAGGCCTGTGGAGAGGCATATAGGATTGCACATCCCCCAATATGCTGCTATTGTAAGATAGAACTCAGTAGAAGTATTGAATTAGCTTAGGTAAGCAGAACTGCAGTATTGAAAGATGGAAAAATACAGAAAAACATGTTTAAAAGTTACTGATAAGAAAAAGTACATCTGCAAAGAAATAATTGGGAGTGCTGACAGATGAGTTGCAGAGCCCAGCTCCTCTGCACGTACAAATTGGTTCTATAACCTTGAAAGTGTGAAAGTAACAAGTTGATGAACTGACCATTGTAATTGGGACTAGAAGGGGGGTATGCAGGTGTCATGCCCACTGGAGGGATATAACTGGATAAACTTATCAGTACCGGGACCAATAGAAGAGGTACGGGAGGTACGGGAGATTACCGGGACCAATGAAATGTTTTTCTATACCTAGAATGGAACAGAAGTCTATAAAAGTTGTTGTAATGCTTGAAAACTTTGCTCAGCCATTTTGAAATTGATTGGTTCGAGACTTGTGCACAAATAAATGATTTGGACCTTCTGAACAGACTCCTGGTATCATTGGTTTGTCTGCGCTTTGCTGCTACAGTACAAGTGGCTCCAAAAGGACTTTCAAGTATGGTTTGCCTTTGTAGCAGAAAGATCACAGTATTCCTGACAGCAAAAAGATCACATCACTGCATGGCAGCCCCAACCTCATCTTTCTTGTTTTGAGTCAGCAGCAGCAGCCAGTGTTGCCTGTAGCATTCACTTCCAGTGCGCAGGTCTACTGAACTGTGCACCAGATGTGAATGCTAGAGGCAGCACCAGCTGCTGCCACTGACTTAGAGAAAGATGAAGCTGGGGATAGTGCCATGCAATCTTGTCTCTGCACAGTGTTGTGTACGCCTTGTAGCACTATACAAAGGAGTAGTAGTAGACGTAGTAGACAGTGCTGGCCATGGTTGTGTAGAATGATATATGTGTGGGGTGGATCCGGGCTGTAACCTGTATAGGAATCGTGCCCATACCGTGCATTTGTGGCACTGGCATGGTGAGTCAGAGGCTGGTGTTACCTGCGCCCATTCCAGTGGCATCTTTCATGGTCAGAGGCACTACTAGCATGGTCGCACTAGCTGTATGTGGCTGATTATGCCCACCCTTTTCCCCACATCTTTATCTTTATCTTTCTTTATCTTTATTAAAAACTTGATAAACCGCTTTTCGTGGAAAACATAAAGCGGTGTACAATAAAAGGTTGGCAGTGCAAGATAAGGAAAAGAACGCCAAAAAATAAGATAGGAAAGAAAAGAATAAAAGCCAATATAAATGTAGGACAAAGTTAAACAAAACCAGACAAAGACAAAGGGCCAGTAAAATATAACATAGGGTAACTTAAATATTTAAAACAAAAGTTGTTTAAAAAGAATACAGACGATAATAAAAAGGCCCAAAACAAGGAAGACAAGACAGACTATGGGTAGACAAATTACACAACAAAACTAATATACAAGCAAACAGTACTAGACACAAGAAACTGAGGGGGTGTTAGGAAGGACCATCAGGAGGGAGATGAAAAGCTTGCTGAAACAGATGGGTTTTGAGTAATGACTTAAAATGAGGGTAGGAGGGTTCTAAACGGAGGGATGTGGGTAGTGCATTCCACAACATTGGACCTAGAAAGAAGAAAGCTGCGTGCCGGGTCTGCTCAAGGTGTGCTTGTGACGGGGAAGGAAGGGACAGACGGTTAGCATGTAGAGAACGAAGCTGATGGTAGGGAGTATGAAGGGAAATCCGATCTGCAAGGTATAAAGGAGTGTTAGTATAAAGAGCACGGTGAATCAGAATAAGAAATTTATAATGAAAGCGAGAGGAAAGTGGCAGCCAGTGTAAACGGAGAAGAATAGGTGTGATATGGTCAAAACGGTGTGCAAATGTGATGAGACGGGCGGCAGCATTTTGAATGCGCTGAAGACGAGAAAGTTGATATTTAGGAAGGTTAGCAAGGAAAACATTACAATAGTCCAGACGACTTATCCACCTTAAACCCACATTTTTGTGCAGCACTCAAGTAGCGCGGGATTTTTACCGCAGATGCATCGTTGCCGCACTCTCCCAGCAACCGCGCTTTAGTAAACATGCCCCTAAGTGACCTAAAGCATGCTACAGAGTTATGTAGGTCAAATGCACTGTATGGACCAGGGGCGTAGCTATGGGAGGGATCATGGGGCCCTGTCCCCCAAACATTTGGCTGAGCCCCCCCTCCCCTCAGCTGTCCTGCATCGCATCACTATCGGGAGCTGCACAGTGCTGTTATCCCGAACAGGTCAGGAGCAGCAGCAGCTGCAAAAGCCTTTTTGTGGCTCACAGCAGTCAGTCTCATGGTCATAGTTTCAGCCTCTCTCTCCCCCATTGCCCCTCCAAACTTCATGATCCCATTGCGACATTGCTAAAAAAAAAAAATGTACCACCGAGCCTTGCACAGAAGCGTTCTGCAAAGCTCTGCTGGTCCATTCCCTCAGCAGCAGGAAGTGTGCATCAGAAGTGACAGGACCAACAGAGCATTGCAGAGCGCTTCTGTGTGAGGCTTGATACCACTTTCCTTTTTAGCAATGCTGCAAAGAGAGCGCGGCTGACCCCAGAGGTGGTTAAATGCATTTGCGCCTTAGCAAACCTTAAGCCTTATTCCCTTCTCCAGCTGTCTATTGTTTAGCATTGAATGCTTTTTTCTGCCCCCAGAAGCTGCCTCCCTAGATGACTGCCTACTTTGTGTAATGTTTGAGCTGCTCTAGATGGGAGCATAAGGTTTAGGGGGAGGCCATGGAGGGAAGATGTTGGATGGGGAGAGAGGAAGGGAGGGAAAGGAGAGAGAGAGTGAAATGCAAGAACATGTGTAGGAGGAAAGATGCTGGCCAATTCTGGAGGTGATGGAAAAGGGAGGAAGGAGGGGGACAGTGGAGGGGAGAATAGATGAGAGAGCGGAGATGCTAGATGCTAGAAGAGAGACAAAGAGGATGGGAGAAGGGGGCAGACCTTTGGCAGATATTGAGGATAAGAGAAAGAGGTAGATATTGGGGATGGGTGAAAGGGTAGATGGTAGGTCTGGGGATTGAGTTGGGAGAAGTGTCTCATGCTGGGGGTGGGAGAATAGGGCTAGGGATTGGAGAAGGAAGCAGTTGCTGGCAGGTGGTAGTGGGAGAAGTTGATTGATGCTGGGAGAGTGAGAAGGAAGAGGAGGATAGACACATTAGGAGGGGGCAAAGCAAGGATCTATGAAACAGAAGGTGGAGAAGGAGGAAAAGAGGGAATGATACTGGGGCAAGAAGAAGTGGAGTGGAGGAGTAGCCTAGTGGTTGGGGCAAGGTACTTCAGGCCGGAAGGTCGGGGGTTCAAATCCCACTAGAGGAAAGCAACCTTGGGCCGGAAGGACTGGGGTTTCTAGTCCCACAGGTGCTCCTTGTGGTCTTGGGCAAGCCACTTAACCCTCCATAGTCCATGTTCCCTGTAAAATAGTTATCTCCAAGTTATAAAGCCCTGTTCAATGTAATTTTGGTTTGTTCAATGTAAACCGCACTGATGCAGAATAGCGCGGTATATAAGAGAATGTAAATAAATAAATAAATAAAATAAGGCAAGGCAGGGTGAAGGAATATTGGAAAAGGAGGTAGGTGGATGGATGCTGAGGAAGGGGGTATGAGGGAAGACATAGGGGGTTAGATGCTAGAGCTGGGGAGGGGCACAGGCAGAAATGGGGTGCAGGGGAGAAAGAAGAAGAAAACTAAGAAGAGGGTGAGAAATAAAGGAAGGGGAGTGTTCTTTGAAGCAGGTGAGAGAAGGTGGAAATGGGAAAGTAAAACAGGAGAATGGGAGCCTGGATTTAGAGGATAAGACATAAGAAAGGGTCTGGAAGCGGAAAGGGGATGAGTGACAGGGAAGGAACTGGGGTTAGTGAGGGGATGAGAACCAGAGGTAGATGAGGCCGGGCTAGGGGATGAGTAGAGAGTAGAAATGGGGGACTAGAAAGTGGCTGAAAGGCAGAAATTGGAGGCTAGCAAACTAATTAAAGACAGAGGTGGAAATAGGAGGATTAGAGAAGCAAGCATAGGAACTGAAAGGAGACAATCTGTCATTTAACATGGGAGACACCAGCACTGTATGCATCTCGCAACACGGCCAGCACAACCTGATAATCTTGCAAGATCAGCATCAAGCCTCGCTTGCTCGCAAGATGCTTTGCTGGCATCTGCTGTGTTAAATGAGAGGCTGACTTTGCACTGTGGGAAGACTCTTGCTGTTGCTCCTGCTCATGACGATAGCAGCATTGTCCATGATGACAGATGGGCAACATGCAGGGGAGGGCTATGAGAAGCTGGGGGAAGATGCTAGGAGATAGAGAGGGGTGGAGACAAGAGGAACTGATGCTGGGAAAAGGGAGAAACAAAAGCAACAGGAAGGATACTGGGGAAGTGATAAAGGGGGCAGGACAACATGTACTGGGGATATAAGGTAGAGGGCAGAGCAAGGAGGAATTCAAGAGATTCCTCCTTGCTCTGAAGAGCAAGAGCTGAAAGATAGATTCAAAAATTGGGGATCAGGAAGAGGATAAGGACTCAGGGTTCGGGTGGTGATTGATGAGATTGGTGTGAATGTGGGAATATGGGGATTAAGCAATTGGGTAGTTGTGTGAGTAGGGCTGTGTTGAATGGGCTGTGAAGTCCATGACAGAGTGAATAAAGGTGTGAATAAACAGGTAGACAAAGGTGAGCTCGTAGGTATAATATATCTGGATTTTCAGAAAGCCTTTGACAAGGTCCCTCATGAGAGACTCTTAGCAAAATTAAAATGTCATGTGGATCAGGAACTGGTTAAAAAATACAAAGCACAGAATAGGACTAAATTACCAATTTTCTCAGTGGAGAAAGGTGAATAGTGGAGTACCCCAGGGATCTGTGCTGTCTGCTGCTTTTTAACATATTCATAAATGACCTCAAAATGGGAATAATGAGTGAGGTGATCAAATTTGCAGATGACACAAAATTATTCAAAGTTATTAAAACCCAAGAGGATTGTGGAAAATTGCAAGAGGACCTTGATACATTGGAAGACTGGACTTCTGAATGGCAGATGAAATTTAGGGGCATGTTTACTAAACTGCGTTAACGTTACATAACGCGCGTTATGTAACGTTAACGATCATTACGTGACATTAACGCGTGTTCGGAGATGCCAACGATCGTTAACGTCTCAGAACACGCGTTAACCGCACATAACGATCGTAAAGCCCCGCGGTGCGGTAAAACATCGCAGAAAGTGGAGAGAGGGTGGAGAGAGTGGGTGTGTAGAGGCTCCAGGCACATCAATGCGCTGAACTCAAGGGCTGAATCCTACCGCAAATGAAAACCTGCCGTTAGATGCACATTTGCAGGAGAGAGAAACCATTTCAGTGTCAGCAATGTACAGCCTAGGCAGGGAAACCCACAAAAAGTGATAAGTGTGATACACGTGCACGGAACAAAAGGGCAAATAAGCAGTGAAAATGATCAGAAGAAACGAGGAAAAAAACATAACCAAACTAGCCAATAGTGATATCAATGGGAAACAGCAATAAATACCACCGAGAAAGCCTCAGAAAAAGATATTAACTGTGGAAGGGTGTATGCTCTGTCCCCATAGAAGGTGAATGATGCCACAGTGAAATAGCTCAGATCAGGGCATCCCCTTGTTAGTGGACAGGTTCCCCATGGCATGCACATGTTCCATAACAGCAGGGTGGGCATGTTGGAACGGGCAACTGGGCAGATGCTGGAAAAGGGGATACAGAGGGCCGCAGGCGGCACATGCTGTGGTGCAGCTGGGCCACAGTGGGGACTAGGGTGATGCTCAGTTGGCCCATAGGAATGCATAAACAGTAGAGCCAGACTGCAACTGATGAGGGCCCAACATGGGCACGAGTGTGTCCCCCGCAGTGTCACAGGGGACAGTACCCAGCAGCTACCCATAAGGGCACAGAACAGTGGCAGGTGGTGCTGGGGGGAAGCGTGGACGTCCATCCAGGCACCCCTACCCCATCACCCACACCATAGGCATCTGCCTACCCGCACACTGGATGGCCCGAGACTGTGCACCACCAGCACCACCAGCAGAAGGGCATGGCAGCATGGCAGCGGAGGGGCACCGGTGGCAGAGGGGGCAGTGACATCTGACCATAGCAGGCCACGGCCCAGACCCACGTAGGTGGGTGCTGTGCACTGCAACAGACAGGCTCCGTATGACAAACAGTCATGGTACCTCAGGGAATGATCTGTCCGTGTGGCGCAGTAAGCACAGCCAGTGCGCTCAGGAGCAGAAGGTCACAGGTTCATACCCTAGCTGTGGTCCCTGCCAACTCTGTCCCCATGCTTATTACCAGTAATAAACCGTGGTAAGAAAGATGGAACCTTTTATTGCTGATAGAATAAACATGCCTGGAACACCTACATTTTACTCTACAGAGCACAGACACCACAAACAGGCACATTACCTAGAGCAGAGTCTGCCAAGTGCAGCCCGGGAGGGCAACAAATCATGCAGGTGTCATGCTGCCTCCAATAGAAGGACATGTTAGCATGGTGGCGGAGGGCGTACAGGTGGTGGAGGGGGCATTGGCACCTAGCTACAGCAGACCATGGCCTAGCCCGGTCTAGGTGGGTGCCATGCACTGCAACAGACAGGCTCCGTATGGCAAACAGTCATGGTACCTCCAGGGAACAATCTGTCCCAGTGGCATCAGTGTGGCGCAGTAAGCACAGCCAGTGTGCTCAGGAGCAGAAGGTCACAGGTTCAAACCTTAGCTGTGGTCCCTGCCAACTCTGTCCCCATACTTGTTACCAGTAATAAACTGTGGTAAGAAAGATGTAACCTTTTGTTGCTGATAGAATAAACATGCCTGAAACACCTACATTTTACCCTACACAGCACAGACACCACAAACAGGCGCATTACTGAGAGCAGAGTCTCCCAAAAGCAGTCCCGGAGGTTCAAACAACATTCAGGTTCCATGCTGTCAGCAATAAAGATGCCTGTGCTGTATGTCGATGCGCCGCCCCCATGGTATGCAGATGTATCTCATGCATATTCATCAGGGACAGAATGAAAACCCGAACATGGTGCAGCCCACCAGGACCAGAGTTGGGAACCCTTGTCCAAGAGCAGTGACCCACAGGGGCGGAAACACCCGCACCCATAGGCCCCATTAGCCACAGCTTCCTGGAGAGGCAGGATGTTTGGCGCTGTGTGCATCTCCCAATACTAGCACTTGCATACACTAGCAATGCCAGCCAAAACCCGGGAATACGGTGCACAGATAGCAAAAGGTTGCTATGATAACTGGCACATAACAATCCCTAAGGTTAGCACAAGCTGCCCAGTGGGCTGTAGCACACCAACCTCTGTGATGTCTGTGGAGTGTGTGTCATGTCTGGTACCTGACAGTGTCCACCACCTTGGGGAGAGACCCCAACAGTACGGCATACCATAGCCATGCCTGCACTGTGCCCAGGAATGGTGTGGTGGCCTGGGCTTCCAAAAGCCTATATAGGTGCACAATGCTGGCATAGGTGTGGGGGTGTGCGTCAGTCTATCCAGTGTGTGGTGTTTGCCAACACCCTCTGCAGCCCACACTGCTAGCACTGTTGCCAGTATTGGCTTGCCAATGTGCATAATGAGGAGCAAGGTACTGTGGGTATAGCCGGACAGGGCGGCCTGGGCAGGATGCACCTGCACAGGGCCCAGGGCAATGGCTGGGACATTGTAGTGCCTGCTCACCACCTACACGGACAGGGTGGCCACGGCTGGGAGGTCATGCTCACCCTGACTGTGCAGTGACCACGGCATGGCTGGGTTCCCCCATAGTGCTACATAGTGCCTCTCTGAAGTGAGATATATGGGCTCTGTCCTCTGGAGTCCACTCACTGACCCATCTGCTTGGTGGGTGGGTGCACATGTCACCTCCAGGAACATACACTATGGACTAGCAAGCAGACTGTCTGCAGTTAGTATGTGTGTGGTTGAAACACCTTGCAGGGTGCAGCGGCTGGTGACTCACTTCGCTTGCTGCTGGAGGATGTCAGATAGTAGTGTGGGGCAGCTGCGCAGTACCAGGTCTACTGTCTGTCACTGCCCAATGTATGGAGGCGTACAGATCTGCATAGACTGCCCTGTAGGAGTATCATTCCCCGGCAAAACTGGGGTGAATGGTCCCCTCTACTGTCACCAGTGGAGGGGGGTAAAATGTCGATCTGTTGTTTGGAAACCCTGTTTCCCATCCTGAGCCACAGAGGGAGGGTTGGGTGCTGGTACGTAAACTGCCTATGGGCCCAAACCTCCCACCCCTGACCTGAAATCATGTGACCATGGCACCCACACAATGTATGCACTATTCCAGGTGCATCATAGTCCACACGTGCAAGACGTGATATACAGATGGACACAGGCAAATGCTAAGGGTATCTGCAGGGACCACCTATCACACAGTGGCACCGATGGGGACCTGTAGCATAGCCCATCGCAGCAAAGCCAGGTGCTGCGGAAATGGTGCTGGGCACCCCACCTCACCCTCAGGGTGAGCACAGGACCCGTCCACTGTGATGGACTGTAGCTACTCTGTGGCAGTAACACACACGGTCAGTACCCCCACCAGGCTGAGGTGCTGTGGGGTTGCACATGGTCAGGACCCTCCACTAGGCCGAGGTGCTGGTGGGGGGGGTTCATAATGTAACATGTGACCATCTGTAGACCGCTGATTTGCATGTGCAGTGCATCATGGGCGTGGCTGGTCCAATCCAACCCTGGCAACCACAGCAGACGGTCTGTGTGGTGACCTGCAGTTCCTCTGTAGCCAGCCAGGCATGTAGCAGGAGCTGTAGAGATGTAGGCCACTGGCAACTGCACTGGCTGTGGAGACAGAGGTTATGGGTTTGGACCTACTGTGGTGATATGTGGTAGGGCTATCTGAGGCATTTCCTTTTGTAGCAGCGGAGTGTATGCAACCAATTAATACCAGGAGTCACCTACAGAATCCAAGCCAAGTTATTGTGCACAAGGCCCAGACAGGAACAAGTCCAAAAGTGACTGAGCAAGCTTGAACAGTTGCAAATTAATTATATACATTTGCTAACAGTCTAATACACACAAGCTCTCTATTGGTCCCAATGCCCCCCCTACATTTATCCAATCAGGGACTCTCTCTGGGCCTCTTTCTCTATTTCCCCTTCTCAATTCAGCTGAACAAAAGGCACATTAAAAGTGTTAGATACATCTCCACTTCGAGGACATCTCTAGCCAAAGGAATGTGAAAGTATCTTAATGAGAAATGTTTGAAGCAGTGTTGAAAGACATCATACAGACTCTGCAATAAACAGACATCTTTACCTTGCAATCCTGATTCTTAGCAGCACTACTAAAAGTTAGGGGGTTTAAAATCCAGGCCTAACATACATGCCCTTATAGGCCATAGCCTATCAAACGTTTAGTTGGTAGCATCAATTAAAACTGCAAGACATTGTCATGGTCCTATAATCTCAAGTGTCCACGCACGTACCCACGCACGCGGCTATGCACGTACCCACGCACGCAGCTACACACGTACCCACGCACGCAGCTACTCACGTACCCACGCACGCAGCTACGC
Organism: Ichthyophis bannanicus; assembly: GCA_033557465.1. Lineage (NCBI taxonomy): Eukaryota > Metazoa > Chordata > Amphibia > Gymnophiona > Ichthyophiidae > Ichthyophis > Ichthyophis bannanicus. The sequence goes on along the minus strand of CM066031.1, from coordinate 1,785,001,960 downwards.
AGCACAAACAATTCACGCGGAGATGGCTGCCAGGTCAAGGAAGCCTGCCTTCACCATGGCAGATCTATATCTGCTGACCAAACTCTTCTGCCTCCGCCAGGATCGCCTCTTCCCTGGCTCATCCCAGAGACAGAATCTGGCCAGAGTCAGGAGGGCCTGGGAGCGCCTCACCAGGAGGTACAATAGAAGCTCTGACTACCCGCGTGAAGTAAGTGCATGGGGACAGGCACCCCAACCTAGTATGTGAAGGAGAACACCCTGGAACCAAACCACCTATCAGCCACGCACTGCCAGGGAATGTCATGTGTTGGTGTGTCCAGCTGGGAGTAGCGTCTGCCCCCCCCCCCAACAACAGAACCGCCCTGCCCCCAGGGGGTAGCTGTGACCACCACAGAGATGGAGTAACCAGTACAATGTTATGGTATGTGGTGCTGTTGCAACCTCAGTAATGTGCCCTATCCACACGACACCACAGGTCCATCACAGAGGCCAAGAGACACACAGGGGTATGTCACCTGCCCCTGTCAGCGATCACAAGGCTCAACTATATCCACAGAATGCAGCAGGCCTCATCTCAGGGGTCCATTCCCCATCCTGGTGCTATGGTATCTGCCCCTGTTTGTGATCACAAGGCTCAACTATATCCCCAGGATGCAGCAGGCCTCACTTCAGGGGTCCATCCCCCATCCTGGTGCTATGGTAGCTGCCCCTGTTTGTGATCACAAGGCTCAACTATATCCCCAGGATGCAGCAGGCCTCACTTCAGGGGTCCATCCTCCATCCTGGTGCTATGGTATCTGCCCCTGTTTGTGATCACAAGGCTCAACTATATCCCCAGTATGCAGCAGGCCTCACTTCAGGGGTCCATCCCCCATCCTGGTGCTATGGTATCTGCCCCTGTGTAGGAGTACAAGACCCAACTATATCCCCAGGATGCAGCAGGCCTCACTTCAGGGGTCCATCCCCCATCCTGGTGCTATGGTAGCTGCCCCTTTATGTGATCACAAGGCTCAACTATATCCCCAGGATGCAGCAGGCCTCATATCAGAGGTCCATCCCCCATCCTGGTGCTATGGTAGCTGCCCCTGTGTAGGGGTACCAAGCTCAACTATATCCCCAGGATGCAGCAGGGAGCACTGCAGAGGCCCACCTCCCATCCCGGCAGTAGCTGATGGGCACTGGCAGATGTGTGGAGATGGCCCACACATGTGCGCTGTGTCTGGATTGGAGGGGCCCGCACACAGGGCAGTTAGGGTCCATGCCAGACATGTGCATGTGCAGTGCACACATGGGAGTGGCCCAGGAAAAAGCATGGGGCATGAGCATCCCACACAATAGGGGCAGGCACCTGTTGCACACAGAGATATATATGTGGTGTGTCCGAGGCCTCTAAAGGGGGTGTGTCCGCTAATGCCCATGCATGTTTATTTTATTTTATTTATTTTACATTTCTTATATACCGCACTATTTACGATCAGCGCGGTTTACATAAAACAAAACAGAATCCGACAATGAACAAGAGTCAGGTCATTACAATGAACAGGAGCAATCAACTTGGATAACGGGGGGAACTATGTACATAAGTGGAATACTGAAATTGGTAAACTATGTACACAAATGGGATACTGAAATTGGTAACTGTCTATATGTGAGATGAGGTCATTGTGTGTTGTTCGTGCCTGGTGGCTGGGGTTCGAGGGAGGCTGTGAGGTATTTAATAAAGAGGAGGTGTTTTAAGGCCTTCCTGAACTGGCTCAAATTGGGGATAGCTCTGATGTGTGGTGGTAAGGAGTTCCAGGGGCTTGGGGCGTTCAGGCTGTAGGCTCTATTTGAGGTTGATATGGCGCATTTTGTCATAGCTTTTGGTATTGCTAGCATGTTGGTTGCAGCCGTTCTTCTTATCCTGTTGGGCATGGGTTGTTGTATGAGGTCACATATTGAAGAAGAGGATAACCCATTGATGGCCTTGAACGTCATCACTAAGATCTTGAAGTTAATCCTGGCTTGGATGGGGAGCCAGTGCAGCTGCATCAGGAGGGGTGTGATGTGCTCTTTCCTTGGTGCTCCTAAAAGGATTCGTGCAGCGCTGTTCATGGCTAGTTGTAAGGGATGTAAGGTTGCTTTAGGGAGACCTTGTAGGATGGCGTTTGCATAATCAAAATGAGGGATGATGAGGGCTTGGTAGATGGTACGGAAGTCATTCAGCTCGAGTAGAGGGCGTATGTGTCTGAGGGATCTGATCTTGAAGTAGATCGCTCTTACTGTTTTTGCTATGTGCTGCTTCATGTCGAGGTTCTGATCCAATGTGACTCCGAGGTATCGTATGGCTGATTTTACTTGCAGCTTGGCGTTGTGTACTTCCAAGTGGTTGGGTGGAATAAACTCAAGATTTCTAGAGATAAATAGGACCTCTGTTTTCTTATTTTGGATGCGCAGATTTTGAGAGAGGAGCCATTCGGATACTGCATTGAAACACTTAGTTATTGGGGTGAGGTCTGGGCAATCCAGGGATATTGGCAGGTAAAGTAGGACATCGTCGGCGTAAATCATGCAACTCACATTAAAGTGTCTAATGATGTTACATATGGGTTGGATATAAATGTTAAACATAAGAGACGATAGGGAGGATCCTTGAGGGACTCCTTGACTTTGTAGGAATGGCTCAGATGTGGTTCCATTTGCTCGTACGTGTTGCCATCTTCCAGACAGGTAAGACCTGCACCACTCCAGCGCTGTTTCAGTGATGCCTTTCTCTCTTAGCCGAATCAGGAGGATCTCGTGGCAGACAGAGTCGAAGGCTGCCGCAATATCTAAAAAGATAAGTGCGAAACCTGTACGTGAGTTGTCAATGCCTGAGATTATGGTGTTGAAGAGAGTGGTAAGTAGTGTTTCCACTCCATGTGACTCTCTGAACCCGTGTTGTGATGGATCTAGAGGTGCATAGGTGTCCACATGATCTTGTAGCTGCCTGTATACTATTTTTTCAATGATTTTAGAGAGCATCGGGATACTGGATATGGGTCTGTAAGACTCGACTTTTAGAGGGTCTAATTTGGTGTCCTTAAGCAGCGGTCTAACAGAGGTCTGTTTGAGCATGGATGGGAATGATCCGGTGCTAAATGATAGTCGCATCATTTTGGCTAAGATTGGGGCAAGGTCAGATCGCAGATCTTTTATCCAGAATGCTGGACATGGATCTGAGTATGAAGTAGAGGTATTTAGGGTAGCAATGGTGTCTTCAATAATTAACTTAGACGGAGTGGTAAAGGTGGATAGATACGTTGCGCATGCTTGAGCATAAGGGGGGTCCGGTATCACCATCTTGTCGGTTCTGCATAGCTTTGATTGCATAAAGTTGGCATAATCCTGAGGGTGTATAGATTCTGTGCGCTCAGGGGTCGGTTCTCTGGCAAGAGATTTGACCAGGTTAAAGAGGTCGTGCGGCTTGTTTAATGAACGTTTCAGAGTGTTGGTGTGATGTAGTTTCATTTTGTCTGTTACAGCCCTGCGATGAGTGTGTAAGAGTTGGATGTATGCTGCTTGATCGCTGCTGGTACGTGATTTCCTCCAGCGTTTTTCCGATCTTCGTAGGAGGGTTAAAGACGCCTTTAAGTCAGGTGTGAACCAAGGTGCGGAAGGTCTTTTCTTTGAGGCTTTAGTCGTGGGAGGGCGGATTGCGATCGCGCTGAGCTTGCTGTTCCATGTGGAAATTAGGACATCCAGGTCTTGTGGGGTATTGTCAAGGAGAGAGTTTATTTCATCCAGGATGCGTTCTTTGTTAAACGGGTGAAAACTTCTGGCATTTGCGGTTGTGATTGTTTGTTCGTTCGTGATGGACCTTTGTGACCTGGTAGGGGTCGGAATTTGGAATGAGATAAGCTTATGATCCGACCATGGAACTGCTGTTAGAGATAACTCGATGTTTTGTGCTTGTTGAAGCACCACTTGTGGGGCGAATATCAGATCAAGAATGTTGCCCTTTGTGTGTGTAGGTTCATGAACCAATTGGGTGTATCCCAAGGTATCTAGGGCTTCTGTGAAGGCGGCAGCCTGATTGACCTGTAGGGATGGTAGGTTAAAATCACCTAGTATCCAGCTTGGTCTGTGTGGAACATGGGTATTTGTTGCTATGTTTATGATATTGGAGAGATTGTCTGGATCAGTGGAGGGCGCTCTATAAATAAGGTTTATGGAGCAGACGTGGTTGGAAATCGATAATGTTTCAAGGGTATTGGTATTGCTGGCTTCTACCATTTTGAATTGAAGGTCATCTCTGGTGATGATGGCAACTCCTCCACCCCTTTTGTTTTGTTGTCTACCCAACAGGTGGAGGACCTGCGGAAGAAGGCCCGTGAACTGCGGGCGAGGTACCCGTGCTTAATTGCACTGGTACAGCGCGACCGGATGGCGCAACGGGACGGTGAGTGACGTGACATGGCCCTGTGGGGCAATAGCTGGCAGATCCATGGGATGCATGTGACTGTTGTGGCTGATGTGTGTCCATGGAGATGATTCATGTTCCACAGCAGACGCACGTGCTGATGTGGTGGCAGCAGGGCCGGAGGTGGTGGACGGCGCAGTGGGGCTGGAGGAGGCCGACGCCCCTGTGCCAATGGAAGATGACAACGGTGGGGGTGGCCAGGAGGAGAGCGCCGCCAGACACAGCAAGGGCGAAGATGGGGACGGGGAGGAGGAGGGGGGCAGGAGGGGTTGAGGTGGGGGAGGGGGCGGAGGGGGAGGGGGAGGAGGGGGGTGGGAGTGGAGGGGGAGGGGGTGTTGTGGTGGGGCTCCAGGGGCCAGAGGGGAATCAGGTGGGCGAGGTGGGGGGTGGGGCAGGCAAGGGATGGGGGGCAGGGGAGGCTTTGGGTGGGGCAGTAGAGGGGGGTAGCGGGGCTGGGGAGGGAGAGGGGGTGGCAGGGGATGGGGTGGGGCAGGGGCTGTGACCAGTGACCAGTGCCCAGTGGCATGGGCCGCCACAGGGCAACAGGGGCACCAGCAACCTGCCCCATGATGCCGGTGAAGCACACCTCCTGGACGTGTGTCTGCCACACATCGCCGCTGACAGGCGCACCGTGCATTCAGCCACACAGACACGGGGAGATGTGTGTCTGTGCGGCTGCATGTGCGGGCTGCACCTGGCTGCGGCTGTGTGTGCCCAGGCGCATGCCCAGAGGCAGCACGCTGTCATCATGGGGCAGGTCCTGGCAACCCTGACTGTGGTGGCTGACCGGCTGCGCAGGCTGGAGGAGCACTGTGCAGGGGGCGCACCCGGCCAGCCACCATGTGATGGGGGTCCCCAGGGTGTTAAGTGCGAGGGTACGCATGGCACACCCACCCTGTGCCGGCTCGTGCCACGGCCTGCCACGCCCACCAGGGACAGGGAAGGCAGGGCCCCTACCAGACAGGGACCCCCATCTATGTATATAGTTAACCTCTGTGAATAAAGTTGTAAACAGGTTCCACATACCTACGATGGCCAGATGTCCCTCATTGCTATGTGTCAGTGTTGTGCGAGTGATATGTGTGTCTGTGTGCACTACAAAAGGTGAGAGTGGAATTGGACCAGTTAAGGGCAGCGGAGACAGCATTTTCCCGACTAAATTGCAGCAGGGGTGGAATGAAGGGGGGAACTGAGCAGAGGGGAGAATGGCCTGCAGCCTGAAAGCACGACGGCAGTGATCCATGATAGGAGGGGTGCGTAACCCAGAGGGGACAATGGTGTATACGGCGGAGGACATTAGGAAGGCCTTTGTAGTGTATCATACAAAACTCCTCAGTGGTAAGGTGCGAGAGGAAGGGAAGATGGGGGAGGAGTTTGTGGCGAGGTGTAGTCTGAGTAAGCTCACAGAGGGTGTGGCGGGAGAATTGGGGAAGCCAGTGATCTATGAGGAGGTAAAGGGAGCGGTGACGACCTTTAAGGACGGGAAGGCTCCGGGCCTGGATGGCTACATGGCAAACTCTTATAAGGTCATGCAGGGTGAGATAGGGGGGTTGTCAATGGAGGTCCTCAATGGAGTGCTGCAAGGGGCGGGACCACCCCGGTCTATGAAGGAGGCGGGTATAACGATTCCTCCTAAGGAGGGGAAGGACCATACTGTCTGTGGAGCGTACCGGCCCATCTGGCTTATTAATGTGGATGCTAAGGTGTTGGCTAAGATTATGGCGGGTAGGCTGCAGAAAGGACTGCCGAAACCTGTGCATAGGGACCAGACGGGCTCATTACAGGGAGGCATGGGGGCAATAACATTCGGAAGCTGTTAGATGTTATCTGGCCTTTGCAAACAACAGGGAGGGAGGAAGTATATCTGTCGGTTGACAATGAAAGGTATTATGAAAGGTCAGAGTGGGGAGTTATGTTGCAGGTGTTGGACAAGGTAGGGGTGGGAGAGTCATCCTTAAGGAGGGTGAGAGCGCTGTATACTTGTCCACGGGCGCGAATACGAGTGAACGGGGGATACCCTGAGAGCATTGGGCTGGGCAGAGGAACAAGGCAGGGGTGCCCTTTGTCACCACTATTGTATCCCTTGGTTATCAGACCATTGGCAGCATACGTCTGAGGTCAGGTAGATATTGGTGGAATTGAGGTGCAGGGGCAGCTCAGTAAAGTAGCACCTTTTGTGGATGATGTTATTCATACTTTGGGGCACCCTTTGGTTAGCCTGCCAAATTTGCTAAAGCCAGTAGGGCAGTATGGTGAAGTGTCGGGCTATCAGTTGAACATAGATAAGACGGAAATATTGAGTTCTAATTTGGATAAGGGGTTGGAGGAGAGGTTGAGGGGCACATTTCCATTTAAATGGGTGCATGGTGGTTTTCGGTATGTGGGGATACAGTTGGGAGCAGCTCTAGACTGTGTACAGGAGTGGAATTAGAAACCCCTGATGGTGGCGATAGGGAAGGACGTAGAAAGATGGAGGGGGTTCCACCTGATATGGATGGGGAGAATAGCTACAATAAGGATGAATAGCTACAATAAGGATGAATGTGCTACCATGGAGTTTGTTTCTCTTTATGGCCCCACCGTCTAACGTGCCGAGGAAGTGCCTTAAGGGGATGCAAGACCTGATAATGAGGTGTATTTGGGAGGGCAAGAGGGCTAGGGTAGATAGGCTTGCCATGTTTCGACCGCAGGAGGAAGGGGGGCTGGGAGTTCCCAATTTGGACAACTATTACGACGACGCACAGCTTAGGGCATTGTTTGTGTGGAGAGAGAGGGGCGAAACCCCGCAATGGAATAGGCAGAGGGAGTGTGTTTGGAGGCAGTGGTATGGGGTGGGGAGGGGAAAGGGTTGGGTAGGGGAACGTGAACCCGTACCGGAGGTTAACTTCGCAAATATGGGGAAAATGGAAGGGCTATTTACTGCAAGGGAAGAGCCTGCCCCGGGCCACATACGTACAGAACATGGGTGCCTTCACCCCGGGGAGGTGGGGGGGGGGTGGAGTTTACAACGTTGGGCCGAGAAGGGTTTGGAGAGGGTGGGGCAGGTGGTGGATGCGATAGTGGGGTTACGGTCTTATGCAGAGCTCCAAAAAGAGTTTGGGATGAGGGATATGTGTATATGCAGCTCTAGTACTATCTGCAAAGGCAGGGGGTTCATAGGGATCTACAGGGCTGGCTAACGGAGTATGAGGGACTGATGGACCAGCAAGGTTCAGTGAGGGGTCTGGTGTCCGAACTGTAGCGCTTACTGAATGCAGGGGCAGAGGGTAAGGTCCGATGGCAGGAACAGTGGGAGGGGGAATTGGGGGGTTCCTGGGAGGTGGAGCGGTGGAAGCCCATCTCTGTAGGGGAATGGAGGCTTGCATGGGGGACGGCTCCAGTAGAGAGCTCTCTTAAATTTAGGCTCAGGTTGCTCTGGACCCCAGCTAGGCTCCACCGTATTTATCTGGAGCAAGCGGATACCTGTTGGAGGGGGTGTGGGGAGAGGGGTGACCTTTTGCATATACTGTGGGGATGCCATAAGGTGCAACCCTTGTGGAAGGAGCTAGAAGGTTTTATAGAGGGGCTACAGGGATACGGATGGAAGTGGGCCCAGCCCACGTGGAATTGCTGAAGGGGGAGGGGGATGGGACTTGGGGAATTGCTCCTTCTCATAACTATTGTGTGTGAGCGGCTAGACCGGCCATTTTACAAAAATGGAAGAGTGCGGACGTACCGAGGATGAGGGAAAGTATTGGAAGGTTGGTGTTCCTGTGGGAGATCGGTAATGTGGGTGCACATGGGCGAGCTAAGATGGTACAACATGAGGATACCTGGGGGGGATGCAAACTGGAGGGAGGGGGGTGGCCAGCTTTGGATGGCAAAGTAGGGGGATACGCAAAGAGAGGGGAGGGGGGACAGGGGTTCAGAGCAGTACCCATTTTGGGAAGGAAGGGGTGGGGAGTAGAGGGGTTTGGCCTGTCAGAGGGAGGGGAGGGGGGATAGTGGGTGGAGGGAGTTATTGGGAGTTATTGGGAGCGCCTAAGAATGTTGGGCGCGTGGATGCGGTGGAGTGGAATGTGGATGGTGTGACTGTTGCCAGGTGGGGTGGTAGATATACCCTACGGGGCTTACTATGGTACCAGGGGGGCTTAAAGGGGGGCATAGAGGGGTAGGAGGATGGTGTGGCCACGGGTGTACAGGGTGGTGTGTGGGGTCGGGAAGGGGAGGAAACCTGTGGAGGGAGGGGAGCACCAAGGAGTCGCCGGGGGCCCATAGTGGGCGGTTGGCGGTGGGGATGTGATGGGGAGGGGATCGGGCCACTTGGTGAACCGAAGGTTGTGACATGTGCAGTTAACAGTTTGGTTAAGTTCAGTGTGGTGGCAGCGTGCCATGTGGATACCCATAGAAACATAGAAACATGATGACAGAAAAAGACCACATGGCCTATCTAGTCTGTCCTTCCATATCAACAACTACAACAGTCCACTTTTTACCTTTAGAGATCCTCTGTGTTGGTCCCATGCTTTTTTGAATTCAGTTACTGTCCTCATCTCTACCACCTCCACTGGGAGACTATTCCACGGATCCGCTACTCTTTCCGTAAAGAAATATTTCTGCATATCACTCCTGAATCTATCTCCCTTCACCCTCATCCCATGTCCCCTCATAGCAGAACTTGCTTTCAATTGAAAGAGGCTCTCTCCCTGAACATTTATGCCACGGAGGTATTTAAACATCTCAATCATATCACCTCTATCCCGCCTTTCCTCTAAGGTGTACATATTAAGATCCTTAAGTCTGTCCTCATGCGGGACACACAGTGCACCTATCCTGGCCCATGTACATCAGGAGTGTCCGAGCGTCCCAGGGGATTGGCCTACGGGGTCGGGGAGCCTCCATGGCACACAGCGCAATAACCCATGCACGGAGGTGTACAATGTACCAGCAGTGCGCTATGTTGGGCGTACCAGGGTTGGGCGTGGGGACAGGTCAGACAGCATGCACAGGTGAACAGACATTGTGGCAAGGAGGCCTATCAGCGGTATGAGGGGGGCCAGGTGACAGGGGGGTCACCCTTGTACAGGGTCCCCTCATACATGCAGCTGGGTGGGAATGACACATACACCTCCGGGAAGACGATGGCCTCCACCGGGACAACACCGCAGGGTCCCCGTGTTGGATGGACGGGGGAGGTGCACGGAGCACCATAGGCAGGGCATGCTGCACATATGCAGGTGTGGGAGGGCAGGCCGATTGTCACCACCTGGGTGGGGGGGGCGAAGCCAGAGCCCTGGAAGCAGCAGCTGAGGCCAGAATATGATAGGGTGAGCCAAGGCGGGAACGGGGCCGAGGGCAGAGGCAGCAGCAGAGGGGAAGGGGGAGCAGGGTGCCAGAATGCCACAGGCCGGAGCACAGTCACAGGCTGGAGGGGTTGGACCGGTGACGAGCAGAGCAAGGGCAAGGAGCCCCCAGGAGCGGGGACCGCTAAGTGGGACCTAGCACGTCCACAGGAGGGTTGGCAGCCACGCACGCTCACCTGGGAGGCTGGTAGCTGGGGACAGTGCGAAGGACAAAGAACCGGGGCCTATGCAGCTGGGGGAGCCTGCGGGACACCTAATAGTGGAGGGCACTATCATGGACTGTGCTCTGTGCGATGCTCCAGAGCCTGCGGAACACGGATGAAACATGCCAGTCCTGTGAGGGGGTGCACCAGGGAGGGGTACCCATAGTCCCCAGGCCGGGTGGCCCTGATTAACCCATGTCATTGTGACTATGGATTCACAGCTGGAAACGGAGATGAGGCTACTAAGCACCTGCTGCAGGGACGAGGGCACTGGGGTATGAACGTAGCCTCTGTAACAGAGCTGTAACCTACCCCGCATCATATTCATAGGTCACAGGTACCTGTTGCTGGTGTGGGACTATGCAATCGTGGGCAATGACAGTACCTGTGGTTACCTGCCACCGGCAGCAAGGCTAGAAGGGGACAACCTATCCCCGCTACTACGGACCAATGTATCCTGCACTATGGTGTCCCCAGAAACACACATTGCTGGGTGTTTGTGTGTTGCCAGGGAATGCTCTGTGTCCCTGAAACCTGGACACCTATCCTGTAGGTGGTGACACCGCACCATTGTGTAACATACATATCTGTCATGTGCCTCACCCCTTGGAGCCTGACTACATGTCCCCTGTGAGATGCACACATACCGCCAAGCAATGACTACCGATAGGTGAGAGAGGCTGGTGATACGCAGACTGCAGAGTGGCCCTATGGGGACCCACGCCCCACTAAGCCAGGGGCAAGGGGTGCCGGCGTGGCAAGGTACAGAATCTGATGTCTACCCATGGTGGCCACAGCTGGGGAAGGGGGGGACACAGGCCGGTTGTGTCAGTGGCATGGGGTCATTCCCTGGGGTGGACATGGTGGGGGTTGTGCATATAGTGGCCCCACACAAGCAACACAGGACACATGGCATCAGCTACGGCCGCTTGTGCAGCCATTTATTTTCCCCTCCCCCTGCCATGCCTTGTGTGGCCCCTCCCACCCCGTGGTGCAGGTGGCACACCTGCCATCGCTGCTGCTGCTGCTGCTGCTGCCGCTGGTGGCAGTGGTGGTGGTGGTGGTGGTGTTGGCGGTGGCCACTGCTGTCCAGTGGGTGGTCCTCTGGCTGCTGCCAGCAGCTCCAGGCTGGCAGCCATGCTCTGCGCCGATGTGGCCAGGTCCTGCACCCCCACCAGTATCCCTGACATGGTGTGCTGCATGTGGCATGCTGCATGCAGTGTGCCGCACGGCATTGGCATCGCTGTTCTCTGACCACCACCCACAGCACATGCCGTACACCTGTGGGGAAAGCAGGTTGTGTGCTGTGAGACAGGGAGCCATCCGCCACCTGTACAGAGGCATCGCCACCCTAACACAGTTGGACACTCACCCTCTGCATCCCTCTGTGCCGCTGCTGAGTGCGCTCACATCTCACCAATCACCTCTGCTACTGCAGACAGTGCATCCTGCCTGGTCCGCTGGACATCATCCACAGGCACCTCCCCCGTGGCTGCAGTGGTGGGTGGCATACTGTCCAGTGCAGGCTGTGGGCCCTGCCTGCTGTCCTCCCCCGGGGGTGGGGCTGGACCCCCCGCTCCCACATAGGCCACCGCTGTACCCGCCGTCGGCAGCACCTCTGGCACAGGGTCCACCTGGCAGCACGGCCCGGGGTCCGTGTCATCTGGCACCTCCTCTGTCACATCAATGGAGAAAATGTCACCTGTATGGCACAATGTTACATAGGTCAGATGGGGCGTGACTGCCTGTCCACCCCCGTCGCACCCCCCCTACAGGCGCATGCATGTGGGTGAGCCGCATGGGTCTGGGCCAGGGCCCCTGTGCCCCCCCTCAATGGTAGTGCTCTATCCATGCCGGTGGCCCCTGTGCCCTGCACTACCAGGGCCCCATCCCCCCCTTACACGCTTCCACGCACCCCATGCAACCCCATCACCACCTTCATCACTGTAACCACTGACCATGGTAGGCACAGGTGCGGTGTGCCTCCCTGTCACCCCCGTCACTACCCGTGTGGCCCTGATGCCCCCGCCAGCACTGCACCGTATCCCCTGCAACACATTGTCAGCCTCTGCTGCTACTGTGGGCCTGTCCCCCTTGCCCCCGCACCCATCCACAGCGCTGTGCCGCCCCCTGCCCACCACCGACACGTTCGCCCCCCATGGGTCGTGCACCAGCAGCTGCCCCTGTGCTGGCCCAACCCTACCTCTATGCCAGTGTTGCCCCCTGGTTCCCGATCAGCCACATAATGCCCCCCCATCCCACCCCTGGTCTGCCCCCGCACATGTGCATGTAGTGTCTCCCACAGGTGCAGCTCACTCAGACATACCGGCATGTGGGTGCGCTGTGTCCAACACAGGGGGCAGGCCATGGATGTACATCGGCCCAAGTCGTTCCACCATGCGCCGCTCAAGCTCAGTTAGGTTGGCCACCTGCGCTGGGCCCCCTCCAGTGCCCTGTGCCCCACGCCTCTCCCTGGCGAGCTCGGTCTGAATGTTGTGCTTAATATCACAGTAGCGCTTCCTTAGGCTCTCGACATCCCGATGGGGTACCTCTGCTGATGCCACTGCTGCCTGCATCTCAGCCCATGCCCTTGTGCACGTGGCAATGGTCGTGGTGGAGCTGAGGCGTCTGAAGAGCAGCTCATAGTGCTTGAGGACACTGGCCAGGAGGAGATTGTTCTCCTCCTGGCTGAAGCGCACCGCCCTCTTCCGGACCTCCTCTGGCACTGGGGCCCTGTGGCGCCTCTGCCCTGGTGCAACCATGGCCTGTTCACTGGGGTTTTGTGGGGCCCCAGATGGGCCTGGCCTCTCACCGTCTCCCACACCATCAGGGTTGGGCACTGGTGGGTGTGCTGTGTGCTCCGCTCCAGCCTCCTGGGACCATCTGCCGCTGCACTCCATACTTTTGCGATTATGTGTGCTGAGATGTTTGCCATTTTGAGCTTGCTATACTTATAGGGGTACCTTGGGTGTGGCTCTATGCGCCTTGAGCACGCACTGTGTGGCACGCGTTACCTTGCGCACACGCCATGCGGCACATGTTCCCCTTGCGCACGCAGGTACGTGTCATGTTGACGTATCCTGTGTGCGTTACTATGGACGGATGGCAGTGTTTTACACTCACTGTCCTAGTATCCTTCAGTATTGGCACTAGTGGTGTGCACCGCACCATACACGTGCCCTCCTACTGCCATCTTGGTTGCTGCTGCTTACTCACATGCTCTACAGGATCTCATTGTGTGGGGTTTCTCGGCGCGTTACCACGCACGTATGGGGATCGTACAATGTGTGTCAAGCACAGTATGTCACCCAGTAAAAGACGTGGATAGCAATTGGAAGAACAACTTTATTTAATTAGGATAACCAAGCCTATGGCACAACACAGGCCGTGTTTCGTTTCCTTCTTCAGGGGCAGGCTATAAAACAACAAATATAGTAAGAAATAAATAAATAAATACATATTTTATTTATTTATTTATTTATTTTTATTTAACATCTCTTATATACCGCGCTATTAAAATCAGCGCGGTGTACATCGAACAAAATATACTGCAATGTGTACAGGTAACATCGAGTTTACAGAGAACAGGGGAATATAAAACATGGAATAACAGGGATAACTATGTACAATAAACAATATACTATTTATATGCTTTAATTATGTACCATATTTAAACTCGAGTGAATATTGAACATGTATTCATGGGTAGGATGAGTCTATAGTAGTAAGGTAGATAATTAAAAACATACACTATAAAGGTAGTAAGGTACATAATTAAAAACATACACTATAAAATTAATAAAATATAAAAAGACATGTAAATTCTCTCAAGATCCAAGGATACCAAAGCAAAACACTCAAAAGATATATAAATTAATAAAAATGAATTCATGTACATTGTATATTATAATACTACATAAAAAATGATGATGATAAAAGATCAGCACTGCAAGCGAGGAACAAAAGAAGTTAATACATGTATAAGTATTACATATTAATAAATAAATAAATAATTCAATAAAAGGAAACTAATACATGTATAAGTGTGTTACATATATATAATTAAATAACTCACTACTAATAAACAAATAAATGAATGAATCAATAAATAACACAGGTACACTAAAAAATTTTTTTTTTAAACTGCCTCTAATGTTTCGATTGATTTTTACGTTTTTTGGTGCGCTGAATCCAAATCTGGTAACCAATTTGCTCCATCACGTACAGATTTTTTGCTACATTGGGTTAGCAGTTTGAGGTGAACGTTTCAGATTGAGTGCGATCGAGATAAAAGTTTCTTGGATGAATTCTTTATACTAATTGTTTAGTAGTTATTCAAATAGGAATAAAGAAAATTGTAACAAGGCAGCACATAAGAATAGAGTAATGTCAACAAAACACACTGTGATGGTAGCAAAATTGTCTGCACTTAAAACAGCCACATACATGTGCACAAACATTGAGCATATAAGAGCGAGGTTAGACACAAAGCAAAGCAAAGAAATGTGCAAAAAATGTTTTACAGGTATGTATGTAAGAATAGAAAACGCAAACCGCACCATTGCAATACATGAAGACAAACACCCGATGGTGAGAAAATAAAATTCTAATAAATGAGATCCGACACTGTGGTAATAACTAGCAAATTTTTATTTCAAAGTTTAGTAAAAACACGATATTTGTCAACACAGTTTAGATTTTAAAGTCATTCTTGGGTCAATCAATCTCCTGGTGGGCCCGTTTCTTCTTCCCCCGAATGCTTCTCTTGGTGCGCTGCTTGGCGTATTTTTCATCTGGGGTTTCCCGCAGCAGCAACCAGCAGAAATCAGCCATCATAGTGGTGTTCCATCTTCCTTGGTACCTTCTCTCTGCGTCTTTGATGTCCTGGTGAAACCTTTCACCTTGTTCTTCACTGTACGCCCCCAAGTTTTCGGGAAAGTAGTTCACATGGGAGTGCAAGAAATGGACTTTCAGGCTCATGTTACAGCCTTGTTCTTTGAAGGCATTGAGCATCCTGGCAACAATATCCTTATAGTTCTCATCCCGCCTGTTCCCCAAGAATTTGAGAACAACATCCTTGAAGGAATCCCAGGCTTCTTTTTCCTTCTCAGACATCGTTTCAGCGAATGCTCCATCTGAAATGAGTTTCCTTATATCAGGGCCAACAAACACTCCTTCCTTTAGCTTTGCTTCAGAAAGTCGGGGGAACTTTGAGCAAAGGTACCGAAAGCACTCACCATCTTTTGGAAGGGACTTGATGAATTGCTTAATGAGACCCAACTTAATGTGGAGAGGTGGTAATAGAATTTTATCACGAGGTACCAAACTCTCATGAAGAACATTTTTCTCACCGGGTCTCAAATACTCCCGAATTGGCCAGTCTTTTTTCCCCCAGTGTAGGTCGCGGGCCCGGCTATCCCACAAGCAAAGGAAGCAGGGATATTTGGTGAAACCGGATTGCTGCCCTACTAGCATGGATAGAATTTTAAAGTCTCCACAAATCATCCACTTATGCTCATCATAACGAATCTTCTGAAGAATCAGGGCCAAATTCTCGTATTTTTCTTGGAGAATAAAAGAGTGAGCAATAGGAACTGAAGTGAATGTGTTGCCATTATGAAGAAGAACACCTTTTATGCTGTCTTTTGACTAATCAATGAACAGCCGCCATTCAGCAGGATCATACTTGAGTTTAAACTTTTCCATCACTCCGTATATATCGTTGCAAAATGCCAAATCTTCTTCTTTGCTGAAATACTTCAAAAATTGTGTCTCGCGGTTGCGGTACCAATAAAAAGTTGTTCCTGGTGACAATAGATTTTTCTGTTTAAGCCGAGAACCTAGCAGTTGGGCAGCATCTTTTGGGAGTCCTAAATCCCGGACTAAATCATTCAATTCAGCTTGAGAGAAAAGTTCAGGTTTCGGATCTGGTTCAGTTTCAAACTCGGAAGTACTGGACTCATCGGGAAAAGCCATCTGATGAGTCTCATCATGATCAGAACTGTCCACACAAATATGATCCAAAGATTTTGGTGGTTCAGGCACAGGTACTTCGTTGCTATGAGGCATAGGCCTAATTGCTGAGGGAAGGTTGGGGTAACTTATTACGTTCTTATTTTTTAAGTTGTATCCCTTCACAATGCAAGAGCAAAAATAGCAGTCACTGCTGTGGTCTCTTTGTTCACGCCACATCATAGGTATTCCGAAACGAAATGCTTGTTTTTTACCTTTCATCCATAAGCGTAGATCTTCCTCACATGTCTTGCACACTTTGTGAGGAGCCCACGGTTTGTCTTGATCGCCTAACTTCAAACCGAAATAGGCGAAATATACTTTTTTAATAAATGCAGAAATGTTCCTCTGCCACTTTTTCACGGTATATTCCCCACAAATAAAACAAAAACTCTCCGGAGAGTTGACGCAACCTCTGGCTCTGTGAGCCATCACAAATACACAGCACTGCAAACTACAACTGTAGTGAACCACTTCGGAATAAAGCTGGATTACGACTGAGCAAACAAAAGGTAATAATGAACTTGCAAGAAACTGAAATTTGACAGGAACGTTCATGTCGCAACCACCGTGTTTGAGCGAGCGAACGAGGCGAGGCGAACAGGAAAGAACATGCGCCAGCGCGAGTACTGGATTTAGCCCCCCGCCTCCCAATTGTCCTGTTAATGTATAAAATGAATACAAAACACTCTAAAATATCATGAGGGAGTGTTTCTAGTTAGTTAACCATGACAACCTCTATTTTGGGCCAAGAAAATAAACTGCAGTCGGCTAAAAAGAAATTATGTGAACATTCCTTATATGGGTAAGAAATCTAATTTTGCAAGAAAACGTGACGTGATGGAACATTTTGGCTATTTTTCCTGGATTCAGCACCCCAAAATCTATAGGAATCAGTTGCAAAACTGGAGGCAGTTTTTTGGTAGTGTACCTGAGTAATTCAATAATAAAACAACTATGCAGAAGATGTCTGAAAAACAATATTATCATGAACACATCTAAAACACATGGATATGAAGAATAATGTGAACAAATTAAACAATTCATACCTTTATAAGCAATCATACATCCACGGTATTTTAAAAAACTCTGTAAGAAGGGGGACAAGGATGAGTACCAATAGGATAGATACTCTACATTCTGAGAGATGTTCTAAATCAGAACCGCTATTCCACAAGGGCAAGCAAAAACCAGGAAAGAAACCCAGTGCACATGATAGACTAGCAGAGATTCAAGACTCCTAATTAACCTCCAAAAAACTTTCAAGGAGAACGCGTTAACCATGGGAGGTGCAGGACGAACTTTAACCTAACTGAATATAATAGTGCCTTAGAGTGTGAACCGGAGGCACCCGTGGTTAAAGCTATCACTTCCAAACTGTACTTCAAAAAAAGTTTTTAATAATATTAATTTTGGTCCTTACTATTCAACCAGAGAGAATGCATGCGCCAAAACCATTCACTTCATGATGCAGACGATTGACTTTCAGCAGCGTAATCCTAAAAAAAGTATGAATGTAAGACATAGCAAAAACATTCGGAACTCAGTGCGCCAAGGATTAAATACACGCAACTAATTGCTCGAGCCATTTTAGAATATCCAAAGCAATTTGCAATACTTGATGACAACAAAATTCTCTTTAAAAACTCACTTGAATCACCAGCGCTGTGCATCCGCGTGAGGGAAACTTTCCGTTTAGCAAATCGAAAGTAAAACGCCGGCGTCTGTGCATTGCAAACATAAGTCTCCCGCGCTATGCAAATCTAAAATGACATCACTCTCATGTATAAATTACACAATCATCCCAAGGGAAAAAGGGGGGGGGAAAGAAAACCGGGGCATAATGCCCCATATTAATGGCAGAAATGGTGGAATACTCTGACCCAATTACTATAACTATAACAGTCTTCAATCCGATGAACCTAAAGGGAGCTGTAGTAATAGAAGAGATGTATTATGCCAGAAATGATTTTTTAATTATTGTACCAAAACAAAAATGCTCTTAATTTCTTAAATTAAAGGTAAATGGGTAGTAGAGATGTTTTTCAACTATTGTATCTATAAACTAAATAAAACTAAACCTCACCTAAGAATTATGCATGCTTACATAAAAATGGAAGTATTACATGCCTTTAAGGAGTAGAAAAACTCATAAATGCACCAAAAAAAGATAAATGGCTCATAAGAACCCTGATAAGTCCGTATCCATATTCAAACCATTAGGGGATAAACTGTTAAAATTAAAAATGTAACGCTCCTCCAAACGATGAATGGCAGCATCCACATCTCCTCCTCCCCAATTCATCTTAACCTTTTTAACTACAAAATACTTCAAATCCGAGATATTATGCGACATCTCTTGCCAATGAGAAACTAAGGGTTTTTCAACCGCACCCCTCTTAATGCAACTCCTGTGTTCAATAATCCTGTTGCGGACAGGGCGAGTGGTTTTACCTACATAATACTTCGTACAAGGGCAAAAAATCACATAAACAACATGGCTAGTAGAGCAGTTAGTGAAATCATCCAAAATAAATACCTGACCAGTAATAGGATGGATGAATTGTTTCCTGACAACCATTACATGGCTACACACGGAGCACCAGCCACACTGAAAATGACCTTTGTGGCAGGACAAAGGTGTTCTTTCTGTGAATGCTGATGGAACAAGTAAATTTTTTTAATTCACATTGCGTTTATATGCTATGGTGAGCTTAAGGTCCTGAAAGAAAGGGATTGCTTGGATCAAACTCCAATATTTTTTGATGATTTCAACTATTTTTTGTGATTGGTAAGAGTACAACAATAGACACACCATACCCACATCATCCGCCTTTTTCTTCTTACATAGTAATTCTTTCCGAGGGCACTGCACTGCTATATTCATTGCCTTTTTTAGAGAAAAAGGTGGATAGCCTCTAGCCAAGAACCTGCCAGTCATCATCTTTGCTTGTTCTTCAAAATCCTGGTCTGAGGTACAAACTCTGCGTATCCTCAGGAACTGACCTACGGGGAGGTTATATTTTAGTGATGAATTATGGAAACTCTGAAAATGGAGCAGTTGGTTACGATCTGTTGGTTTCTTATATAATGTGGTGACAAATTCACTATCAGTTTTCACGATGAGTAGATCTAAATAGGAAATCATTTTGTCGTGAAAAGTTAATTGAAATCGTAAGTTGTCATCAAGAGAATTAACCCAAATATTAAATTCTTCCAAATGAGCTTCCGTACCATCCCATAACATAAACACATCATCTATGTACCGTAACCAAAGCTTGATATTGTTTTTAAATGGACTATCTTTAATAAATGACTCTTCAAAGTTGAAAACATACAAATTTGCGATATCAAGGGCCATGGAGGACCCCATGGCCACCCCCTTTACCTGCAGGCCTGTGTCGGGCCATAGGCTTGGTTATCCTAATTAAATAAAGTTGTTCTTCCAATTGCTATCCATGTCTTTTACTGGGTCCTTATAGCACGTGGTTCGTGCCCCTTGTTGGTACCTAGAGCCGGTCGGCATGTTCTCCCCCTGGAAGAACACATTGAGCTTCGGGGATGATGCTCTAGACAAATTCTCATCACAGGAGGCTTTACTGACGAACAATGGAGATGCGACTGATGATACTGCAAGCTTATGGGAAGATATTGTCCATATTACACAGAAGCAAGTCAAAGAGGAGCTTCACGCAGCATACCTCCTCGAATGTTGCAGGTCAAAGATTATCCCGAGAGGTTTAAGGATGTACAAAGCACCGGGCCTCTATCAAGAAGAGTCCGGCTTTGTAAAATGTTGGAACGCTATTTTAAATAAATGTTCCTTAGATCTGATGATTTTATTGATCAGCACAGCCAATAAGAAGTCCGAGATTTATAAAGCAGAGATCGATGAAAAACTTGTATTAATGCCCGAGGCCGCGGGCCGGGTCCCGCGGCCGACAGTAACCTGGGCCCGGGCCCGGCCGCGGCCTCCAACGTGCGGGGAGAAGGAGGGGGGGTGCGTCGGGGGTGAGGAGGCGGTGCGCGGCATTTGAAATCGCTCCGGCGCACCGTCGGAGTGATTTCATTGGCCCGCAGGGTAAGGGGTGGGCGGTGCTGTGTTCGCGAGGAGCCGCGTGGCCGTCTCCTTCTGGCCGCGGCTCCTCGCGTATCGGTCGCGTTTCGTGTTGGTCCGGTGAGTGGGGTTCTTTGAGGGGGTCCGTTTGCTCCCGGGGGAGGCGGGGGTGGTTGCGTTCGGGTGGGGGGGTCGGCAGCCGGTGGTCTGCCTTGCGTGGGGGCCGGGTGCATATCTAAAAAAAAAAAGAAAAAAAAGAAAAAGAGGAGAGAACCCCTGCAGCCAGCAGCCTGCTTCCTGGTTGCTGCAGCAGGTTCCTTACCCTGCGCTGGGCTGCCGCTCTCAGCGGTTAGGGGGGAGGGTCGGAGCATGGCCGGAAAAGGCAAAGCCAAAGGGGCTTCGGGTGGAAGGGCTGGGGGGGGCTCGAGGGGGTCCCGCGGGGTTGGGGCAGCACCAGGGGCCAGAGCAGGCCGAGGGGGGGGCGGGGAGTAGGGGGGAGGACAGGTAAGCGGAAGGTCGGGGTTGGGATACGTGGGGCTCTCCCTGCCCCTGCAGCTGTGTTGGGGGGGCCGGAGGAGGTGGTGGGCCCCCTATAAGGGGTTGTGGGGCCTGGGGCGCTGGAGACGGATGAGGCGTTGAGGGGGGGAGCAGGGGTAGGTGGTGTAGAGGAGGGGAGCGTCGCTCGGGGGCCGGTGGGGGACGGCGCGGAGCGGTCGGGTGCGGTGGGGCATGGGTGGGTTCAGGTTCCTGCAGGAGCCTATGGGCCCGCCCCGGGGGGGTGGGGAAGGTTTGGACTGCATAGCGACGGGTGGCAGGCTTGGTCCCCGGTACATGGGAGGGCAATGGTTGGGAGCCCTTGGGGGGGGCTGGGGGGGGGAGCATTGGGGGGCCGGTTTTCAAAGTGTTGGGGGACAGCTTCCCTGGGGGGCTACAGGCTGGGCAGTCGGGGGGTTGGGGTCTTTGGGGGGGGTGCAGGGAGGGGGTGCGGGGTGGGGGGCGGGGCCTTCTGGGATGGCTTCGCAGGGGGTTGGCTTTCCTCCGTCCCCGTGTGTTGGCTCTCCTCTCCCATTGCAGGTTTCGGGGAGTGCACCATTGACAGCAGGCGGAGTTGGCGGTGGTGCGACAGTGATGTCGGCAGGTGGGGGCCAGTCCGGCCCGACCTTGACGGAGCAGACAGAGTCCACCTCGGGAGTGCAGGTGGCGGCGGAGCCGGCGGCGGCAGGTGAGTGCTCCGGGACGACAGCGGGGGGAGTTGGGGGGTCAGTGCCGTCGGGGGAGGGTGCACCGCCAGCTAGTAAAACCAAGGCAAAGCGGAAGCACCGACGGCGTCGGCGGCGGAGCGCGTCGCCTTCATCTACATCGTCGGGGTCTTCGGACACTTCTTCAGCGGACTCCACCGCCGGGCCGTGGATTGGTGAGGGGGCGGGGTCCTCGGTGGTGCGGTGCGCGGAATTGTGGGAGAGTGTTCCGCGCAAGTTGAGGCGGCGGATTGTGAAGTGGCGTTATTTGGATATTTTCCGGCTATTGGAAGGGAGGAAACGCTCGGGGGAGAGTCGTAAGAAACGCAAGGAAGACGAGAAGGCGGGGAGGGTACGGAAGGTTTCACGGAACACGTTAAATTGGACTCGGGCTTTTTTGCGTTTGGCGAGCATATGGGGGCATGAGGACCCGAGTCGATACGGTGAGCTGTTGGCCTATGCCGACGCGATCTTGGCGGCTTCCCAGGCCCACGAGGGGTGGGCCTGGCTTAATTACGATGAGGAGTTCCGCGATAGGATGGAAGAGAACCGGCAGTTGTCATGGGGCATGAAGGATATTAACCTTTGGCTCACGCAAATGTTGGCAAAGAAGAGTGGAACTGGGGGGGGTGCAGGTCCGGCTAGGGCGGCGGGCACGGCAGCTACGGCGGGCTTGCGGTCCTTTCAGCCAGCGGGCCCGAGGCGAGTAAATTTGGGGCGGGCGGTCCCAGCGGAGATTTGTGCTGGCGCTTTAATAAAACGTCCTGCCCATTCCCGGACTGCAAGTTTCGGCACGCCTGCTCGCTGTGCGGAGCCGGTCACTCAGCCATTAAGTGCAGCCGTAGAGCGGTGCAAGGGGCGGCGGCTGCAAGTAAATGACGGGTTGGAGGGGGGTCTGGCGCCTACCCCCATTAGGATACAGGCGCTGCTGCCATGGCTGGAGCTCTACGCGGCTACCAGGCATGGCACAGCGGGGACGATGTTGTGGGCGGGGTTTTCTGAGGGCTTTCGTATCCCTTTTCAAGGGGCTGTCCGGGATTTGGAGACGGGGAATGCTCGCTCAGTGCTGCGGCTGGCGGATGTGGCCCGCGCGAAGATTGCGGCGGAGTGCGCTCTGGGCAGGGTCGCTGGGCCGTTCCTTAGGCCGCCCTTTTCGCCGTTTATTGTTTCACCGCTTGGTGTCATCCCGAAGAAGGAGCCCGGGCGTTATCGGCTGATACATAATATTTCTTGTCCCCTCGGGGCCTCGGTGAATGACCATATCCCGCAGGAGCTGTGCTCAGTGCGCTATGCGTCCTTCGACGAGGCTTTGGAGCGGGTGCGCCAATGTGGAAGGGGGGCTTTGCTTGCGAAGGTGGACATTGAGTCTGCCTTTCGTCTCTTGCCGGTGCATCCGTCCGCCTTCCCTTTGCTCGGATTTCGTTTTGACAATTATTATTATTATGACAAGTGTATGCCCATGGGTTGTGCGATCTCGTGCGCTTACTTTGAGGCCTTCAGCTCTTTCCTGCACTGGGTGTTGATGCGGAGGTCCGGTCTTAGGTCTATAGTGCATTACCTCGATGATTTTTTGTTCATCGGGCCGGCCCAGTCCGCAGTGTGTGCATCCTTGTTAGAGCTTTTCCTGGGTATGGCGGCGGAGTTTGGCATCCCTTTGGCGGAGGGTAAGACAGTGGGGCCGGTGACTTGTATTTCCTTCTTGGGGATTGATATCGACTCTGTTGAGTTTGTGGTCCGGTTACCGATGGATAAAGTCGAGCGGCTGCGGCTCTTGGTAGCGGAGGTGGGCTCCGCTACGAAGGTGACGTTGACAGAGCTTCAGAGGTTAGTCGGCCACCTGAACTTTGCCTGTCGGGTCGTCGCAATGGGGAGGCCGTTTTCACGGCGGTTGTCTTTGGCGATGGCCGAGGTGCGCTGTGGGCACCATCGCTTCCGGGTGACTGCGGGGATGCGAGCTGATTTGCGCGTGTGGGATGCTTTTTTGGCGAATTATAATGGCTGCTCGGTGTAACAGTCTGAGGAACTGTCCAACAGGGATTTGGACTTGTTTTCAGATGCTGCAGGGGGTTCGGGTATGGGATTGTACTGCCAGGGCTCGTGGTGTGCAGCGCCGTGGCCGGCGGCTTGGTCCGCGAGTGGGCTGACGCGCAATGTGACGTTCCTGGAGTTGTTCCCGATTGTGGTGGCCTTCTGGGTATGGCCAGAGAGGCTACGGGACAAGTGGGTGGTCTTCTGGTGTGACAACGCTGCGGTGGTGCAAGTCATTAATCGCCATTCGCCAAAGTGTCCGAGGGTGGCGGCGTTGATGCGGGTGTTTGTGCTGGCCTGTCTTCGTCTCAATGTCACGGTTCGGGCGCGCCATGTGCCAGGTGCTCTGAACGTTATTGCTGACGCTTTGTCTCGTTTCCAGTGGGAGCGGTTTAGGGAGTTGGCCCCGGGGGCGGACGAGACCGCGGCGGTGGTGCCGGAGCACCTTTGGCAGATTGGGACGCCGGAATGATCTCATTGTTGCGGTCTTCCCTGGCTCCAGGTACGTGGAAGGCTTATCAGCGGGGGTACGGGCGGGTTCGAGAGTTTCTCTGGGGGAGGGGCTGGAGGGGGGGTAGAGTCGGGGACATCTTGGCGGGTTCTTTCATAGCGTGGGCAAAAGAGGGTGGTTGGTCCCAGGTGGCAGCGCGGGCGGCTTTGGCCGGCTTCTCCTTTTTTAGCAGGGCGGCGGGCTGGGGCAGTCCGAGCGCCTCGTATGTGGTGAAGCGGCTATTAGCCGGGTGGGTGCGAGCGCAGCCCTCCTGCCCGGATTGGCATCGCCCCGTGTCGCACGCCTTGCTGCTGCGTATTTGGGGCGTTCTACCCGAGGTGGCGGCTACTCCGTATGAGGCAGTCCTTTTTCGGGCGTTGTTTGTCACAGCTTTCTTCGGGGCCTTCCGAGTTAGCGAGCTGGTCCCTCCGTCGGGCGGACGGGGTGGGCGGGGGGGTTTGCTGGTGCAGCAGGTGGACGTACAGGAGGCGCGTGTACGGATATTCCTGGCCCACTCGAAGACTGACCCGCTGGGGCAGGGTCGGTGGGTGCTGCTGAGGGCCATTCCGGGTCTGGGATCCTGTCCGGTGCAGAACTTGGCGGCATACCGGCGGCAGCAGCCGGATCGGGCCGGGTGTTTCTTCTGCCATGCTGATGGGACAGCTGTTACCCAATTCCAATTCACGGCAGTCTTCCGCTTGGCATTGCGGCGGCTGGGCATGGATGAGCGCGGTTATGCTTCTCATTCCTTCCGGATAGGTGCGGCAACGAGCGCAGCCGCCGCTGGCCTGGGAGGTGAGGTAATCCAGCGGATCGGGCGCTGGCGCTCCGGGGCCTATGAGGGCTACGTGCGTCTGGAACAGTTGTGAGCTGTGGTGGTGGAGGGGGGGTGGGCGTGGGGGGGGGTTCTAATGCTGTGTTTCTTTTTCAGGTGTACTGCTGAACGTGCTGACAGTGAATGCTGCCCAGAGCACGCCGGGTGTTTGGTGGCTTCTGGGGCATTCGTTCGTCTACTGGGCGGAACGCAGAGCCTCAACTCGTCCGCTGGGTACACACCTGGGCTTGGTGTCCTGCAATTTCCGGCTGGAGTGGCTCGGCGAGCGAGGCATGCGTTGGTGGCAGCTACTTCCAGTGGTTCGAGAGCACGCGGAGCGGCGGCAGCGGCCGGTGGGACTCCTGATACATCTTGGAGGGAATGATCTTTCCTGTTGGACGTGTCGGCAACTCATCCGCGCAGTGCAACGTGACCTGCGGGCGCTGCAGGAGCAGTGGCCTGACGTTGCAATCGTCTGGTCGGACATCATCCCTCGGCCGGCCTGCTTGCCTCAACGACGCTGGTCGAGAGGGCTGGCCAAAGTGAACAGGCAGATTGGCCGTTGGTTGCAACAGGCCGGTGGATGGCAGGTCCGGCACCCTTGGGCGGACCCCCAGTGCGCTGGACTGTACCGTACCGATGGGGTACACTTGTCCCCGGTCGGACAGGACTTATTGCTTAATGATTGGCAGGAAGCGCTGGAAATGATTGGTCGCAGCTTTATGGTGGGGGCGGTGCGAGGATAGTGCCTACCTCGCACCAGTGGCGGGGTACAGAGCCAGCGCTCGCAGGAGCGGCGCGGGCTTGACCTGGTTTACAAGCAGTGGGGGCGAAGTGCTCCCCGGGGTGGGGCGAGACAGCCCGGTTGGGGGTCTCGGCCCGGTAGCGGGGGGGTGGGAGCCGGCCTTTGCTACTAGGATGGCGAGGCAGGCGGCGGGGTTTGGGGGGGAGGAGGATGCTCCGCCTTGCTACTAAGATGGCGGGTGGGGGGGCATCCTCCGGTAATGGGGTGCGGGGTTGGGTTTTGTTCAATTGTTATATTCAGGCCCGTGTTGGGCCAGTTGTACAGGTTGTAAATAAAGCTGCGACCAAAAGTTTGTACCAAAATTACTGAGTTGGTGAATTTATTGGGGGGGGGGGGGGAACAGGATTGGAGGGTGTCAAGTCGGGGGATGGAGGCGAGGAGGGCTTCCGGGTTACCAGTGTTAATGCCCGAGGCCGTGGGCCGGGTCCCGTGGCCGACAGTAACCTGGGCCCGGGCCCGGCCGCGGCCTCCAACGTGCGGGGAGAAGGAGGGGGGGTGCGTCGGGGGTGAGGAGGTGGTGCGCGGCATTTGAAATTGCTCCGGCGCACCGTCGGAGCGATTTCATTGGCCCGCAGGGTAAGGGGTGGGCGGTGCTGTGTTCGCGAGGAGCCGCGTGGCCGTCTCCTTCTGGCCGCGGCTCCTCGCGTATCGGTCGCGTTCCCGCCCGCCCGCCCCTGGTTTTTGTTTGTCGGGGATGTTGCAGCTGGTGGGGGTGGCGGGGTACAGAGCCAGCGCTCGCAGGAGCGGCGCGGGCTTGACCTGGTTTACAAGCAGTGGGGGCGAAGTGCTCCCCGGGGTGGGGCGAGACAGCCCGGTTGGGGGTCTCGGCCCGGTAGCGGGGGGTGGGAGCCGGCCTTTGCTACTAGGATGGCGAGGCAGGCGGCGGGGTTTGGGGGGGAGGAGGATGCTCCGCCTTGCTACTAAGATGGCGGGTGGGGGGGCATCCTCCGGTAAAGGGGTGCGGGGTTGGGTTTTGTTCAATTGTCATATTCAGGCCCGTGTTGGGCCGGTTGTACAGGTTGTAAATAAAGCTGCGACCAAAAGTTTGTACCAAAATTACTGAGTTGGTGAATTTATTGGGGGGGGGGGGAACAGGATTGGAGGGTGTCAAGTCGGGGGATGGAGGCGAGGAGGGCTTCCGGGTTACCAGTGTTACTTAAGGATAAGGATAAGAGTTTTGAGGGAATTTATAAGGATTATGAAAGAAATAATGTGGCTTTTAAGAAAGAGATAAAAGATAAGAAAATGGAGAAATTTAGAAGGGACGAGGATGATTACCATTATGGATATGTATACCCCTGGTGTAAGAAAGTAGAGGGGGAATGGTTATTTTTTAAAAAGAGATCCGCTTTGTTTGATAAGAGAGATCCTGAGGATGAGGGTGTAGATGAAAATACAGCCGTGCCACCGAAGAAAAAGCGCACAAGAAGCACATCAGCAGGATCAGTGGAGCGGTCCTCTTCTCCACGGCCGGTTAAAGTAGTTGAAAAACCTAAGCAAAACTCACAAGGTAAGCAACAAGGAAGGAATTTTTTAAGTATGGACTCACTGTGGAAGGGGAGAGGGCGAGACTCGTCTCGGACACGACCTCCAAACCACCAAAATTCTTTCGACCAATATCCCAATATCTTCGGATACCAACCCAGTTACAGAGGCCGGGGACGGGGTCGAGGCCGCGGGTGGTATCGCAAGGGGTCGGAAAGGTCCATAGAGAAGTCTTACCAGGGTTAAAAGAGGATAACAATGTTATTAACATTTCGGCATATGAGTTATCTCCCGGTGAAGTATCTCTCCTCAATAAGGGTTTAACATTTGTACCAATGAAAAAGTATGATCAATTTGAAACACATATTGATCTATATAAATTTTTTCAGAAGATCCAGATAAAAAATTTCTTTGCTAGTGGTGAATCCGTTACTTCCGAGCCATCTGTCATTAAGGGTAAATCAAAATGGAATCCACCCCCACAAACTGATCCCCTCATAACATCTTTTGAAAGATTAGTTATGAAAGAGGTAAATCAGATTCCTGTAAGTAAAAGACCCCCATATGATAACCTTTCCTCGGAAGAGCGGCAGGCAATGAAATCATTACAAAATAATTCAAACATCATCATAAAACCAGCGGATAAAGGTGGGGCTATTGTGGTCCTGGACAAAGGCCAATATCTCAATGAAATGTATAGACAGCTAAAGGACAGTACCTTTTACATACGTTTGGATAGTGACCCTACGTCCTCCTTAAAAACCTCTATAGATAACTTGATTCTTATTGCATACGAAGGAGGATGGATTACTACGCAACAGAAATCCTTTCTAATGGTCGATCACCCTATCACTCCTACCATCTACATCATCCTGAAGATTCATAAATCCCTGACTAACCTCCCAGGCCGCCCTATAGTGTCAGCGATCGGATCCCTTTTGGAACCCATTTCAAAACTGATGGATGTTTTTTTGAGACCCTTTATTCCCCTCATGTGGTCCTACGTTCATGATTCAACACACATCATTAATATCCTATCATCATTGCAAGACTTTAACCCCGGTTGGTTGTTAGTTACGTTAGATATCGAATCATTATACACCAATATTCCACAGAAGGAAGCATTGAAATTAATAGTGCAATATCTAAATAATAGACAAGGATGGCGCCGTATCCCCACTGCCTTGCTGTTAGATTTGGCACGCATTGAAGTATGTGAGAACTACTTTTGTTTTCAGGGCCTCTTTTATAAGCAGGTAAAGGGGGTGGCCATGGGGTCCTCCATGGCCCCTGATATCGCAAATTTGTACGTTTTCAACTTTGAAGAGTCATTTATTAAAGATAGTCCATTTAAAAACAATATCAAGCTTTGGTTACGGTACATAGATGACGTGCTTATGTTATGGGATGGTACGGAAGCTCATTTGGAAGAATTTAATATTTGGGTTAATACTCTTAGGGGCTTGTTTACAAAGCCGCGGTAGCAGTTTGCGATTGTAATCGCAGCCGCGGCCCCATTGATTTCAATGGGGCCGCGGCTGCGATCGCGATCGCGAACCACTACCGCGGCTTTGTAAACAAGCCCCTTAATGACAACTTATGATTTCAATTAACTTTTCACGACAAAATGATTTCCTATTTAGATCTACTCATCGTGAAAACTGATAGTGAATTTATCACCACATTATATAAGAAACCAACAGATCGTAACCAACTGCTCCATTTTCAGAGTTTCCATAATTCATCACTAAAATATAACCTCCCCGTAGGTCAGTTCCTGAGGATACGCAGAGTTTGTACCTCAGACCAGGATTTTGAAGAACAAGCAAAGATGATGACTGGCAGGTTCTTGGCTAAAGGCTATCCACCTTTTTCTCTAAAAAAGGCAATGAATATAGCAGTGCAGTGCCCTCGGAAAGAATTACTATGTAAGAAGAAAAAGGTTGATGATGTGGGTATGGTGTGTCCATTGTTGTACTCTTACCAATCACAAAAAATAGTTAAAATCATCAAAAAATATTGGAGTTTGATCCAAGCAATCCCTTTCTTTCAGGACCTTAAGCTCACCATAGCATATAAACGCAATGTGAATTTAAAAAATTTACTTGTTCCATCAGCATTCACAGAAAGAACACCTTTGTCCTGCCACAAAGGTCATTTTCAGTGTGGCTGGTGCTCCGTGTGTAGCCATGTAATGGTTGTCAGGAAACAATTCATCTATCCTATTACTGGTCAGGTATTTATTTTGGATGATTTCACTAACTGCTCTACTAGCCATGTTGTTTATGTGATTTTTTGCCCTTGTACGAAGTATTATGTAGGTAAAACCACTCGCCCTGTCCGCAACAGGATTATTGAACACAGGAGTTGCATTAAGAGGGGTGCGGTTGAAAAACCCTTAGTTTCTCATTGGCAAGAGATGTCGCATAATATCTCGGATTTGAAGTATTTTGTAGTTAAAAAGGTTAAGATGAATTGGAGAGGAGGAGATGTGGATGCTGCCATTCGTCGTTTGGAGGAGCGTTACATTTTTAATTTTAACAGTTTATCCCCTAATGGTTTGAATATGGATACGGACTTATCAGTGTTCTTTTGAGCCTTTTATCTTTTTTTGGTGCATTTATGAGTTTTTCTACTCCTTAAAGGCATGTAACACTTCCATTTTTATGTAAGCATGCATAATTCTTAGGTGAGGTTTAGTTTTATTTAGTTTATAGATACAATAGTTGAAAAACATCTCTACTACCCATTTACCTTTAATTTAAGAAATTAAGAGCATTTTTGTTTTGGTACAATATTTAAAAAATCATTTCTGGCATAATACATCTCTTCTATTACTACAGCTCCCTTTAGGTTCATCGGATTGAAGACTGAGTTATAGTTATAGTAATTGGGTCAGAGTATTCCACCATTTCTGCCATTAATATGGGGCATTATGCCCCGGTTTTCTTTTCCCTCCCCCTTTTTCCCTTGGGATGATTGTGTAATTTATACATGAGAGTGATGTCATTTTAGATTTGCATAGCGCGGGAGACTTATGTTTGCCATGCGCAGACGCCGGCATTTTACTTTCGATTTGCTACACGGAAAGTTTCCCTCACGCGGATGCACAGCGCTGGTGATTCAAGTGAGTTTTTAAAGAGAATTTTGTTGTCATCAAGTATTGCAAATTGCTTTGGATATTCTAAAATGGCTCGAGCAATTAGTTGCGTGTATTTAATCCTTGGCGCACTGAGTTCCGGATGTTTTTCCTATGTCTTACATTCATACGTTTTTTAGGATTACGCTGCTGAAAGTCAATCATCTGCATCATGAAGTGAATGGTTTTGGCGCATGCATTCTCTCTGGTTGAATAGTAAGGACCAACATTAATATTATTAAAAACTTTTTTTGAAGTACAGTTTGAAAGTGATGGCTTTACCCACGGGTGCCTCTGGTTCACACTCTAAGGCACTATTATATTCAGTTAGGTTAAAGTTCGTCCTGCACCTCCCATGGTTGACGCGTTCTCCTTGAAAGTTTTTTGGAGGTTTATTTATTTATTATTTATTTTGTTTAACATTTCTTCTATACCGCGCTATTAAAATCAGTGCGGTGTACAATGAACAAAATATACTGCAATGCCTACAAGCAACATTGAGTTTACAAAGAACAGGGAGGATAATACATGAGATAACCGGGGAAACTATGTACAGTTAACTTTATACTATATATATATATATTTTAACTATATACAATATTCTAAACTCGATTGGATATTGTGCGTGATTCATGTGGGTGGAGCAGTTAAGGGTTATCTTGTTTGTCTAGTGGGCTATCGTGTAGCCTAACCATTTTCTGGTTGTTGCCCTTGTGGAATAGCGGTTCTGATTTAGAACATCTCTCAGAATGATATATATAGTATCTATCCTATTGGTTCTCATCCTTGTCCCCCCTTCTTACAGAGTTTTTTAAAATACCGTGGATGTGTGATTGCTTATAAAGGTATGAATTGTTTAATTTGTTCACATTATTCTTCATATCCATGTGTTTTAGATGTGTTCATGATAATATTGTTTTTCAGACATCTTCTGCATAGTTGTTTTATTATTGAATTATTTATTGATTCATTCATTTGTTTATTAGTAGTGAGTTATTTAATTATATATATGTAACACACTTATACATGTATTAGTTTCCTTTTATTGAATTATTTATTTATTTATTAATATGTAATACTCTTATACATGTATTAACTTCTTATGTTCCTCGCTTGCTGTGTTGATCTTTTATCATCATCATTTTTTATGTAGTATTATAATATACAATGTACATGAATTAATTTTTATTAATTTATATATCTTTTGAGTGTTTTGCTTTGGTATCCTTGGATCTTGAGAGAATTTACATGTCTTTTTATATTTTATTAATTTTATAGTGTATGTTTTTAATTATGTATTTATTTATTTATTTCTTACTATATTTGTTGTTTTATAGCCTGCCCCTGAAGAAGGAAACGAAACAAGGCCTGTGTCGGGCCATAGGCTTGGTTATCCTAATTAAATAAAGTTGTTCTTCCAATTGCTATCCACGTCTTTTACTGGGTCCTTATAGCACGTGGTTCGTGCCCCTTGTTGGTACCTAAGCACAGTACTTCAGACATACGTTGCACACTACGTGTACGTGCGTGGGAACGCGTCTTGCATGCCAGTCGCACCTTGGCGTCTGGGTGTGGTACGGGGTGTACTACGCAGTATCTTTACACCCTGCTGCGTCACAGGGACACGCCACCTCCTCCCCCCACTCTCATCCCACGTACCCAGGCACGTACATGCCTTTCGGCGGATGCATTGTGGGAACACGTGCTCCCACGTGCGCTGCGTCGATTCATACAGGGTGTTGGCCCATGTGGTTTTTGATGGACCTTCCATGCTCACCAGGTGTGTATCGTTACTGTGATTTCCGTCCCCACCCCGCACCCTATTTCCCAGCCACCTGTCCTCCATCCTGTGTCTATCATGGCTCAGACTGTGAATGCAGGTTGTGCGGTGGTTGCATTGCTCGAGCTGGCTGGGCTGCGCTTTCTGGAGGAGGGAGATGATGCACCTGGGGCTGCGGCACTGGGCATGGGTGCTATCCCACTGCAACTCAGGCCTGCAGCTGTGGGGGGTCCACAGGCGGGTGTGGGAGAACAACAGCGCCATATGCATGCTGAGGCATGGCCCCACCTGCAACACCTCTACAGGCCCAGGCCCATGCTCCAGGACATGAGAGAGGACCAGGTAATCTCCCTCTACTGGCTGGACACAGGGGCTATTAGGGAGCTCTACGAGGATCTCAGACCTGACCTCAAGCCCCAGACTGCCCGGTCACGTGCTATACCGGGATTGGCAAAGCTCCTGGCTGCCCTATATTTCTTTGCCTCTGGCTTTTTCCAATCCTCAGTGGCTGCAGTGGGTGGGATGAGTAGGCCAACATTCTCTCGCTGTCTCCACCAGGTACTGTGGGCCATGGTCAGCCGGGTTGGGAATTACATTGCAATTCCCAACGGTAGGCAACATTGGGTGGCCCTGGGACAGGCATTCCAGCGGATTGCAGGGATACCACATGTGATGGGAGCTATAGATTACACACATGTTGCCCTGGTCCCGCCACGCGACAGGGAGATTGTGTACCGCAACCACAAACACTTCCATTCCCTGAATGTGGTTCCACGGTTCCCAGGGTCAGCCCATGACTCCTATATCCTGCAGCACTTGGCACTGTTTGGCCAGTTTGAGGCCGGACAATATGAGGACTACGTCCTGCTGGGTGGGTATTCACCATTTCTAACGTGCGCCTACCGTATATGGTTGACGGGGCCCCATTGTCACCTGTGTCCTCTGCATGCCTTACATTGTGGTGGTATTTCCGGGTGCAGCCTATTGTGGGCCTCACACTACATCACACCCTATCGCCAGGGATGGGGTCACATACCTCTGTGTGCTGCCACACGTCTCTCTGCCTACCATGTGTGTGTTAGTGCTCATCTGGGTGTCCCAGCACACATGTGGTGTGGGCTGTTCCCTGCCTCTGCTGTTCAATTACCCAGCTCCCGTGTCCAGGGGCACTCAGGCCGCATATGGTGTGTCCCCTCCATGACTGCATGCGACACCTCTGGCTTGCCCATGGCTCCTGCACCTGGCCTCGGGCATACTGCACGGGCAGTTGTACATATGTCTGCCTGTGCGGTGTGTCCCTCTCCCACCCCATGTGCCACAGGTTTGTGCATGTGCCATCCGGGGGGGGGGGGAGGATTGGGGGCACAGAACCATCCACATGGTGTACAGTGTGTGTGGGGCCTCCTCTCTTTCGCCATGTAGGGGGTGACATGTGTCTCTTGCTGTAGGCGCACCTGCTATCACACATGTATGCTGCATGTCTGTCCACTTTATCCTGTCTCCACTGCCACTCCCACCTGGCCCCCCGGGGATGTGTTCCGTTGGCCTCTGCTCTGTGTGCGCTGTACCATGATGGTCACATACTTGCACAACTGCGCATCTCTGCCCCTCCGAGTATGCCATGCCACTGGCAGACAGATGCCCTCACAGCAGCCAATGCTGCTGCCTGGGCACAGGTTTGCGACGTGTCTTTGGGCATGGTACCGTAGGTATGCATTGCCACCATTGGCCTTCCCTGGAGCTCTGGGTCTCCCAGCATCAGACTCTGGTGCACTGACATTGTGTGCACTGATGTGATGTCATATGTATGTGTCCATGCTTCTCTGCTGTCCAGTTGGACGTTGCTACGTCAGTGATTCCATGGGTCCATCATCTCACGTGTGACTTTACAACGTTTCTGTCTGCAGGTGATGCAGGATATGGGTGTCGTGCCTGGTTGCTGACCCCTGTGCATCACCCTTGGCCAGGTGCAGAGATGCGGTACAATGAGGCCCATGCCTCCAGCCGCTCAGTCATTGAGCGCACCTTTGGCATTCTAAAGAGTCGCTTCAGGTGTCTGGATAGGACCGGTGGTACCTTACAGTGCGGACCCCTGACTGTGGCAAAGATCATTCTGGCCTGTTGCATCCTCCACAACATTACCCTCAGGCACAATGTCCCAGTCAATATTAATGAGGATCTCAGGGAGGATCCTGTGTGCCCTCCTGCACATGGCCGTGGTGACACACGTGAGGGGATGGTGGCCAGGCAACATCTGATTGAGGAGCTCTTCTCCTGTAAGTTCTGCATGTGTGGGGATGTGCTTCTGGGTCGCCATGTGTGAGCTGATCTGTGTGTTTCACGGCACTGTCATGACATGTCTCTATATGTCTCATGTGTTTTGGCTCCCCAGGATAGGCTGCTGTGTTCTGGGCTCCCAGGGATAGGCTGCCGATACTGCCCAATGCTGTGGTGCATGTAGGGACTGTGTGTACATCAATGCAACATGCAGGTGACTGGGGTGGGTGGATATACAGGTAGGTGTGCTGTGGTGGCAGCACCACATTTATTTATTTATTTATTTTATTTATTTAACATTTCTTCTATACCGCGCTATTAAAATCAGCGAGGTGTACATTGAACAAAACATACTGCAATGCATACAGGCAACATTGAGTTTACAAAGAACAGGGAAAAATAACACATGGGATAACCGGGAGAACTATGTACAGGTTAACTTTATACTATATATACTTTAACTATATACAATATTCTAACTCGTTTGGATATTTTAAGAGATTTCATGTGGCTGGTGCAGGTAAATGGTTATGATGTGGGCTATCGTGTAGGCTAACCATTTTCTGGTTGTATTAGGGTGCTAAGGCGTCTGGGGTATGTGGGAAGCTTGCTAGATGTGTGAGTGTCCAGGATGACTTCCGGGTAACATTTTGTGAACAGATGGTGTTTCACGGCTTTTCGGAATAGTATTAGGCTTTTGATGCCGCGGATTTCATGGGGAAGTGTATTCCAGTTTAGGGGAGCGAATATTGAGAAAGCTCTGTTTGAAGTAGCCTTAGTACACGATGTCATCATCTTAGGAACTATTAAGGTGTTCATAGCAGTAGTCCTCCTTTTTCTATTTTCGAGGGTGCTGTGAATTAGCTTGCTGGTTGGTGTAGGTGGGTAGTTATTCAAGGCTTTGAAAGTAAGGACTAGTGACTTATAGTGGAGTCTGGCTTGTAGAGGTAGCCAGTGCAGATCTTTCATGATAGGCGTTATGTGTGCAGGTCTTGGTGACCCAGAGAGGACTCTTGCGGCTGCATTCATAGCCAGGCGAAGCGGATTTAAAGTTGATTGAGAGATCCCGTGGAGGATGATGTTTGCAAAATCTAGGTGTGGAAGGACTAATGCCTGGAAGGTTGATCGGTAGTCAGTATAATCAAGTAGGGGGCGGAGGTGGCGTAGTGTTCTGATCTTATGATATATAGTCTTTGTCACATTCTTCACATGCGTTTTCATATCCAGGTGCTGGTCCAGTGTGATGCCAAGATATCGGATTGTGGGTTTGGACTTCAATTCTATGTTGTTGACCATTAGCGATGGAGGAGGTACGAACTTACGATTCCTTGTAACAAAAAGAACATCAGTTTTGCTATGATTGATTCGTAGGTTTTGTGTCAGCAGCCATTCAGCTGCTGCTCCGAAACAATTGATTATTGGGGAAAACACTGGTTGGTCAATTTTGAATGGCATGTATAGGAGGATGTCATCTGCGTATGCCAAGCATTGTACGTTGAAAGAACGGATCAATTCACATGACACATGACAGATATATGTGTTTCCCTCTCCATTGCTCCTCTGGTGTTGCACATGTCTTTGGCCTACCACTCCATCCACCATATGTCCCATTTGACACACATGTGACCATTGCCTGTGCACATCTTGGGGGTATACATACTGTACCTAGTGCACATGTTACCAGGATGTGTGTGTCTCCAGACACAGGGCATTACACTGTTTGGGTGCACGTACAGACCTCACTGCCATTGTGGCATTAGACAACCTCAGTGCACCCATGTCGCCACGTGTCCCTGATTGTCGACAGTCCAGCCAACTGCAGCTTGCGGCATGCTTACCTTGTCTCACGGTGTATGTCTCTGTGTCTTTGGGACGTGTCTACCTGACGGTACCTTCTGCTCCCCTCTGCCTTTGTCTGTCTCAGGGATGTGTCTGGCAACCTGTCCAGTGATGTTCACCCATCTCTCTATGCCCTTCTGCGTATGCCCTTCTGTACATTGTGTGCATGTGTCATATATTGTTCCCTGATGTGTCTCATGTTTGCTGGCAGGACACTGCACGTCACCATTTTGTTTCCACGCACCACAGCATTCCTCGGACATGCTCCACTGACAGCTGACCGTGAGGACGTGGTGATGGACGCAGTTCATTGACGTCTGCAGCCTCTACTGGGGCCCCTTGTGCCCTTGCCTGACTCGGGCTTTCCCCATCAGACCAATGCTATTCCTTTCAGGTAGGTTTCAACGTCCATCTTCTGGGACATATGCCATGTGCAGATGCTGCATTTGGCCTGTTAGTAACAATGTGCCTTTCTGTGGTATCTCTGTGCACCACCACTGCTGGACATGCTGTGGACCTCTGGGATGCCTGTGTGACATGGGCATTTACATGACCATGTTGGGATGGTGTCCTGATCTGCAGGGCCATCTCCTGCTGTGATCCATGTGCACTATGCTGTGTGTTGTGGTCGTGTCATGTTGTAATATTTAAGCATTCATGATGCACATATTGTGATGTCACTGTGTCCTTTGTGACCTGATGGTGGGTGTGGGTGTGCCATTCCCTTACCTTATTTCTACCCCTTTTCACACAGGACACAGCCAACATACATGGCACATCTAATACACTGCATCTGGGACCCCATCAGCCACATTTGTTTGGACATAGCACCTCTGTGAAACTGTCCCTGGGTGTTGCTGCCACTGGGAGATGGACCTCTGCGAGTTGGACACAGGCCTTTTTTGGACCTCATTGTTTGCCTACTATTTTGACTGTCACTGGGGGAACTGACACATCGTCGCTGCCATGAAGTGTCTGGGTGTTTCGTTGATTGCAGCTGGGGGGGATCACCTTTGCATTGTTGTGGAACATTGACACATCACTGGTGCCTTTGCATGGTCCCTGTTGACTTTGCATGCTTCAACCTGGGTCTGTGGGGTGTTGGGGATGGTGGCTGATGTGCATATGGTGGGGGTGGGCACTGTGGGGACGTGTCGTGCTGGCATCCTCCTCATCTCATCTTAAAGTCTGGTTGGGATGGGTGATGGAATGGGGGCCAGGGGTTGGGGAGACAACGGTGGTGTGGGAGGCAGGGTGGTTGGGGTCCACGGGCAGCACCAGGTAGGTGGCCTCTCAACATGGCTTGGATGTGTGTTGGCGACGGTGCTGTCTCCTTGCAGTGCCTCCTCAGGCGCCCTATAATGTGCCCTATGAGGCACCCTACCAAGCACCCTATAGGGGACATTATGGGGTGCCTTGGCAGACAGTGCACTTTATAATGTGCCCTCTGGAGTGCCTTATGTGGCACCTTAGGTTACGGCCCTGTGAGGGTGTGTTTGCTGGCAGCACTAATTAAAATTATGGAACAATATGCCATGGACAGCACTGATTTACGGTACAGGGTAATGTCTCAGGCAGCTTTACTCATTAGACCCACAGGTAGATTGAACTCATGAACCCTGCGCCATTGGTCAGTGTATTAACCATTGTGCTGTAGCTCTGGATGCCTTACTAGGCACCTTTTCATGCACCTTATCAGGCACCCTGTTGGGCTACTGTCTGTAGCTACTCTGTGCCAGTGACACACACGGTCAGTTCCCCCTACCAGGCCAAGGTGCTGTGGGGGTGCATACCCCATCTTGTGTTCATCTATAGACTGCTGATCTGCATGTGCAGTATGCCATGGGTATGGGTGCGTTAACCCAAAACCTGGCCACCACAGCAGACAGTTTGTGTGGTGACCTGACGTCCTTCAGCAGCCAGCCAGGGATTTGTTAGTGCTGGGGGAACAAGCGTCTGGCTAGTCTGTATCCACGTATTCATAGTAAGTTGAGTGTTTCCTTGGATTTTGCCAGTAGCTTTCAGTGTTTGACAAGGTCGGTGATGTTATTGGGCTTTTTATTTTTGGTAATGATCTTGACCTTGGTCTTGATCGTGTTTGCCATATGCCCTTGTTTGCTGAGACCTTGGTTTATTTGATTGGCAAGCATTCTGTGTTTGTACGTAGAAAAACTGTTGTTGATCTGGAGTGCGACTTTTGAACATTTGACAGTAGTCACACTAGCGATATAGCCCACTAGTTACTTCACTGCCTGTGTAGCCAGATGTCATGGGTTTGATCCCACAGTGGGGTTATTTGGTGGGGCTGTGTGAGGCATATTCTTTTTGTAATTTGAAATGGTGCTGCCAGCTACATCACCCTCACAGTGCTGTCTCCTTACGGTGCCTCATCAGGAACCCTTTCACGTGCCCTGTGAGGCACCCTTTGATGCGCCCTGTAGGGTGCCCCATAGGGGACATTCTAGGGTGCCTTGGCAGACAGTGCACTTTATGATGTGCCCTCTGGGGTGCCTTATAGGGTGCCTTATGTGGCACCTTAGGTTACGGCCCTGTGAGGGTGTGTTTGCTGGCAGCACTAATTAAAATTAACAAACAAAATGCTTCAGACAGCACTGATTTACAGTAAAAGATGATGTCTCTGCCAGCTTTACTCATTAGACCCACAGGGGGATTAAACTCACAACCCCTGCACCATTAGTTAGTGTATTAACCATTGTGCTACAGCTCTGGATGCCTTGCTCGGTACCTTTTCATGTGCCATATAGGGCACCCTGCTGGGCTACTGTCTGCAGCTACTCTGTGCCAGTGACGCACACGGTCAGTTCCCCCTACCAGGCCAAGGTGCTGTGGGGGTGCATACCCCATCTTGTGTTCATCTATAGATTGCAGATCTGCATGTGCAGTGAGCCATGGGTATGGGTGCGTTAACCCAAATCCTGGCCACCACAGCAGACAGTTTGTGTGGTGACCTGACGTCCTTCAGCAGCCAGCCAGGGATCTGTTAGTAGCACTAGCAATATGGCCCACTAGTTACTTCACTGCCTGTAGAGCCAGGGGTCATGGGTTTGATCCCACAGTGGGGTTATTTGGTAGGGCTGTCTGAGGCATTTTCTTTTTTTAATTTAAATTGGTGCTGCCAGCAACAAACCCTCACAGTGCTGTCTCCTTACGGTGCCTCATCAGGCGCCCTATACAGTGCCCTATGAGGCACCCTATACTGCGCCTTATAGGGTGCCCCATAGGGGACGTTCTAGGGTGCCTTGGCAGACAGTGCACTTTATAATGTGCCCTCTGGGGTGCCTTATAGGGTGCCTTATGCGGCACTTAGGTTACGGCCCTGTGAGAGTGTGTTTGCTGGCAGCACTAATTAAAATTAACAAACAAAATGCTTCAGACAGCACTGATTTACAGTAAAAGGAGATGTTTCTGCCAGCTTTACTCATTAGACCCACAGGGGGTTTGAACTCACAACCCCTGCACCATTAGTCAGTGTATTAACCATTGTGCTACAGCTCTAGGTGCTCTGCTAGACACCTTATCAAACACCTTATGGGTGCCATACAGGGCGCCTTGCGTGGCGCTCTACAGGATGTTTTTTTAACACTCGTTAGGCTATGACGCCTGGTAACGCGCGTTATCTGTAACAATGTACCGCCCATGTCCTTATTTGGGATTTCTGCCTGTACCGCGGATCCTAACGCGAATCACACTAACGCAGTTTAGTAAACATACCCCTTAATGTGGACAAGTGCAAAGTTATGCACCTAGGAAAGAACAATGCAACATATGGTTACACAATGAAAGGAAAAAGATTTAGGCTTCATCATGGTTAATATGTTGAAACCCTCCGCCAAGTGTGCAGTGGCAGCCAAGAAAGCAAATAGAATGTTAGGAATCATAAGGAAAGGAATGGGGAATAAAATCAAGGATATTATAATGCCTCTGTATTGTTCCATGGTGCGACTACACCTTGAATATTGTATGTGATTCTGGCTGCCATATCTTAAAAAAATATAGCAGAAACAGAAAAGGTACAAGAGACACCAAAATGTAAACAGGATGGAAGAATACCCCTATAAGGAAAGGCTTAAAGGTTAGGGCTCTTCAACTTGTAAAAAGTTGGCTGAGGGGAGATATGATAAAGGTCTATAAATTAATTAATGTAGTGTCATGGGTAAACATAGATCGGTTGTTTACACCATCAAAAAGTAGAAAGACTAGGGGACATGCAATGAAGCTACAATGTAACCCATTTAAGACTAATAAGAGAAAATATGTTTTCATTCAACACATTATCAAACTCTAGAATTTGTTACCGAAGGATGTAGTAAAAGTTGTTATTGCATCTGGTTTTAAAAAAGGTTTGGACAAGTTCATGGAGGAAAGATCCATAAACCATTATTAAAGAGGACCCGGTTCCGAATTTGGACTTGGACTTGCCACTGTTGGAAACAGGATACTGAGCTTGATTGACCTTGGTCTGACCCAGTATGTTATTTCTTATGTTCTTATGGAAGAATGGGGGAAAGGACCAGGAAGTGCTGAGGAGGGTTTGGGAAACAATAGAAAAGGGCAGGAGGTTGTGAGGGGAGTGAGAGACAAAGAAGAACGGGATGGGCCTATGAAGGGTTGAGAAAGGTGGAAGTGGAGGAGGTGAAAGGGGGAAAGGGAGGTTGATTGGGGTAAGAGTCAGAAGAAATAGACTAAAGCCAGGGGCAGAGGCGAGTGGCAGAAAAGGTGTTGGGGACTGATGAGATGAGTGAGACAGAGGAAGATCGATAGGAGCTGGAGAGAGGATGAGTACGGTAAATAGAAATACGGGACTTAAGAGTAGTTGAAAGAGAGTGAACTTAAGACTGGGAAAGGCTAAATTTGTGGAAAGTGACATTGAAAAAGCGAAGATGCTAAGCAAATACTTCTGTTTTGTATTCACGAAAGAAAATCCTGGAGAAGGACCACGGAAGATTGACAGATATATGAAAGGGAATGGAGTAGATACACACTATTCACAGAAGATATATGTTTGTGAATAGCTTGCAAAATGGAAAATGGACAATGCCATGGGGCCAGATGGGATACATCACAGGATACTGAAGGAACTCAGAGAGGTTCTGGCAGGGCCTTTAAAGGATGTTTTCAATATATGCTTGGAGATGGGAGAGGTT
Source organism: Ichthyophis bannanicus (assembly GCA_033557465.1). Classification (NCBI taxonomy): domain Eukaryota; kingdom Metazoa; phylum Chordata; class Amphibia; order Gymnophiona; family Ichthyophiidae; genus Ichthyophis; species Ichthyophis bannanicus. The sequence continues at coordinate 1,784,960,845 of CM066031.1, read as the reverse complement.
CCACAGGAGTAGAGAAGGGCTGATGTGGTACCTCTTCACAAAAGTGGTAATAGGGAAGAGATGACAAACTATAGGCACAGCATGGATAAGCCACACCATGGCTTCATTATGATACTTCTTGATGTCACAGCCACATTTGACTCAGTCAGCCACAATGGTTAGAGCACTGGCTTGGGAACCAAGAGACCAGGGTTAAGTTCCCACTAGCACTCCTTCTGGCCTTGGGCAAGTCACTTAACCCTTCATTGCCTCAGAGAAAGTCCAAATTATCAATGTCCCTGTTTAATGTACATTACCAAGTTTAAGTTACAATGTAAACTGCTTTGACAGAAATGATAAAGTGATATAAAAAAAGTTAAAAAATAAATAAACATTCTGATATTATGACTACAATCCCTGGGATTAATGGACACAACCTTAAAATTCTGAACAGGTAGACAGCAGGAGGTTAAACTAGATTTGCTCCAATCTGCCCCTTATGATCAACATCAAGGGGGTTCCCCAAGGCTCTGCCTTGTCCTCCCTTTTATTCAGTCTCTATCTCCAGCTCATTTGTGAAATCATACAGGTTCATAATGTACTTTATCACATATATACAGATGACTTTATACTATACATACCTTTCTACAACATCCCCCACCTACACTAAGCTGTCAACATGTTTCATAGCAGTCACCAGCTGGCTCTCCAAATACAATCTCTCCATAAACGTTAAAAAAACAGAAGCTCTCCATATCACAAGAGACCCAGCTTTCCACCCTTCGACATCTCTGATAATCCCCGGAACCTCTCAAACTACTCTAGAAGTCAAATCCCAAGTACGCTACCTAAGCATCATCCTGGATATGCACCTCACACTGTCAGCCTCACACTGGATCAGCTGCACATCAACAAAACCTTAAAAATTGTTTACTACAAGATGAAAACACTACAGGACCTTTGACCATTATTAGACTCAAATGATTTCCGTATAGTCTTTCAATCCTTGGTGTTCCCCCATATGGCTACTGCAACATCATTCTCCAAGGACTGCCAAAATACATACTTCACCCACTACAATTAGCACAGAACACTGCAGCCTGCATAATACAAGATCGGAACACATAATGCCAATTCTAAAACAGTTCTACCGCCTCCCCATTGCAAGACGTATAAAATGCAAAGTCCTTTTGACTGCCTTCAAGATTTCCCACAACTTATCATCAGAACACCTTGAATCCCACATGCTTACAGTGCCAAATAGCAGATCCAGAAAAACAATTACACAATACTTTCACTGTCCTCCTGTCCAAGTTTAATTCCCCTTGTTCCATGTAACAATTATTTTAAGTTAATCTTTTTTGAATTTTTACTTTAATCAAGACAAAGCTTGTACAGAAAAGGAATCACATAAGAAAAGAAACAATGAAATAACGCCAAAAAGAAACCTTTGAATGAACATCCCTGTAGTCCACAAAACCAAAGGGGGTGTAGGAAGAATATATTCAGGCAGAAGGAACTTATCCTGAACAAAATTTAAAAAGTAATCAGAGGACAATGTGGCTGCAGAAAGGCCAAATACACTTACTCGGCTAAGGTGCCACATCTTGGCCAGTGGGAGCCGATGCCATTGGCAACCTGGCATTGATGAAAGAAAGAAGTCATTAGGTTGAAAAAAGATACATCAAGTTGATTTATACACAACAAGACATTTACAAGGAAATCAAAGGTATAAGAAGCACCTAGTTGCAACACAACTGGTTTGAGCAAAATAAATTGTTTGAGCCTTTTTTGAGTTTCTCTGGCAATAGATAGTCAGACCACAAAAGGGACGAGCGTGCTTTTTATAATACATCTTAAGTAGCCAGTCTCTATCAGACACAAGGGCACAAATAATGGGAAGGGTAGCAGGCTTGTAAGAATCTGATCCTGACAAGTTCAGAATTTCCGACATGTTCAGTACTTCCATATTCGTGTCAATAGGTGAACTGAAAGGCCCCTTTTTACCCACAGGTAAGTAGTAAGCTTTAGAAAGTGGAGGAATCAAATCCTGGGGAACAAGTAGAACCTCTATAAGGTATTTCTTGAACATCCATTGTTGAAACACCAAGTACCCTTGGAAAAAATTTTAAATATTTTATTTAAGCTTTTCCTGAATACAAGAATACATAATCCATAATTATACAGAGCACACTACTTATAATACTATTCAAAAATAACAGAAATCACAACATAATATACACATCAAGGGAGAAGGCCTGATTCAATCCAAAATAGGAAGAAGAATAAACAAAGAAATAAGGAGTGTAAACTCCACATAAGGGAGCAAAAATGCAATCACCTACCCATCCCCCAATACTTCCTTTGCAGACAAAAACTGATGCAACACAGAGGCGTCCGTATAAACATAATTTTCCCCTCAAGTGTTATTAAACAGCGGCATGGAAACTTCAGAAAAAAAAGAAGCCCCCAAAGCCACAGCCCTAGACTTAATTCAAGAAACTGCTTCGGCGGAAGCAGTTTCCCTTGGAAAATTTGAAACCTGTAGGTAAACCGCACAGGCCGAGTTTTCCAATGTTTCTAATTTAGATTTCAAAGATATGTTACTTTTATTAAGAGCTGTAGTTGTATCCGAGAATGCAGCCAATTTATGGTCACAATCCTCAACTTTTAGTTTAAATTGTTGGTCACACTCATGTAAGTCGCCAGCCTCTCGGAGTTTTACTACTACTACTACTACTACTACTACTGAGCATTTGTGAAGCGCTACCAGTCATACACAATTTGTAGTACTCTCGCTGAAATATCAGAAGTCTGATGAGCAATGACATCAGAAAGATTAGTAATTGTTTCCCAAATAGTCTCCAAAGTTATCTTCTTTAGGCATGGAAGAGCAAAGGAAATAGGCATTGATGCAAACAAGGGAACTTCCAACAAACTACCCACACCAGGGCCACTGGCCATGGGCATCACAACCGCCAACAGGAAATGTAGGCTATTGCTCTCATCTCTGCCATCGAATCCTTCCACAGCAAAGCCTTCACTGCACTGACTTTCAATGGAGCAGGCTCGTAAATGGCAGACAGAGGAGTAGGATCTGTCGGGTGTGGCAGCGGTAACCATGCATCAGGAGACAGGATGGTATCCAGGTCCGAAGACTGCGAGGATTCCTCCTTACCTTCTGCAGCAAAACCCACATGAATCTCACAGCCTTGGAAACTGCAATGAATTGGTCCATTGGACTGGTAACAACAGGCTGAGACTCTGTGGGGTAAGTCTTAGCTTTTCCTTTTCTTTTCAGCATCAGGAAAGCGGAACACACCTCTCATGCAGCCATCTTGAAACCAGACCCTCCCTGGACCCCAAGTAACAATTAAAGTACATTTATTTGTAAACCTCTTTGGCTTTGGGATAAAGAGGTATATAAAAATAGCTAAATAAATAAATATTGTTGCTGTCATGGGATGGATGTGGCGGGGTCGGGAGGGTAATGATTCCTCTTTCTTCCTCCATGCCTTGTTGCTCAAACCTGAGACTAAGGTGTCCCTTCCACCTTACTCCCCCCCCCCCAACAAACACAAACTCCCGATGAGCGTCCCAGATTTGCCTGCAAAAAAGCTGGTAGCCTTGTACTGTATGGTAATGCCGCATTTTGAGTTTAATGTGCAAAGGGAGTGTGGAAAGGGAGGGAAGTGGGAAGGGAAAGCACATCAGCTGTTAACGACACTATGGAGAGGTATTATGGAAAGATCTGTCAACACAGAAAAATATTCGATCTTATGAATACACCACTTGGAGTACAGACTATATGGTATACTTAATAATGTGCCCATGTTCCAAGTTGTACATGGGTTGTTCTCATAGATCTATGAAGGTTTGTTTATGTGAACAAATCTAGATTGAATACTGGTACTTTGACTGCCCCAAAAGCGGAACATTGCTTGCAACAGCATCACACCTTTGAACAGCTCCATTGGTATATATTGCAACATGTTTCCTCACATTGGCAAGGGTGTGATCAGGATGCATTTTTAAACTACAGGGAGCAGTATTTTATTTAAATTTGCTTCATCCACATGGTTTTAATGCACAAATCGAGTGGTATACCTTATACTGAAGAGACTCCCCCCTTACGTCATGCTAGGGGAGGGGTTAGTTGAATTTCAAAAGAAGCTGCGGCCATGTTTTGCTCATAGCCGATTGAACTCCAGAATGGATTAAGGATTCCATGCAGTGAAGAACTGGATAAAGGAACCCATCTGTACAAGCAGTCACCTGAAGCAGAACTGTAATGGGATAAGTTCAAAACGCATTGGTGGGTTTTGGTTGGAATGGGATTTTAAAAAAGCACTTTGAGATCACTTTAAAAAGAGAAATGGACTTGTTGGAGGGCGCTGATCTATAGCAACCTCATTATTCTATCCAACAAAAAATGTTTCTATATATCGGATGTTAGACTGGAGTTTCTGTTACATATAGGTCTTTGAGATTACACTAGGTGAAAATTAATGTCCTATATTACTGGTCCTTTTGGTTGAATAATATTCTAGTTTTTGTAGACAGTGGGGAGCCCTGAAAGAATGATTTAACATCATACAGTAACTGGCCTAACTGATGCGATGGGAGCTATTAATTGCACACATGCAGCACTTATCTCACCCGGCGACTGAGAAGCCACCTTTCGCAACCATAAGCACTTTTAGGGGTATGTTTACTAAACCCTCTTAACGTGCGCGCCGCGTTAGTCTGCAGGATGCCATAAAAGGAGTGGGCGGTCCAGTCAAAAGTAGCAAAACGTGATTAGCGCGCGCGCTCTTGTGCACCGTGCACATTAGGACACAAGAAAAGCACGCGGGAAGCATAAGCAGGCGCGCTGATGTGCAAACAGAAGAACAGGGCTGCAGTACAATGGTGCAGACACTGACAGATGGTACAGGGGTCATGGGTTCAATCCCCCACTGTGCCCAAAGAATAAGGCTGGCTGAGGCACTACCATTTATGTGTAATATTGCATTATGAGGCATTTTAATTTTATTTTAATTACTGCTGCTAGCAAACGCACTCTCAAAGTGCTGTAACTTAAGGTGCTGCATAAGGCACCCCATAAGGTACCCCAGAGGGTACATTTTAAAGTGCACAGTCCGCCAAGGCACCCTACAATGTTGCTTAAAGGGTGGCCTATAGGGCGCCATATAGGGTGACCTATGAGGCACGGCAAGGTCATAGCACTGTTTTTGATGGCAGCATTGTGTATTTAAACGCATGGAAATCTTAAGTAGGTGTGCTGACATGCAATGAGGAACAGCAGTGTAGCACAATGGTTAAGGTGCTGACTGATGCTATAGGGGTTATGAGTTTGATCCCCAGTGTGCCTAATACTTAAGGCTGGCTAAGGCATCAGCTTTGACATGTAAGTATTGTTTCCTGCAGCACTTTATTTGTATTTTATTAATTGCTGCCAGCAAACACACCCTCATGTGCCGTAACCTAAGGTGCCGCATAAGGCACCCTATAAGGCACTCCATAGGGCACATTATAAAGTGCACTGTCCGCCACGGCACCCTATAATGTCCCCTATAGGGCACCCTATAAGTCGCTCCATTGGATGCTGTATATTGCACCTTATATGGACGGTAACCATAAGGTGCCCTATAGGGCGCCCTATAAAGCACCCTCTGAGGCACCTTATGGGTACAGTACGCTGAGGGTGTTTTTGCTGGCAGCACTAATGTACATTAAAAATAGATAATGCGGGGGGCGGAGCCTGATGTCCAGCGGGTAGGACGCTTTGCGTTGAAGCTCCCGAGAGGCCTACTAAGAATCCTGACTTAATACCTATACAAATTTACTATTTCGCTCCGGGCTGACCGGGGCACCTCGGGGGGAATGGCGGCCCATAAACCAGCGCGCTTGGACTTCGGGTCTCCTTCTTCTTCTCATGGAAAACGCTCCAAAACAGAGGTGTCCTCCCCACAGAAGATGGTTCCATTTCGTGAAAACCCCGAGATGCACCTGGAGATTCTGGAGGAAATACGCGGCGTGAAGGAATTGGTGCAGTCCAATGGAGAAGCGCTTCGAGCCATGCGAGAAGACTTTGGAGTACTCCAGGACCGACTTGAAAGTCTTTCATTACGGCAGGACAACATGGCGGGGGTCCTCGACTCGCACGAGGTGCGCTTGGGCAAACTGGATGAGGCTGAGCGCCAGATACAGAATCTTCAAAAGGAGTTGGAGGATAGCAATAATCGAGCCCGTCGCAACAATGTGAGGCTCCTCGGAATGCCGGAGGGGGTGGAAGTAGGAGATATAAGAGAATTCTTGCTCAAAACTCTTCCCTCCTTGCTGAAGATTACTTTTCACCGAGAACTGGAAATCGATCGAGCACACCGTGTTCCTGCCCATATGGCGCTCAACCGCACGACCCCCCGGCCTATTGTCTTTAGTTTGCTACGATATCAACAAGTGGAACAAATTTTACATGCTGCCCGAGCGAATCATCATTTGGAATTTGAAGGTCATAAGGTCTCCTTCTTTCCTGATTTGGCAAAGCCTACCGTTGCCCGGCGGAAGAAACTCCTTGCTTTTCGCCCTCGACTTCAACGGCTACAGGCTCGCTTTGGCCTGTTGTATCCAGCGAAGCTCCGAGTGACTCTCCACAACCAAACCAGGACGTTCGAAGATCCTGATCTACTATCAACATTTTTAGACTCCAAAGAAGCAGAGCAGATGCGCTAATCCCAAATCTTGGACTCTTATTTGCCGGCTCTATCCGCCATTTTGAAGGGCCCGATGCGGCGGTCATAACCAAGCACCGAAATAGCCTGGACTTTCTTTCTTTCTCTATATGACTTTTGTTTTGTTGGTCTCCTATCCCTTCATGGTGTGTGCCTCGGTCGGATTCGGAGCACGCACAGTCCTACAGGTTATGTGTTTTTTCAATTTCGGCCTTCTCGGGGGTTTCTCCCCGCAGACACATGGTCGCCAGTAATTTTGGGGTTTTGCTTCTCCTCTACCGTACTGCGGTTTTCTTTGTTAATGTGGGGCGCTTCATTGTATTATATTAGTTTATTTTTCCTATGTCATGTGTACAACCAGATACAGTCAGTTTGAGGGACATAGTGAAATTATGTGTACTATCATGCTCAGAATTCTTAACTTTTCTGAATGGCCTTATGTAAAATCTTATCATTCACCGTCAAAGGCATTAATGGTCCACTCAAAGGCAAGAAAATCCTTAGCTATCTTAGCCATGAGCATGTTGATTTAGTGTTTCTTCAGGAAACGCATTTAAACTCTGCTGAAACACTGAAACTCAATGCTAAGCCTCACATGGTAGCTGCCTCTTCTCCCACCGTTTTCAAATGGTACGGGATAGCCACTCTGGTTAAGAAGTCTTAGCACGCTACTGTACCTGATATTAGCGCTGACAAGGAGGGTAGATGGGCCCGTGTACACCTTGAGGTTGGAGATAGTGAATTCACGTGTATTTGCATTATGCCCCGAATGTGGACAACCCTGCTTACTATGCAAGTATTGCGCAGTTGGCCTTGGCCTCTGCCAATGCCCCATTAATACTTGGTGGCGATTTTACTCAAGTGTTCCCTCAATCTTTTCTTCTCAAACAAGGTGCTCGTTGGTTGGAAGATCCAGTACCGAGTAGACCTGTGTGGCTAGATATAGAAGCGGGCCTTTGCAAACCGATTCCTCTTACCTTTCTCCCTGGTATGACTCTCCCACCAGACTCCCACTATCCACCAATGCTTTTAGACACTTTAGGTGCCTTTAATACTCTTATGCAATCTTTAGACTCCCGACTCTGGTCTGTGCAACTTCAGCATCGCCTTCGGTGCACTAGAGTACTCCCGCCATCGGCATTCTCTACACAAGGTTGATTGGAGACTTTCCGATCTCTCGGTAGTTCACCGGGTGTAGCATCCAATTTTACTAAACCTTCTGTAATGCTATCACTAGAGATGCCCCTATAGCGCAGAAAGTATGGGAGAGAGAATTGCATGTGACTTTGACCTCGGAGCAATAGAGCCTTCTCTGGAATAGAGGGACATGGGTTCCCGATCCGCCTCATTCATTCAGACCCTCTTCTTTCTAGCCCACCGGTGTTTTTCAACTTCTCACAGATTAGACAAATGGAACACTACTCAGGGCAATGGTTGCTGGACACGTCCTGCGGCCATTGGTTCATTGCCTCATGTTATGCATGAATATCCCGCACTACAGTATTACTAGCGTCGGGTCTGGGGTCGTATTTAGTCTATCTTGCACTCTCAGGAGCCCCTTTCTTGGAGGATAGTGGGACCTCGCCCAGTTGCGGGGATCCCCTCTCTCCCAAAAATGGCTTATCTCCTTCTGAACTTTATGCTTGGCATTGCTATTTCCCTAATTACGTACTACTGGAAAATTAGCTCCCACTTGAGCCCCAATGAATGGTGGAATCATGCCTATCTTTACAGTAACTATGACCAAATACCTCGTCTGTTCGCTTCTTCCGTTCAGACTCCTTCTCATTGGTCTCAATGGAAGATGCTCAATGACTGTGTACATTTTGCTAAATGCTCTCATCTGACTATCTAACTTTGTATATATCTCTGTCCCATGATCATGCTGTATTGTAGATACTCTTTTGATCGTTTGATGTATAATCACTGTTAATTGGAAACGCTCACATGCTGATATAATCGGGTAGAGAAGAAGCATCGGGGTGGGGGGTAATGGGTTTACTTTTCCTTATTGTATACTTGTTTTGTCTCTTTTGGTGTGTTGTTTCTTTTGTTTGTTGCAAAATGAAAATAAAAGTTTAAAAAAAAATAAAAATAGATAATGCTTTGGACAGCCCTATCAAATAACCCCACTGTAGGTTTGAACCCATGACCTTTGGCTTCAATGGCAGGGAAGTAACCAGTGGGCTACAGCTCTATAGCTGCTAGCAAGCCCCTGGCTGGCTGCAGAAGGACTGCACGTCACCACACAGTCTGCTGTGGTCACCAGGACAGGGTTAGCCCACCCGTACCCATGATGCACTGCACATGCAAATCAGCCATCTACAGATGAACACAAGATGGGGTATGCACCCCCACAGCACCTCGGCCTGGTAGGGGGAACTGACCATGTGTGTTACTGGCACAGAGTAGCTACACACTGTCACATTGTGTGGGTACTGTGCTCACCCTGAGGGTGCGGTGGGGCGCCCAGCACCAGGTCCACAGCACCTTCCATGGCAGAAATAGACCATGCTGTAGGTCCCCAGCAGTCCTAGTGTGTGAGGTAGGTAGTTCCTGTAGACACGCTTTGGATACATCTGTATTTCTCAGTCAGGTTTGACCCTTATGGACCCATAGGCAGTTTATGTACCACCACCCAACCCACCCTCTGGGGCTGAGGGTGGGAAATAGGGTCTCCCACTGACCGCAGTCCTGCTGGGGAACAGACACCCTACAGGACAGTCAGTGCAGCTCTGTACATATCAATAAAGCAATAGCAGACAGACATTAGGCCCAGAAATACTCAGCTGCACCCCACCACAATCTGATATTCTCCTGCAGCAAGTCTGCAGCCACTGCACCCTGCAAGGTGTTCCAGCAAAACACATACTAGTTGCAGACAGTCTGATAGCTAGTCCATAGGGCATGTTCCTGGATAAGATGCATGCACCCAGAACTGGGATGTCAGCATACACACCAAGCAGATATGTCAGTGATTGGGCCCCAAAAGTAAACCCAGAAATATCACATGAAAAAGAGATTATAGAGCACAATGGGGGAACCTGGCCATGCCGTGGTCACTGCTCAGTCAGGGTGAGAGTGAACTCCCAGTAGGACATACTGTGGCCACCCTGTCTGTGCAGGTGGTGGCCAGGCACTACAATGTCCCAGCCATTGCCCTATGCCCTGTGCAGATGCATCCTGGCCAGGCAACCCTGTCCGGGCTATACCCATGGTACCTTGCTCCTCATTATGCACATTGGCAGGCCAATACTGGCAACAGTGCTGGCAGTGTGGGCTGTGGAGGGTGTTTGCAGCCACCACACACTGGATAGACAGACACACACTCCCACACCTATGCCAGCATTGTGCTACTATAGAGGTGTTTAGCAGCCCTGGCCACCACACCAGTCCTGGACACAGTGCAGGCATGGATATGGTACGCAAAACTGTTGGGGGTCACTCCCCAGGGTGGTAAACACTATCAGAGACCAGACCTGAAGCACACCCCACAGACATCAGAAAGGTTGCTATGATGGAGCTCAATCAGCAAACTGTGCTTAACGTAGGAATTTCTATCTGCCAGTAATCATAGCAACCTTTTGATAGCTGTGTACCGTATTCCCAGGTGTAGGGTGGCATTGCTAAGGTATGCAAGTGCTAGTATTGGGAGATGCACGCAGGGCCCAATGTCCTGCCTCTCCAGGGGGCATTGGCTAATGGAGCCTGTGGGTGTGGGTGTGTCTGCCCCTGTTGGCTGCTGCTTTACAGCAGAGGTTCCCAACTCCAGTCCTGGTGTGCCAAACACTGTTCGGGTTTTCATGCTGTCCCTCATGAATATGCATGAGATACAACTGCATACCATGGGGGTGGTGCATAGATATGCAGCACAGGCATCTTTATTAGAGGCATCATGGAACCTGAATGGTATTTGGCCCTCCAGGACTGCATTTGGGAGACTCTGCTGTAGGTAATGCACCTGTTTATGGAGTCTGTGCTCTGTAGGGTAAAATGTAGCTGTTTTGGGCATGTTTACATCATCTGCAATAAAGGTTCTGTCTGTATTAGCACGTTGTAGTAGTGGGTAAAATATGGGGACAGGGTTGGCAGGCACCATAGCTGGGACTTGAACCTGTGATTTTCTGCCTCCAAACACACTGGTTGTTTGCACTGCACCACCGTGTTGCCACAGAGACAGTGCATTCCCTGGCGATACCATGACTGTTTATCCGGCAGGGCCTGTCTGTTGCAGTTCATGGCACCCACCTCACAGGGCTAGGCCATGGTCTGCTCTGGGCAGCTGCCACTGCCCCCCTCCACCATCAGTACCCCTCTGCCACCATGCTGGTATGCCCTTCTGCTGGTGGTGCTGGTGGTGTGCAGTCTCAAGCCATCCAGTGTGCAGGTAGGCGGCTGCCTATGGTGCGTTTTCTGGGGTAGGGGTGCCTGCATAGGCATCCACGCTTCCCCCCAACACCGCCTGCCAATATTCTGTGCCCTTGGAGGTACCTGCTGGGTACTATCCCCTGTGACACTGTGATAAACACTCTTGTGCCCATGTTGGGCCCTCATCAGTTGCTGTCTGGCTGCTGTTCAGTTTCAGCATTCCTAAGTGCCACCTAGGCATCTGCCTAGTCCGCACTGTGCCCCAGCTACACCACAGCATGTGCGCCTGCAGCCCTCTGTATCCCCTTTCCCAACATCTGTCCAGTTGCCCATTCCGACATGCCCGCCCTGCTGTTGTGGAACATGTGCACCCTATAGGAAACCTGTCCAATGGAGAGGGAAACCCTGATGAGCGCAATTGCACTATGGGATCATTCACCTTGTATGGGGACGGAGCGTAGACCCTTCCAAAATTCATATCTTTTTTTGGAGCTTTCTCGGGAGTGCTTTTTGATGTTTCCCATTAATATCACTATTGCCCAGCTTGGTTATGTTTTTTTTATATTTTGTTGGGGTTATTTTCAATGTTTCTTTGCACTTTTGTTCCTTGCATATGTATCACACTTATCCCTTTTTGTAGGTTTCCCTGCTTTTGCTGTACATTGCTGACAGAAATGGTTTCTCTGCCCTTTAAATCAGCTCTAACACCAGGGTTTCACTGGCGTTAGTTTTGAGCCTCGGATTTCACATCGTTAGTGTGCAGGGAGCCTCTCCCCTCCCACTCTCCACCCATTGACCCCTTCTCTCCGCCCCTGGGGAGCCTTCCTCCGCCCTCCGGGAGCCTTTCCCCGCCTTCAGTGCTCATTTGCTCCGCTGCGCGCGTGAGCGCGCACTAAGGCACATTTGTGCCCTGTAAAGCATCATTAGCGCGCGCTAAGGTACCTTAGCGCGCGCTAATTGCACAGCGCGCACGTTAAGAAGGTTTAGTAAACATACCCCTTAGTCACTGAATGTGCAGGTGCTGTTTGATGCGTAAATGAACATTCTGAATGTGATGGCTAGATCCCAGAGTCTTCTCACAATGCCGATATCCTGTGTCACTCAGCAATCTTCCAGCACTTTGAGGAGGAGAGGTATGCCCTGGATGGCAGCTGGGTAAGTATTCTTCAAGCATAGCCATACTCTGGGCTGGGCATGGATGTGCTGTGGTCATGCACACACCCACAGTGAAAGTGTGCGGCATCGGGCTGCCACATGTACTTATAAAATTTTGACCAGCTAAAGCACACATACAAACCCATTTACACATTTAGGTGATTTACGTGTATCGATGTCACATAATGTTCTGCAGCTGCTCATATAAATATCCCCTAAGGGGGGACATTTTTTAAGGAGCCGCGTAAACTGGAAATCTCCTCTTTTCAGTTATTTGCAAGCATGGATGGGCCTTTCTGCGCGCACTTTAGACAGTCAGTATTCTGTACATAAGCACATTGGGCCAATTACACGTCCTGTCATTGTGGACGTGCACTTGGGCAGACTGTGACAGAGTGAAAATTTACACGTGTAAATTATAGTATATTATAATTTCTGGGCTCAATATTCAACGCCGGCAGCTAGTGCAATTACAGTGGCTAGCCACCAGCGCTGAATATTAAACATGGATATTCAATGCCGGGGTCATTTGTGGCCCTGGCATTAAATATTCGGGGTCACCGCACAGCCGCAGATGCTGCAGAAGCTAACTGGGCAGCAACGATGTTGCACCACTACCCAGTTAGCTCCCGCGGGTAAAGATAGGCCAGCTTTTGCTGCACCTATCATTACGCACAGATCGCTAACCGGGCAGCCATGCAATATCACCACTGCCCGGTTAGCGATGGGTGCCACCTTCGCTCCAACTGCAATGCCCACAACATGCCCCACTGCTACAAGGTTAGCACTGGGGAGTGTAGCAGCGTCACTTGGGGATATTACTCGCTGAATATCCCTCTAAGCAGCATTTGCACGGTTTACAGCTCTGTAAACCATGTAAATGCCTTTGAATATCAGGCCCTGCATGCATACATTTGCACTCTGCCCATGTGCATGCCCACAGTGAAAGACACACAGTCGGCCTGCATTTTTAAAATAGGCATGACCGACGCACAGTGACCCGCCTGTTAACTAAGCGCGAGTTTATAACATTACCCTCCACATGCTCTCTTCTGTATTTTGCAACTAAATAAAAGAATGAAAGAAAACACTGAACTGAAAAAATAAAACACAACCATATTTGCTTGAGAGAACAAATGAAATTCCAGTGTAAGTGTTTTGGGCGGAAAAAATCTAATTAAATGCTTGTTTGCTAATGAACGAGTACAACTCAGGGGGTAGCCTTGATTACCAATACTGCATGATAGGCCATTGAAGATAAAATGGCATTAGTAATTCAAGTTATTTAGGTTTGATAAAGGCATATAGTCAAGTGTATGTCTTTTCAGATATTCACTTACACGGCAGCCTAGACTCTCTTCAGCAATTTAGAAACGCCTACGCATTTTCCTAGTCCTTGATAAAGGTCAGATACTCTACCTCTATTCCACTGCCCTTCTAGCAATATTAAATCAGTAAAGCATATTTTCAGCTACAGTTATATCAAATATATCTATGGCTGACCTCTTTTTATTGCATGATAAAACATTCCACAGACAAAATAAAGGTTTACTTGGAACAGAGGATACAAAGGCGGTCATTTCTGCTGATGCAAGTGTGCACCTGGGACAAGCGTCTTACAATTTTCCTTGATTCAGATCTTTTAAACAGTCAATTCAATGTCCTTCCATATTATGTTTTTTTTATTATTATTATTATTATCATCATCATCATTTTCAACTTGGATTTCAAACTACATTGGTTTGATATAGCATCTGAGGAAGCAGTTTGTAAATATTTTAATGAAATTAAACTCTTAAGGACATGTTTACTAAAATGTGGCAGCCTTTGCAGCTATTGTGGTGCGATGTAGAGATCCGTGGCACTAAGAAAATTTAAAGCAATGTCTGCCCCTCTGTCAGCATTCAATGTTTAGAAGGAGGGGAGGAGTGGGACACGATTGGATAGCTGGGATTTTTTAAGGGATAGGGAAAGGGGGGGGCCTTTGTGAACCCAACTAGCTTGCTGGGATAGAGGAACTGCCTGGGGTTGCACCGATGCCACCCAGACAGCTCTTGATGGGGATCAGGACCTGTCGAGGGGGATCAGTGCTGAAGGAGAGCGGGCACTTCTTTAAATATTGCTGATGCCACAGATCTCTACATCTTCTACACCAACAATATCGTCACATCAGGAGAGGGATGATCGGGACATGGGAGGGCTGCTTTGCAGCAGGGCAGATGGCTACTGCCTGCCACAGTGGATCGCTGGCAAATAATGCCATCTCTTGAAGTGGCATTATCTCCAGCTGCGATGAGGCCCGATTCAGCAGCCATGGCGCAACAAAGTTTCATGCAACTCGGCTCCAGTACTGTCCCCCTCCCCCCGGGTCCACCACGTGAAATACAGATATCGCAGAAAAGTGCCTATGATAACTGCATTTACACTGCATTAGCTGCTACTGCTTGGCGGTACTTCCATGCTAGCCCTGCAGTAGCCGCTAACACGGTTTAGTAAACATGTCCCTCGATGTCATTTATATAGATGTGTAAAATGTATGCATATTTATGTAAGCAATAGGCAAAGGTATTTTAATTGTTAAGTAATTTTAGGGCCCCTTTTACAGAAGTGTGTTATAATTTAGCAGTTACTGCATGTTAATGACCAAAATTAACGCATAGTGGCCAGGAGCAGCGGAAGGACTTTTTCTTGGGGGGGGGGCCCAAGTTCCTCCCAAGCCCTGCCCGCCGGCAGAGACCCTTCCTTTTCATAGACAGGGAGGGTCTTTGCTGTGATCGTGGCTTTTCTTCTGCCCACAGGGGATGGGATCCCCATAGGCAGCTTTTTGCCTGCCATGACGCGATTTTTGGTAAGGCCAGGGCCCATATGGCCCACCCCTTTCTGACACCTATGATAGTAACTACAATGCCTCTGCATTAACTGTTCGGATGTCCCCAGCTTTTTCCCATATAGTTCACACAGAGACAATACACTAACCATCATTAACTGCAGTGCAGATAACATAGATACACTTTACACCCCTACTGAGGTGGCCTTATCTTCTCCATGGTACCTGCTGCATTAACAGCTAACGCTCAATAACATATCACGTCTTAAGTATAAGACCCAGTCTCTGCCTAATCCCTGCCCACTCCCCACCCCATTCTATGCTTGTCAGTTAATGTGGGAATTAGCATTCGATAAGCGTTGAACTGTTGCGCTAATTATTAGCTCAGGTGTGTACTAAAGGCATTGCAATTCCTGTACTAACTGATTAACACACATTAGTAAAAAGCAACCTTAGTTTGTATCTCACTTTGGAAGCAGGCATTGATTTTTCTGCTATTAAAAGGACAGGAGTTAGATCAAGCAGAGCCTTCTAACTTTTGTCCTGTTTCCAAACTTTCATTCATGGCCAAATTAACTGAGAAAATTGTTCTCTCTCAGCTTAGTGAGATCATAGAAAGAACAAATGTCTTATACTCATGTCAGTCTGGCTTTAAGCCAGGTTATAGTACAGAAACTCTACAGGCCTCACTTCTCAGTGATATTCATGCAGATTCATTTGATCTAGTAGCATGATATTGGGTTATGACACAATGCACTTGCATAGTTCTCCTTCTACTTAGATTCCAGATCCTACTAAGTCTTCTATGGTTGTACTACTTCTGCTACTTCTCAGATAACTTGTAGTGTCCCCTAGGGCTCAGTGTTGGTCCCTGCTCTATTCAATTTATTCATTCGTCCCCTGGCTATACTTATCCAATCTGAAGGACTAAACTGCTACTATTTTGCTTATGATATACAGCTGGTCCATTCTGTTGATTCCTATCATTCAAATTTGGCACATCTGAATAAGTGTTTGGATTCCATTGCACACTCGGCTACTGGTAATAAACTAGATCTAAATTCTACAAAATCTGCAGCCATGTGCATTACTAGTCGACAATATCAACAAATGGGTTCCCCTATTTTACAACATGCTCCTATTAGGCTAGTTAATTCCCTGAAGGTCTCAGGGTGCTATGTAGATTCAGTCCTCAGTTTTGAAATACAAATCTCTTCTGTAGTTAAGAGCTGTTTTTCTGCATTACATCAATCACAGTTCTTTTTGGCCATATTTGAATAAGGAAACCTGGAGGACTCTAATGCACTCCTTTGTCTAAGTCGCTTGGACTATAATAATATTTTCTTGTGGTATTAAGTCAGCTCGTGTCAAATGTTTGCAGTGTGTCCAGAATGTAGCTATCAGGAGATATGATCATATTTTTCCAGTTTGGCCTCTGATTACTGGTTACCAGTTATCTGTCAGGCATGTTTCAACGTCTTGCTTCTTGCTTCCAAAGCATTTTTCATGGAATCAAAGACTATCAAGTGTCAGACTTGGCTTGAGTCCACACACCAATTTGCATTTTTCTTTTTAGTACCTCTACTCTGGAATACTTTGCCCACCTAATTTACATATAGAAATATATGAAAGGTTTATGAAAGTACTCAGAACCCTTTAGAGAGTGCATTTGGGGTATCACTGGACAGAGTGGTCAAGCAGTAACCAGTTCCTGTTCAACTGTATCCATTGTGTTATTGTATTAATTCCCTGTCTGCGCGTTCCTTGCACTGTTTTCCTACATATGATGTCTATAATTGTTAAGATGTAAACCACTTTTTGTGCAGATGAAAGGTGGTATAGTAAGAAACCAACTAAACTGCTCTGTGAACATTTTTCTTTTAAGTCAGCTATATGCTTTATTTCCTGCTTATGCCTTTCCTTTTCTCCTGTTTAGAGGATCGTCTTCTATCACTTCATCCGATTTGTGCAATCACTTGAAATTCTGGCATAGCTCTCGCCTCCTCACTCAAAGGTCCATCCATTTCTGGGTTTTCCCCATCACACTGTTATTCCAATTTCTCTAGGAAAGACAGATGGCAGCCCTTCACTGACCTTGAAGCTAAGATGCTCTCTCTTCCATTTAGCCAAAGTCCTCCAACAGCAGCCTATGGAGGAACCTGGTGTCCTAAATAATTTCCCAGCAGGATTCAGAGAGGAAAACAAGGAACAGCTGTGAAGAGGGATGAACCAAGCACAATCAAGTGCAATAAATAAATATAACCGATTCCATAGACATGTCAAACATCTTCAGAAGCCAAGATGCTCATGGTAGGGGTGTTTAAAAGATTCTTCAAAGATGAACATAATCAAATGATTTCAATGTTAAAGCTTGGAGAAACAATGAAGCCTTAACCAAAGTTGAAGCCAGCTGAAGAACCAATGAGAAATACAACAAAAGGTCACTTGGATAAGGTACAGTTGGGCATGTTTATTAAAGCCCGTGCTAATGTATGTGTGGGCCACGTTTCCAATGCAGGGGGTCTGCGCTAACTTCAGGGAGTGTGTGTATCCATCCCCTGCAGTTAGCATGGCACTGAGATGCAGCATCACACAAGGTGGCATGCAGACTCCTCTAATGCCACCTACTGAGGTGCACACTAAGGGCAGCAAGTGTGCTTAGCGCAAGCTAATAACGCCCATCCTAACTGTGACTTGCAGTCAATGTCCCTGTTCCACCCCTGACCTGCTCAGTCCCTATCCCATCATGCGCTGCCTGATTAGCCTGGGAGTTTTAGTGCTGGGGCCTGTGCTACCTTTTAGCACAGTGCTCTTAAAACGCACTAAAACCCGCATTACCGGGTAGCGCATTTTAGTAAACATGCCCCAATGTGTCTTAAGCAGCCAAGCTTTTATAATGATATACCTGCTAGTTAAAAGAAAGCATGCATGCACCGGTGAACTGCAAGCGGTCACTGCCCAATGCGGGCACTGCCACCTATACAGAGATGTGGTGCTGAATATATGGATTTGATTAAATGCTGGCACCAGCATTTAATGCAATCTGGCAACTACACTGGCTCAAAATTGACTTGATATGACTGATTTATTTACAAAAATGTATATGCTGCCTGTCTTGTCCAAATTAGGTTACCTAAAG
Organism: Ichthyophis bannanicus; assembly: GCA_033557465.1. Lineage (NCBI taxonomy): Eukaryota > Metazoa > Chordata > Amphibia > Gymnophiona > Ichthyophiidae > Ichthyophis > Ichthyophis bannanicus. Next base: position 1,784,942,643 of record CM066031.1, on the reverse strand, counting down.
CAGTGTACAATTATGTTTAAAAAATGTATAGCATAAAGAAAACAAAAGGAAAAAACCTTACAAAATATACCAACCAGCATCCAGTACTGAATCACCTATCCAAACTATAGTGAGAATAAGAAGGCCTTAATCCTCTTATGAAAGCAGAGATCATTTAACTCCTCGTATGCTTCGATGGGAAGGCCATTCCACAATACAGGGGCTGCAACTGAAAATCCCTGGACTACTGCATGCCAGTCACATCACTTTACAAGTAAGCACTCTTAATAAACACTCCTGAGAAGACCGATGTTATCCCAGAGCATGCCATTCTAAACTTTTTACCAACTGCTCAGGCCCCCTGCCTCTCAAAACCTGAAATGTCTGTGAGAAGAGCTTAATTTTAGCTCTTGCCATTGCTAGAAGCAAATGTAATTGGAGAAGGAGGGAAACGGCATCAGTTCTTGCACTTCCTGTGACCATGCTGACTGCCACATTAGGATTTGCAATTTGCAAGTAAATTTAGAAGGTATTCTAATGTCCAGAGTATTGCAATAATCGATGAGGCTCATCACTAAGTCATGCATCTCTGATCTCAAGGCATTCTGATCCAAGAATGGCCTCAGATGTCTCACTAGTTGCACTTTGATTTAAAATCCCCAACCATTACTCAGATGTGTGATTCCAAAGTCAAGTTTGACCTAACTTGACCTCTAGATTTCTAGTTTTTCACTACTGATATCTCATGGGCTCCATCAATAACTAGGACAGGGCTTAAAGCTGGAGTTTTAATCTTCCCAATTTACAGAATCTCTGAGTGAACTTGAACCACGTAATCAATGCAACTCATTCAAGTGTCTCAATACCAAAACAATCTTTGCCCAAAGGTACTATCATTTGCACCTCATTGACATAAATATAGCAAAATGATCAAATGAGAAGGCCCAATGGATTCAGAAAATTTTTGAAAAGCAATGGTGACAGCAGAGAGTCATAAAGAATTCTGTTCCTGGTACTAGAAAGGGAACCACCAGCTCTTAGCATATGTAGCTAGCCCCTCCGCAGACTGTGTATCTTGCAACTCTGAGTATAGCTATAGAGTATGGAGGGGAGACCTCTCCTTACTTCCTTTGGGGAGTCTTGAGAGGATGAAAGGAAAATAACTCTTTGACACCCTAGTTTTTTGGATGCCCACTAAATGCTCCCAGTGTCTCTCACCTTTTCTCCCCAGATTTTCAATCACTCCTGAAGAGGGCTTTAAACTAGGCTCATTGGGGATGGGTGAAGAAAGCCACCAGGTAAGTGACAGCCCTCAGGTAAATAAAACATTAAATACCTCTATTGAAATGGGTAAAAGGGGCAACACCTGGAAAGCAGTGTGCATAAATGTCCGTAGTATGGGAAATAAGATCCCAGATGTTGAGACTTTAATGAAAGAGGCTGACTTGGATTTAGTGGTGGTTACGGAGACATGGTTCACGGACAACCATAACTGGGATGTAATTATATTGGGCTATATTTTATTCAGGAAGGACAGGGTAGAAAGAAGGGGTAGAGGAGTGGCACTATATGTAAAAAAATAATATTAAAGAGGGAGGAGTGGCTCAGTGGTTGGGACAGGTTACCTCAGGCCAGAAGGCCAGGGGTTCAATTCCCGCATAGGGACAAGCAATCTCAGGCCAGAGGGACTGGGTTCTCTAGTCCCATGGCCACTCCTTGTGGCTTTGGGCAAGCCACTTAACCCTCCATTGCCTCAGGTACACTTAGATTGTGAGCCCTTCAGGGACAAGGGAATAAAAAGTACCTGTTAGTATACATGTAAACCACACTGATTCTAAAGAACACAGTATAAAAAAGAAATAAATATAAAAAATATAGCTATAGAATTACAGGGCTTAAAAGGAGGGAAGCAGCACTGTGGGTTAAACTAGAAAGAGGGAAAGGGAAATCAATTTCCATTGGCATGATATACAGATCTCCCTCACAGGGAGAAGATGGGGATTTAATAGAAGACATGCACATTTTTTCCATGAAAGAAGTGCTACTGATATGTGCTGTGGTGCTGTGGTGTCATATAGAAGTAAGGAGATCCTGTATTCTCTACAGGGAGAACTATTCCAGCAACTGGTAACAGAACCTACACATGAAGGGGCCATACAGGACTTGGTGCTTACCAATGGGGAAAGTGTTTGTGATAATATAAGGGGAGATCATCTTGTATCTAGTGATCACCAGATGGTGTGGTTCAGGACTGGGGCTGATAAAGCAAGGGTCTTAGACTTTAGGAAAACTAACTTTGCCAAGATGGGACAATACCTCAAAAAGTCATTAGCAGGATGGGAACTGCTGAGGATGTAGAAAAGTAATGGGCAAAACTGAAAGGGAGTATTTTAAGGGCAACAAACATTTTTGTTGGAAAGGTAAATAAATGTAAAAGGAAAAGGAGGCCATTATGGTTCTTAAAAGAAGTACCTATAGCTGAAAAGGAGAAGAAAAAGAGGGTGGGCTTCATAAAATACAAAAGAACACAGAGAGAGGAAAACAAGCATCAGTATTTGGGAAAGAACTTAGAGAAGCTAGGAAAGTAGTCAGGAAAGCAAAGATACAAAAATAAGAGATAGGCAATGCAATAAAAATGGGGGGACAAGGCATTTTTCAGATATGTTAGTGAGAGGAGGAAGTGCAAAAGTGGTATTGTCAAGGGTGAAGAGGAGGAATGTGAATGTAGCAGCTGATAAGGATAAAGTAGAATTACTTAACAAATATTTTTGTTCTGTGTTCACAGATGAAGGGCCAAGAGCAGGACCTCAGAAAACACCCACAAATAGGAATAGAAGTGAAGGGTATCTTGAAAGCTTTTCAGAAGACTGATCATGAGGAGCTAGCTAAACTAAAAGTAGACAAAGCAGTGGGGCCAGATGGGATACATCTGAGAATATTGAAGGAACTTGGGGATGTTCTAGTGGCTCCACTGACTTATCTTTTCAATGCTTCTTTAGGGTCGGGAGTGGTCCCAGAGGACTGGAGAAAGGCACATGTGGTCCCTTTATACAAAAGCAGCAGTAAGAATGAAGTTGAGAACTATAGTCTGATCTTTGTGGTGAGTACATTAATGGAAATGTTGCTAAAACAGAGGATAGTGAGGTTTACAATAATAAAACAATTGGCTTTATCAGCTCCCACACAGCACCCGATCGGCATCAGCCATCAAGAGCGGGCAGGTAAGTCCCTCCTGCTCCCCGCAGCAGAGGCCAATCGGACACTTACAGCCAGCCTTTTAAATCCAAGTGCCAGAGGTACGAACTGAGCTCCCACACAGCACCTGATCAGAGCCGGCTACTGAGAGTGGGCAGGTAAGTTGTTCCCGTTCCTTGCAGCAGAAGCCAATCAGGCCCTTCCAGACAGACTTTTAAATCCAAGCACTGGGAAGCACCTGCACCTGCTGGGCCCGTGCCTGAGGACCTTGCCAATGGGCCCTTTGGCATGGCCCTTAGGCAGGGACAGAGAAGGGGATTCAAAAAACATACACAAGACAACAACCCAACCAACAGGGATGCACAAGAAATGACTAAGAAGGGCAACACAATACAGCCATCAAACAATAGACAAGCAACAAGGCGAGCCAAGCACCAACAAATGAAACAAGCATCCACTGACATCACAGATCACTACTAAAGAATACTGCTGAGATCCTCATCAGTGTAACGGCTCACAATAACTCCCCTTTCCCTCATCCACTGGACCTGACATAGTGTCACGATCTGCCAACAAACCCAATATTGCCATTACACATAGAAGCCCAAGTGCTCAGGTCAGGACACCAGAGAAAAAAAAATGGCTCTGATAATTACTCAAGTGATTATTCTAGTTATCCTTTCACTTACTCAGATAAGAATAACTAATACTTCCATAATTCTGACTGGTATCATTCCAATGGTGCACAATCAAAGAACCTAACATAGTGTCAGCAATCCCTGCATATACCTGGGCAGCAACCAAGACTAATAAAAATCATTAGATCACCCTTCCCAGCTGACCAATAGAATAAGAGCCATCCACCCAAATATATGAAATGCGCTATGGTAAAAGCACCTCTGCACGCAAGAAGATACACCTTATTAACTACTACCTCAAAGACAACAAGCTGGACATTATGTTTGTAACCAAGTCGTGGTTCACTGAAACTGATCAGGTGCTCACAAACCAGCTCATCACATCGAAGATGGACTTACACAACTGCTCATGGATAAATAAGAAATGAAGAAAGGGCCTGATGTCCAGCGGGTAAGACGCTTCGCGCTGAAGCTCCCGAGAGGCCTACTTAGAATCCTGACTTAATACCTATACAAACTTACTATTTCGCTCCGGGCTGACCGGGGTACCTCGGGGGGGATGGCGGCCCATAAACCAGCGCGCTTGGACTTCGGGTCTCCTTCTTCTTCTCACGGAAAACGCTCCAAAACAGAGGTGTCCTCCCCAGAAGATGGTTCCCTTTCGGGAAAACCCCGAAATGCACCTGGAGATTTTAGAGGAAATACGCGGCGTGAAGGAATTGGTGCAGTCCAATGGAGAAGCGCTTAGAGCCATGCGAGAAGACTTTGGAGTGCTCCAGGACCGACTTGAAAGTCTCTCATTACGGCAGGACAATATGGCGGGGGTCCTCGACTCGCACGCGGTGCGCTTGGGCACACTGGACAAGGCTGAGCGCCAGATACAGAATCTTCAAAAGGAGTTAGAAGATAGCAATAATCGAGCCCGTCGCAACAATGTGAGGCTCATTGGAATACCGGAGGGGGTGGAAGCGGGAGATATGAGAGAATTCCTGCTCAAAACTCTTCCCTCCTTGCTGAAGATCACCTTTCATAAAGAACTGGAAATCGATCGTGCACACCGTGTTCCTACCCACATGGCGCTCAACCGAACGACCCCCCGGCCTATTATCTTTCGCTTGCTACGATATCAACAAGTGGAACAAATTTTAAATGCTGCCCGGGCGAACCATCATTTGGAATTTGAAGGTCACAAAGTCTCCTTCTTCCCTGATTTGGCAAAGCCTACCGTTGACCGACGGAAGAAACTCCTTGCTTTTCGCCCTCGACTTCAACAGCTACAGGCTCGCTTTGGCCTGTTGTATCCCGCGAAGCTCCGAGTGACTCTCCACAACCAAACCAGGACATTCGAAGATCCTGATCTACTATCAACATTTTTAGACTCCAAAGAAGCAGAGCAGATGCGCTAATCCAACGACTTGGACTTTTATTTGCCGGCTCTGTCCGCCATTTTGAAGGGCCCGATGCGGCGGTCATAGTCAAGCACAGAGATTACCTGGACTTTCTTTCTTTCTTTCTATGACTTTTGTTTTTTGGTCTCCTATCCCTCCATGATGTGTGCCTCGGTCGGATTCGGAGCACGCACAGTCCTACAGGTTATGTGTTTTTTTCAATTTCGGCCTTCTCTGGGGCTTCTCCCCGCAGACACATGGTCGCCAGTAATTTTTGGGGTTCTGCTTCTTCTCTACCGCGCTGCGGTTTTTCTTTTTTAATGTGGGGCGCTTCATTGTATTATCTAAGCTTATTTTCTTTTATGCCATATGTACAGCCAGATACAGTCAATATGAGGGACATTGTGAAATTATGTGCGCTATCATGCTCAGAATTTTTAACTTGTCTGAATGGCCTTATGTAAAATCTTATCACTCAACGTAAAGGGCATTAATAGTCCAATCAAAAGAAAGGAAATCCTTAGCTATCTTAGCCATGAGCATGCTGATTTAGCGTTTCTTCAGGAAACGCACTTAAACTCTGCTGAAACACTGAAACTCAATGTTAAGCCTTACATGGTGGCTGCCTATTCTCCCGCCGTTTCCAAACGGTGCGGGGTAGCCATTCTGGTTAAGAAATCTTTGCAAGCTACTGTAATTGATACTAGCGCTGACAAGGAGGGTAGATGGGCCCGAGTACATCTTAAGGTTGGAGATAGTGAATTTACATGTATTTGCATTTATGCCCCGAATGTGGACAACCCTGCTTACTATGCAAGTATAGCGCAGTTGGCACAGGCCTCTGCCAATACTCCATTAATACTTGGTGGTGATTTTAATCAAGTGTTAGACCCTCTGATAGATAGACAGCCGCCTAGAACGAGTAGTCCACCCAAGAGTCTTGCTACCCTTACAGCTCTGATGCAAGATCTTGCGCTGGTAGATATATGGAGGCTGCTTCACCCCTCCGACTTAGAGTTCACTTTCTTTTCTGCCCCCCATCACTCCCAATCTAGAATAGATTTCTTTCTCATTTCCAAAGCACTGATTTCTCAAGTAGACACGACTAGGACTCATCCTCTCCATATTTCAGATCATGCTGCCATATCTCTATCATTACATGTCACTGCGCGGGACGATTCTCCCCGAGCTTGGTTTTTTGATAGATCCCTACTGGGTCAAAAAGATTTTCAGGTTGATATAAAGGCCGCTATCCAAGATTATTTTCATTTTAACTCACCCCATGACACAGCGAGCTGGGCTTGGTGGGAGGGTTTTAAAGCATCTATCCGCGCAACTATAACTAGCTATCAAATTCGGCAGGGGAAACAAAGAAAGCAGCATTTACTGATTCTAGAGCAGCAGATACAAGCTGGGGAGCGTCTCCTCACGTCCCGTACTGACCCATGTATTTTACTCCGTTTACAACGCTTGCGTTTTCAATACAATCAGCTTTTGTACACTGCTGCTGTTAAAAATATTGAATCACAACAAGGGCTATATTATCGGGAAAATAATCGTGCTGGCAAATTATTAGCAAATGCCCTAAAAGGTCAAAAGGAAGCCAAGCGTGTTACCGCCCTCCGTAATCCGTCGGGGGGGGGCTTGGTCACTAAAGATACCGAAATCTTAGAACTCTTTCGTGATTTTTATACCCGGCTTTATCAATCTGAATGTGATTTTGAGCCAGATGTATTTGAACGCTTACTTTCAGGGGTACAAAGACCGACCCTATCTGACGAAGATAGAGTGGCCTTGGACACACCATTTACTGTCTCAGAAATTCATTCTGCTATCAAGAAATGTGCCTCAGGTCGAGCCGCAGGCCCAGACGGTCTCCCTGCTGAATTCTACAAAACCTTTCACGCTGACTTAGCTCCAGTTTTGAAACTTTATTTTTCTGCTTTGGCCGAGGAGGGTTCTCCTTCTGGGTCCTTTTCAATGGCAAATGTAGTAGTTTTTGAGAAAGAGGGGAGAGACCCGCAACTAACAGCTAATTATCGTCCAATTTCCCTCCTAAACGCGGACTATAAAATATTTGCCACCATTCTCTCTACCCGGCTCTCTGATAGGATGCCTACCTTAATACACCCAGATCAATGCGGTTTCATTCCTGGTAGATCAACTGCTGACAATGCTCGGACTCTATGCCATGTACTGACTACCGCAGTTAATCTTGATCGCCCATTTGTTGGCCTCTCACTAGATGCTGAGAAGGCCTTTGATCGCTTAGAGTGGCCCTTCCTGTTTGCAGTCCTCCGCTGGTACGGATTCGGGGAAGGTTTTCTCCGTTGTCTTCGCACCATGTACGCACAGCCTACAGCCAGTATATGTGCCAATGCTTTAAAGTCTCAGCCTTTTCCCCTTCAACGCGGCACTCGCCAGGGATGCCCACTGTCTCCACTTCTCTTCGATCTTGCACTCGAACCCTTGGCTTTACTAATCCGGCAATCGGAGGAGATTCATGGAGTCCCCTTCACCCATAGGGAAATCAAAATTTCAGCGTATGCTGATGACCTTATGCTTTTTGTCTCTATAGACTCAGTACCGGCTGTCCTAGAGCAAATTGGTAAATACTCACAACTGTCCGGTTATAAGATAAATTGGACCAAGTCAGTAGCCTTTCCATTAAATCCTTTGCTTCATCAGGCAGATATGCAACCCTTCCCCTTTTTATGGCAACCTCGCATGGTCAAATACCTTGGGGTTCACTATTGTTCTCCTTTGGAAGACACTATCTCCTTCAATGCCAAAGACTTAACCTCTAAAGTCCGGGCGCTTACTCACCGCTGGACTCCTTTAACACTTACCTGGTGGGGTCGATTAGAAACCATAAAAATGATGATTGTTCCGAAAGTGAATTATATCTTAGAAATGTTGCCCTGTCTCTTCCCTCGACGTATATATAACGATATAGAGGGCCTTCTGACTAGATACTTGTGGCAAAACAAGACACCTAGGATAGCGAAACATAAGCTGCAAGCAGATAAAGAAAATGGGGGTGTCAGATTCCCTGATTTCCTGAAGTATCATCAATCTTTTCTTCTCAAACAAGGCGCTCGTTGGCTGGAAGATCCAGTACCGAGTAGACCTGTGTGGCTAGACATAGAAGAGGACCTTTGCAAACCGATTCCTCTTACTTTTCTCCCTGGTATGACTCTCCCATCAGACTCCCACTTTCCACCAATGCTTTTAGACACCTTAGGTGCCTATAATAATCTTATGCAATCTTTAGACTCCCGACTCTGTCCGTTAGACAAGCTCCCACTTTGGTACAATACTCGATTTCGAATACAAAATAAGCCGATGGCGTGGAGCCCCTGGTACACTAGGGGCATTTGGATTCCTAGTCAGTTGTTCCATGAAGGTCGCTGGAAAACTTTTAGTGAATTGCAAATTGAATTTGGTCTCCCAGCGAAACACTACTTTCAGTTGGTGCAACTTCAGCATTGCCTTCGGAGTGCTAAGGTGCTCCCGCCATCGGCCTCCCCTACACAAGGTTGGTTGGAGACTATCCGATCTATCGGTAGTTCACCGGGTGTAGCATCCAATTTTTACAAAACCTTATGTAATGCTATAACTAGAGATACCCCTATAGCGCAGAAAGCATGGGAGAGAGAATTGCATGTGACTTTGACCCCGGAGCAATGGAGCCTTGTCTGGAGTAAAGTGACACGGGTCTCCCGATCCGCCTCACTCACTCAGACACTCTTCTTTCTAGCCCACCGGTGTTTTTACACTCCTGACAGATTAGCCAAATGGAACACTACTCAGGGCAATAGTTGTTGGACATGTCATGCGGCCATTGGTTCACTACCTCATGTTATGTATGAATGTCCCGCACTACAGTATTACTGGCGTCGGGTCTGGGGTCGTATCCAGTCTATTTTGCACTTTCAAGAGCCCCTCTCTTGGAGGATAGTGGGACTTCGCTCAGCTGCGGGGATCCCCTCTCTTCCAAAAACGGCTTACTTCCTTTTGGACTTTATGCTTGGCATTGCTATTTCCCTAATTACGAAATACTGGAAAAATAGCTCCCATCTGAGCCCCAATGAATGGTGGAATCATGTCTGTCTCTACAGTAAATATGAACAAATACCTCGTATGTTTGCTTCCCCCATTCAGACTCCTCATCATCGGTCTAAATGGAAGATGCTCAATGACTATGTACATTCTGCTCAATGCTCTCATCTGACTGTCTAAATTTGTATATATCTTTGTCCCATGATTATTCTGTATCGCAGATACTCTTTTGATTGTTTTGATGTATAATCACTGTTGTTTGGAAGCGCTCACATGCTGACATAATCAGCTAGAGAAGAAGCGTGGGGGTGGGGGGTAATTGGGTTTACTTCTCTTTATTGTATACTTGTTTTGTCTCCTTTGGTGTGTTGTTTCTTTTGTTTGTTGCAAAATGAAAATAAAAGTTTTAAAAAAAAAGAAATGAAGAAAGATATTTGCCCTCACCAGTAAAGACCTTAAGTTCCAGGTTTCCACATCCTTAACAAATGACACCCTGAATGCACTTCTAATCCAAAATGACCTCCTATCCATATGCTTAGCTTACAGATCACCAACTTCGACAGCTGACGACCTATCTTCATTAATAGAGCTTGCATGCTCCCAAGTAGCAATGGACAAACCATTCATCCTGTTAGGAGATCTAAACCTAAATTCAGCACCCACAAACTAAGTCTCATCCTTCCTCGAAGCAATTGATGCACTGGACCTATTACAAATCATAAACTCTCCCACAAACAAAGGAGGAAACATTTTGGACAAGATATTCATACTTAAACAGATGGCCGCACAGAACAGCCTGACCATACCATTACCATGGTCTGACCACCACATGATTTCATTCGATCTCTCGCTGACCAAGACCAACCACAAAAGCGAACCACAACACCAAGGAATATGCAGATTCCAAGATTTCAACAAGTAAGCTCTCCTCGAACACATCACCACTCTAATGGAATCACCCCCAATGGATCTCACAAAACTTGTAGATGATTGGAATAATCTGTTATCTACATTTGCAATATTCCCGTCAATGCAAACATTGAGTCAAAACTCCACAGCACCCTGGTTCTCAAAAGATATAAAAGAAGCAAAACTCAAACTGAGACAACAGGAGCGCAGATGGCACAGAACACAAGACCCCGAACATCAAAGAAAATACTCCACCAAGCAAGTAGACTACAATAAACTGGTAAATCAGAGGAAATGAGAATATCATAGTAACCTCATTTCCACCAATCTAGAGAACTGTTCGATATCACCAAGTCACTCATACAAGCTCTACCTATTCCAAAAGGTACACACTTGAGCTCACAGGATTATGCCTCCTACCTCCTAAACAAATTCCCACGAGCTAAGGAAACAATAGCACTAGATCAACTAACAACGAACACAGCCAGCAGTTCACCAAAATGGACCTTGTTCAACTCAATCTCAAAAACTCAACTGGACCATATGCTATCAGTCTTGAAGGATTACATCAATCTTGAAGGACTACACAAAGGGACTGCTACTTCTAGAGAAAGATCTGCAATTGTACGTATTTACTTCTGGGAATTTTTCTAAATCTTGGGGAAAAAGGAATTCTTTAGATTAAAGCTAATTAATCTATGTAAATTAGAATCCAGTGTTTTTGTTAAATCAGTCAGGGCCTAGAATCAGCAAAGAGCTTTAGCTAAATTAAAAATTCAACAGATAGCTTTCAGTTTAAGTTTAAAACCCAGCAGAGAGCTTTCAGTTTAAATTCAGAACCCAGCAGAGAGCTTGCAGTTTAAATTTAAAACCCAGCAGAGAGCTGCTAGTTTAAATGTAATACTCAGTCAGGGCCTAGTATCAGCAAACAGCTTTCAGTTTAAATTTAAAATCCAACAGAGAGCATTCTGGTTAAATTTAAAACCCAGCAGAGAGCTGCTAGTTTAAATTTAAAACTCAGTCAGGACCTAATATCAGCAAAGAGCTTTAATTTAAATCAGAGTATAACAGCATAAAAGGAAAAAAAAAGGTCAGTATTCTTTGAGCAATAAATTGCTTCTCGAGACCTTTACAAAGAGGCCTTTTAGATAGGGGGCAAGAGACCTATGAGATTGTTTTAAATAGGTGTTAAAGCCAATTAACAGATCAAAGGGGCATTTTGAAAGACTACCTCTATCTAAGCAAGAGCTGTGTGAATCACCCAGGAAATTGGTCACAGATTACCTCAGAAGCAGAGGACAGGGTACTGTGTAGCAGCCAGCTTTTTTTTTTTTTATTTATGGATTTTAACACTATACAATGCCAAAAAGTAAAGGAGATATGTAAGCACCCACGAAAAACCACAAGCAACTATAAACAAAATACAAATCACATCATTGTGGGAAGCAAACTATATAGACCACATCAAGAGAGCAGAATTGTGATATCAAATAACAAACCACATCTTCCTAAATGGAAAAGAAAACGGGTCAATACAGACCACAATATTGGAGGCATATATAATCAGGATCACTAATCCCCAACCAAACCCTGACGATCTAGCAAAAATTTCTCCAGATGTGATACGTCCGAGAAAACATAAGAAGCATTATCATAATTAATGATACACTTACACGGAAAACGCAAGAAAAATGAAGCACCCAAAGCTACAACCCAGGGCTTAAGAGTTAAAAATTGCCTCCGGCGCATTTGGGTGGGACGAGACACATCCGGGAAAATATTTATAGGCTGTCCACAAAACTTAGCAGACTTAGCCCTAAAAAAGGCTCTCAAAATACGTTGTTTAATCAAAACTGACGCAAAAGTAACTAACAAAGTAGAACGTTGAGATATCGTATCAAGAGAATCCTCTAGGAAAGCAGTGAGATTTGTTACTGAAGGAACAATTTCATCCAGTTCACCTTCAACAGGATTAATCCTCTTCGAACTAGTGGCGACATAATAAAGTTGCATAACATCAATAGGGTCGGATATAGCTAATATTTCCTTGAAATACTTTTCCAAAAGAATTTGAGGCGACAGTAATGAGGACTGCGGAAAATTTAGAAAACGCAAATTACATGCCCGAATCGAATTCTCCAAAGTTTCAACCTTTGAATGTAAAATTAAGGAATCTTTAATTCCAGCCACTTTAAGAGCCTGAAGAGGAGAAACTTGGGAATCCAATTTTGCAACAGCCATAACTAGCATCAAAACTTTCTTATCCAGCTGCTGTACAGATAAAGCAGCCTCTTGAGAAAATTTGCATAAAGAAGTAACAGCCAAAGATACCTTAGTATCAATACACTTTAGAGCCCCCCACAAATCCTTTAGGGTAATCTCTGCATCTGGTAGCAAAGCTGCGAGTTCAAAAGAGCCCTCTGCATTTGCCAACTGAACTGGGGAGGGAATACATACTAAATTCTCTTCCCTGCTAACCTCTGAGGAGACCCTAAAACTTACATCATCCTTAGAAACAGGGCGAGGAGGAGGAGATCTCCCCCCGGGGCTTAAGGAAGCGCCCTCGGGGAACGACTGTGCCAAAGGCTTGGAAGCAAAATGCTTGTCCAGAGGCTTAACACCACCTAAACCGGCCTCTGAAGTTTTGGGCAGTGTCTTTGCCTTCCGCTTACCCATATAAACACCTTATCAAGACCAATAGATATAAGAAACAACACGGAAAAAGTAGAGAGCAACAACAACTACAGCCCAAAACCTTCAGCTCTTACCAAGACAGAACTAACCGTCGCAGTGACGTCGAAGGGGCATCAAAGGGGCAGAACCTGCCCCTTTGAAAACGCCCCTTCGAAAAACGCCCCGCAATCGCGCTCCACAATCGCGGAGACAAGGATAACCACTTTATATAAAGCAAAAGGTCCCACAGAGAGCAGGCTTCCCCGAGCATGCCTGCCCGATGTAAGCAGGGCAGTAGCAGCATCGGGAACCAAAAGCCAGCCACAGCCGCAGCAATCCAACGGCCCGATGTACAGGGTCAGCACCTCCTCATGATCCAGCAATCTGCTCTGCCTCCGGAGTGAGTGGAAAAGCTTTTAAAATCCACCAGGTCCCACAGACAGCAGGCTGCCCCGAGCATGCCTGCCTGATGTAAGCAGGGCAGTAGCAGTGTCTGGAACCAAAAGCCAGCCACAGCTGCAGCAATCCAATGGCCCAATGTACAGAGTCAGCACCTCCTCATGATCCAGCAATCTGCTCTCAGCAGCCAGCTTTAATAAGTCTTCTTTCCTTGCCTCCCTCCCTCCCCGACTCCCACCCACCCACCCACTCCTGGAATAATCATAGCTTTATATGTGCTTAAACCTCTTAAAGGAAAGGAGTTTCCATATTCACTCTCAGGTGCAGCTGTTTTTCCTCATCAGGCATACATTAAGGACCTGAGATTAATTAAGCTTGAGATAAACAAAGTCCATTAAATGTATTAGATATAGTTTTATTAGAAAAAGTATCCCCAGCAAACCTTAGTAAGTAAACAACTTAAATACCTAAATATAACCTTAAAACTAAGATGCAGGCAGCAGTCCAGCAGTGAGATGGAGACTTTCCAGTCTTTTGCATTGAGTGTCATATGTATGATTTTCTCCCAGTTGGTGAGGGGTCTTGCGTGTGAATGAGGTGCAAGGAGCTCTTTGCTCTCAGGGAACGAGACAGATCTCTAGAGGCTAGAATAGCAGACTTGGTGGACATAAGGAAGACAGAGAGGACCTGTCCGGTTTTATTGTTCTTATTTTTCCTCTCTCCATTTCTGTTTCCTGCATAAATCCTGGCATTTTTTGTACCTACATCCTTATCTATTGGCACAATTATAAAGATAAATCCTTAGAGTTATGTTACTATATAAATGAGTTAGAATGATATAGGGTTAGTTATTATAAGCTGAAGAAAGGATAGACTTATTATCAAATTACAATTGGTGGGGGTTCCTTTGGAACCCCTATCAATTACATCATTTACTGATGAGCTATATTCATATGATTTCTTTCTTGCTCTGCCATATACTCCATAGATATGCTCCTCGCAGGGGATTTTTTAACATTTATGTATGATTTTCTCCTAGCCTAATGGAACAGATGACTGTTTCTCAGTAGAATGAATGAGTGTCGTTACAGTGGTGAGTTTAGAATTTTTTCTGTTCTGATACAAAATGACCATCAAGTATGCCTCTTATATTGTTTCCTCGTGAATGGCATTCTCTGTTTTTCTTGATATTCTTTCTGTACTTTATAGTCCTATCAATTATCAATTTTCTCTATCACTGGTTGTACAGTATTTGTTTTTATGGCTTTTACTGTTATAATATATTCACTTTCTATTTATTATTCCAGCTGTTATGGTTTTTACTTTACCAATTTCCATTAGATTTTTATGTATAGACTTTTTATTGGGCTCTTTTTATATTTTATATGTGTTTTTACATTAGTTATTTATTATTTTAATGGTTTCATTTGATGTTTTATTTAATGTATGTATGATTTTTTAACTTTCCTTTTATGTATGGTTGTCTTTTTAAGATCGCAGTCCCCTGATGAAGGCTTTGTGCCAAAACACGTGTAGGGCAGACCTCTGACACATGAATAATGCTCTGTCTTCCAGTGGCGTGGCTCTCCTGCTCTTCTTTGGTTTCTGTGCTCTGCAAGAGAGGTGTTTTCCTCTGTGAGGTTCCCAAAAAGGTCCACAGATTACACAATGTTTATTGTTACATCATTGAGTGTCCCCTAGTCTTTCTACTTTTTGAAGGAGTAAACAACTGATCTCCATTTACCTGTTCCACTCCATTCATTAATTTACAGACCTCTATCATATTTCCCCTCAGGTCCTATTAAGGAAAAGGCTCTAAGGGCAGTTTTTGAAGGAGGCATGCTAATAAAAATAGGCAGTGAATACTACAGAACACAGGACAGATGACCTCAGTTTCTCTCATGGCCAAGTCTGGTACTGTCCTTGGCCCATGAAGAATGCAGTGGAACCTGCTGTCTTGCTCCCTGGTATCTCTCAGAAAGCTTCCCAGCACAGTCTGAGCCACCTCTTCTGATGAAAAGCATCCAAAAATCAATTTCCTGCTGATCTGAATACAGTAATAGAGCTGGGCTTCACTTGGTGCCATGGCTCCCAACTCACCTTGTCTGGTCTTGCCTCCCCTTTTCTTTAATGATGCCCACCTTGTTACTGCTACAAATTTGAAAAAAGTATAAAGCAGTATGGGTCTTTGGAGCCAATGGATACATTTATTTATTTATTTATTTATTTATTTACATTCTCTTAAATACCGTGCTATTCTGCGTCAGTGCGGTTTACATTGAACAAACTGAAATTACATTGAACAGGGCATTATAACTTGGAGATAACTATTTTACAGGGAACATGGGCTATGGAGGGTTAAGTGGCTTGCCCAAGACCACATTGCTTGTCTGAAGAGTCCCAGGCTTCTCTGATGCAACTTACTGTTATTGAAGGGCAGGAATGCATCAAACTTGCTGCATGCATATGGATTCCAAAGTCTTCAAGCTGCTTTTTGTTTTGCCTCTCCGCTGTCCATTGCTTGCTTCCATTAATCCCACAGCTGGGTCTGGCCAGCTCACTGTGCTGACCGTGCTGCCCTTCCGTGATTGCTACCCTGTGCAAGCGCATGGTTTGCATTGCATAGTGGGTCACTCTGGCCATCGCTGCTACAGACCTCCATGACACAGATGACCCCAGTTGTATAAATGACTGATCTCAACCAACCTCTCAGGCTTCAGTTATGCCTAAGATAGTGGCATAAATTCCACCCAAGCAGTTCCCGCAATGTGGGGGGGGGGGGGCAAGGGTAAGAAATGCACCCCTCTTGCACGCTGCATTTTATTTTAATTTGTTTGCCACTCTGTCTCCATTTCAAGCCAAGTGGCTATCACCTACTTTGCTGAAGTCTCGTGATAATAGCCATACCACGAAACTTTGACCTAAGAGGTAACAGCCTAAAGGAGAGGCACGGCGGTAAACAAGTTAAAGCAAGTTTGCCACATGAGGGAGGCATGACAATGGGGGGGCACTACAGGGGGGGTGCTAGAATGAGGGGTACCATGGTGGGGTGCGATAATAAGGGGCACCATGGAGGGAGTGACAATGGGGGCCCCCTCATTGGAACTTTCACTGCTGGTCTAAGATGACCCCTGGAGAAGGCTAGGACTATTTTCTAGAGAACTTTGAGTGAGCCATCTGCTAGCAGGATGTCCCGAGGCCACCCAGACCACGTACCTGGGTAACCCGATGACTTCCATACTCTATCATTCTGAGACAGGATTACCCAGAGTTTGGGACTCTGAGCACAGCTGACTGCAGAATTGGCAATCTCTGAAGAAAAGTTGTTCCTTGAGATCTTTCCCCAGATGTGTACCTTGTGGATCCAAGATACTTAAGTTCCACTAGAAATGCCAGCTTGAGAAGCCCTATTTGCCAAGAATCTAGGGTCTGCAGAAGACAGGAACCTAGGAACAATCAAGGACAGCCAACTCCCCTAATAACTTTAAAAAGTTATTAGATAGGAAGCTGTGGATAAGAAACTGGTTAGAAGATAGAAAACAGAGTAGGACTAAATGGCCAATTGTTTCAATGGAAAAAGGTGAATACTGGAGTACCTCTTTGATGACCTGGAAATGGGAGCAAATGAGGTGAACACATTTACAGTTGACACAAAATTATTCAATGTTGTTAAATCAAAAGAAGATTGTGAAAAATTGCAAGAGGGCATTGAGAAACTGGAAGACAGGGCATCCAAATGGCAGATGAAATTTAATATGGACAAGTGAAAAGTTATGCATTTAGGGAAGAACAACCCAAACTACAGTTACACAATGCAAGATTCCACATTAGGAATCACTGCCCAGGAAAAGGATCTAGGCATCATTCTGGATATTACACAAACTCCCTACTCAAAAAGCAAATAGAATGCTAGGAATCATAAGGAAAGAAATTAAGAAAAAAAAAACAAGGAAATATAATGTCCCTGTATTGCTACATGGTATGACAGCATCTTACATAGTAACACAGTACATAGTAACATAGTAAATGACGGCAGATAAAGACCAGCATGGTCCATCTAGTCTGCCCAGCAAGATGGCAAGAGTAGGTGCACCTGTCACTCTGTGCAGGCCACCCCTCCCCATGTCTTTGTTTAGGGGTAAACCCACCACTCCATGTAGGACACCCCTATTTGTTGAGACGTTATATGGTTCAGAAGTTAGATGGTACTGTTTATTTTGTTTTTATCCTACTGCTGTAAAGGGATCCACTGTGTTTGTCCCATGCTGTTTTGAATTCCATCACCGTGTTTGCCCCCACCACTTCCTTCGGGAGGGCATTCCAAGCATCCACCACCCTTTCAGTGAAAATTTTTTTTCTGATATTGCCTTTCAATTTACCACCTTGCAGCTTCATGTTATGCCCTCTAGTTTTACAGCTTCCCCGTCTTTGGAAGAGGTTTGTTTGTTCATCATTTCTCTTTAAGTATTTAAAGGTCTGAATCATATCTCCCCCGTCCCTCCTCTCCTCCAAAGTGTACATATTTAGGTCTTCAAGTCTCTTCTCATAAGGCTTCTGACGCAGGCTCCAAATCATTTTGGTCGCTTTCCTCTGAACAGTTTCCAGTCTTTTTACATCTTTTGCAAGATATGGTCTCCAAAACTGAACACAGTATTCCAAGTGAGGCCTCACCAGTGACTTATACAGTGGCATAAGTACCTCTTCTTTTCTGCTGGTAATCCCTCTCTGTATGCAGCCCAACATCCTCCTGGCTTTTGCCACCGCCTTGTCGCACTGTTTTGCCACCTTGAGATCATCAGAGATAATCACACCAAGGTCTTTCTCCTGAACTGTGCATACCAACCTCGCGCCCCCTATCTTGTACATTTCCCTTGGATTTCTGCTACCCAAGTGCATGACACTGCACTTTTTCACATTAAATCGTAGTTGCCAAGCATTAGACCAGTCTTCCAGCTTTTTTAGATCTTTCCTCATGTTAACCACTCCCTCGGGGGAGTCCACTCTGTTGCAAATTTTTGTGTCATCTGCAAAAAGACAGACTTTTCCATTCAGTCCTTCAGCAATATCACTCACAAATACATTGAACAGTGCTGGACCCAGGACCGAACCCTGGGACACCCCGCTAATTACCTTCCTCTCATCCGAGTGTGCTCCATGTACAATCACCTTCTGTCGTCTGTCAGTCAACCAGTTTTAATCCAGTTTACCATCTTGGGACCCATCCCCAAGCTACTGAGCTTGTTGACAAGCCTCCTATGAGGAACAGTATCAAAGGCTTTGTTGAAATGCAGGTAGATGACATCCATCGCATGCCCCTGATCTAGTTCCTTGGTCACGCAGTCAAAGAACTCAATCAGATTTGTTTGGCAAGACCGTCCTTCAGTAAAACCATGTTGCCTCGGATCTTGCATCCTGTTGGTTTTGAGAAAGTTCACTATTCGCTGTTTCAGGAGCGCCTCCATTACTTTTCCCGCCACAGAGGTAAGGCTCACGGGCCTGTAGTTTGACACTTCTTCCCTGTCACCACTTTTGTGTAGAGGTACGACATCAGCCATTCTCCAGTCCTGAGGAACCTCTCCTGTTTCCATGGATCTGTTGAAGACATCCTTTAGCGGTCCTGCAAGAACCTCTCTGAGCTCTTTCAGTATCCTAGGATGTATCCCATCCGGTCCCATGGCTTTGTCCACTTTCAGTTTAGCAAGTTGTTCTAACACCTCGTCTTCTGTGAATGGTGTGGTATCTACTTCATTCCCATTTTTATATTTGGGAGTCACAGCTGGTCCATCTCCAGGATCTTCTTTAGTAAAAACAGAGCAGAAGTACTTATTTAGCAATTCCGCTTTTTCAGTGTCACTTTCCATGAGTCCTTTCCCAGCACTTCTGAGTCCTGCAATTCCAACTCTGATCTTCTTCCTTTCCCGAATATACCTGAAGAAAGTTTTGTTGCTACCCTTAACATCTTTAGCCATCCTTTCCTCTGCCTTTGATTTTGCTATCCTTATTACTCTTTTAGACTCTTTGGGGCTTGTTTAGAAAGCCGCGGAAGCGATTCGCGATCGTTATCGGAGCTGCGGCCCCATTGAAATCAATGGGGCCACGGCTCCGATAACGATCGCGAACCGCTACCGTGGCTTTGTAAACAAGCCCCTTTGAGTTGGATCCTGTATTCATTTCTGTGCTCTTCTGTTTGCAAGCTTTTGTATTTTGCGAAAGTTGCGTTTTTTGCCTTTATTTGAGCAGCCACCTCTTTGGAAAACCAAATAGGTTTCCTTCTCCTCTTGTTTTTATTTACTTTTCCTACATATTTATCTGTTGCCCCATTTATTGCCTTCTTGAGTTTAGCCCATTGCAATTCCACTTCCTTTATCTCCTTCCACCCCGTCATCTCCTCCTTTAAGTACTCTGCAATTTTATTGAAGTCAGTGTATTTGAAGTTTAGGACTTTGAGCTTGCTATGATTGGCCTGTACCATGGCTTTTATCTCAAACCACACCGTGTGATGGTCGCTGTTGCTCACAGGGGCACTCACGCAGACATCTGACACACTATCACTGTTGGTGAGCACTACATCCAGTGTTGAGCTTTCCCTGGTTGGTTCCATCACCATTTGTCTAAATAATGCATCTTGGAGAGCATCCACAATCTTTTTGCTTCTTTCCAGATGTGCAGAAGGAGTAATCCAATCCACATCAGGTAGATTAAAGTCACCCAATATGATCGCTTCCCCCTTTGCTGCTATCTTGGCAATATCTTTAATCAATTCGTTATCTCTCTCTTCAATTTGAGTCGGAGGTCTGTAGACTACAGCAATATGGATGACAGTGCCATCTCCTCTTTCCAACGCAATCCAGAGCGCTTCTTCTTTTCCCCATGTTCCCTGCATTTCAGTAGCTTTAATATTGCTTTTATGAGTGTAGAAGTACTAACTGGTGTTAGGTCTCTTACTGAATGTATGTCAAAATATTAAAAGGATGCGTTCAATCTCAACAGTAAAACTGATGGTTTCTTACTAAATCAGCTCTAGACTTCACATTTGATTCAAACCACAACAGCTGTTTTCCAAGGTCTCAGACTCTTCATTCGCAAACTGGCAGGCAAGCCTGACCAGAAATTTCTCTTATCGCATCAACGACCTTCATATAGGAAATCAGTAGTGCAGTTTTTTTTATAGCAAATAATGTGCAAAACAGAGCAAGGAATGTCTCATGAATCCAGCGTTAAGGTAAAAAGCTCTTTCAAGCACTTAGCTTCAAAAAACGGACGCCGTATCTTCAAAGCATTCCAACTCTGATCCCAACGCTCGTACAGGGCACCGCTTGAGGCGTTTCACCGTCATTGGTTTCCTCAGGGGATCATACTGAAAACGAGTGTTTAAATCTTGATGCTGCCCGCGTTGTTACATATAAATAGGAGGTATTGTAGTTTCAGCCACCGGCTTTTCCAAATAACGCCGCGCATTGCTTTTGACATACAAGGCTACTCCACCTCCTTTTCCATTTTCTCTGTCTCTTCTGAATAGATTATAGCCAGCTATGGCTATATCCCAATCGTGCGATTCATTAAACCATGTTTCTGTAATGGCCACAATGTCCAAATTCCTTTCCACCATTAAGGCTTCCAGGTCTGGAATTTTGTTGGCTAAGCTTCGAGCATTTGTGCTCATTGCTTTCCAGCATTTTCCTGGCTTGTGTGTATTTTGCATTGATTTTGTTCTGCCTACTTCTTCCCACATGCTTTTGATGTGTGGTTTAAAAGTGTGGTTGTTTCTGATGGTGTTCTGCTTTTGCTGGGGGTGGCATGCAGATGTTGACCTTCCACATCTGTCACCCCCTTTTCCTAGTTTAAATGCATATCCACATACTGCCTGAATTTTTCACTTAGGATTATTTTCCCTGTGACAGAGAGATGTAGTCCATCAGCACAGTATAGTCTCTTGTTGGTCCATCTGTTGTCCCAGTTGCCAATAAATCTGAATCCTTCTTGTTTGCACCAGCTCTGGAGCCATGTATTTAAGCTGTTAATACGATGCAACCTTTTTGTCCCCTTACCAAGAACAGGTAGAACTTCTGAGAATGCAACAGTGTTAACAACGCACTTGAGTTTCTCTCCCAGAGATTGGAAGTCCTTTTGGGCTGTGGAGGCACTATTCCTAACCAGGTCGTTTGTGCCTAAATGGATAATAACATCAAGCTTGGAGTGTTCACTTTTTGCGCTAAGTAATTCAACAATTTGGTTTGTATTCCTGCTGGCTGAAGAGCCTGGTAGGCACATGACTATCTTCTCTCCTTTGAACTGTGTTCCCATGTTAGTGCCTCTGATGATGGAATCTCCAAGTAGTAGTAGTTTTCTGTTTGGTGAGATTTTCTTCATATTTGGTGCTTTAGCAGGGGATTGCCTAACTATTGAAACAAACAAAATTGTAAAGTTCTCAATGTGTATTAAATCTTTTTGTTGGAGCCTGCCGAGGGAGGGCCGGAATCGAAAATCCAACCCCCTCCAGACGGCAAATTCCCTTTTATTCAACTGAAAGGTTTCCCAAATTTTTAAAACTCCATAAAGCCCAACCAGAAAGGGCACTTATCTGTGTATCGTCCAAATCCTGCAGTTGCTCAAATGATGTTCGCACGACGTGCACGTTTCGGGATGGACCCTGTGTCAAGTGCTGTAGAAATTCAATCTTGTTCTGGTAACCGTTATAACAAAAACGCCGTCATTGCAGCCAGGATTCCTCACTGCGAACATCATTTGAGCAACTGCAGGATTTGGACGATACACAGATAAGTGCCCTTTCTGGTTGGGCTTTATGGAGTTTTAAAAATTTGGGAAACCTTTCAGTTGAATAAAAGGGAATTTGCCGTCTGGAGAGGGTTGGATTTTCGATTCCGGCCCTCCCTCGGCAGGCTCCAACAAAAAGATTTAATACACATTGAGAACTTTACAATTTTGTTTGTTTCAATAGTTAGGGAAGCTTTCGAGGGATTAGAAGTTAAGGGGGTTCTTATTTTTGGGTATAATTTTGTCCTCTTATATAGGGCCTTTTTTCATAATATTTAGCAGGGGATTGGGCATTGTCTGACTCATTTAAGGGCTCTTCAGTTTCTTTGGATTGGGCATCCTCATTAGCCAAGGCAGAGAAGGCATTATGCAGGGATATCTCTTGATGTACAGGATGTCTCTGTGTTACAGGTCGCAGTCTACCAGAACCCACTGTGATCCATTTGTTCCTAGGGCATTTGATTCTTTGTGGGAGCGGTGGTGGACTTTCTTCAGTTTGCATCCTAGAAGAGGTGCGCTTCATTGCAGCCAGTTCCTCCCTCAGTAGAGACACTTCTTTATGCATGGCAGCTAGGTCTTTCCTTAATAGAGTCAGTTCTTCATGCATGGCAGCTGACTTTAGGCATATAGGACAAGCTTTTAGGCTCCAAATGATTCATCTTTGAATGAAAGTACCGCAGTTATTGCACTGAATACAAGACATGTTTTTTTATGCAGTCCCAGAAGAGGAAGAAGTAGAAGAAGACAGATGAAGAAGATGTGGCTTTTAACCCAGGTTAGGAATGATAGATGGCACGTATGTGACCACTATATAGGTAATGTAGCCCCTGGGGTGGGTGGGGCGAGGGGTAGGGTGGGCGGGAACCTAAGTGTCTCTGGCCAGTAGGCTGTTCCTGAATTGTGGGCACACACAGTGGAGTAGGCAAGGGAACCCACCACTAAGGACAAAGGGACACGTGCAGCACAGGAAATGGAGGTCCACAACACTAACTCAGCAGGGGGGGGAGGGGTGGTCCCTCAGGGCAGGGTAAGAGAAAGTTTAAAACTTAAACCTCTACAGGAATGGAGTGGGTAAGGGAACCCAATACTAAGAACAGATAGAAAGCTATGTGGAGACAAACAGATGCACAGTTATTTGGAAAACAAAGACTCACAGTTATGCAGCAAAACTCAGTAAAAATCACCTTTTGGGAGAGCTCTGGAAGCATTCCACTTCTTAGGGAGCAGAAAGGCAATCTTGAATATTGTGCTGCCATATCTTAAAAAGGATATGGCAGAATCAGAAAAGGTACAGAGAAGAATGACCAAAATGATAAAAGGGATAGAAGGATACCCCTGTGAGGAAAAGCTTAAAAGGTTAGGGCTCTTCAACTTGGAAAAGAGATGGCTAAAGGGAGAGGTCTATAAAATAATGAGTGGAGTGGAACACATAAATGTAGATCATTTGTTTACTCCAAAAAATAACAAGAGTAGGGGTCACACAATGTAGCACATTTACTTTTCATTCTACACATAATCAAGCTCTGGAATTCATTGCCAAGGATATAGTAAAAGCTGTTAGTATAGCTGGGTTTAAAGAGGTTTAGGCACGTTCCTGGAGGAAAAGTCCATAAACTTATAATTAAAGTGGACTGGGGAAATCCACTGCTTACTCCTGGGATAAGTAGCATGGAATCTGTCTACCTTTTGGGAACCTAACAGATACTTGTGACCTGGATTGGTCATTTCATAAACCTTTGGTCTGACCTGTTATGGCATATCTTATGCTCTTAGCTGTTACTGTATGCCTGAATGGGTGGGGAAGAGTGATCCAAAGAATTTCAAGAGGGCTCAGGCTGAGTATGAGTCCCTTATATTTGCACAGGGACAAGCTCAGATGACAGATGTGGAGCAGGTACCCAACCTAGGAACCCAGAAACTGACTCTACCCTTTTTCATAATAAAGAAAGATCTAGTTTATAGGTTAATGAAGGGAAATGTAGAGAGGGAGGTAGTTAAGCAGCTCTTAGTGCTCGTCATCAAATAGTTCAATTAGTTCATAGCTATTTGCTAGAGGACCATCTAGGGGAAGAAAAAAATCACAAGCAGTTATTAGCACAATTGTATTGACCAAGGCTATATAAGCAAGTTCAGCTATACTGCCAGTCCTGCCCTACATGTCAGTTAACTAGGCCTCTTGGGATCTGACCTGCCCCCTTAGTAACCATAACTATTGTGAAAACCCCCTTTGAAAGGTTTGCCATGGATTTTGTAGGACCTTTAGAGAAGATCCAGTGGCTTTTATAAGTAGGAAATTGCTTCTCCGGGAGAAAGCATATGCAGTGAACAAGAAAGAGGCACTGGCAATGAAATGGGCACTAGGAGCATTCCAATCCTACCTGCTGGCGTGCAAGTTTACACTATAATGGACCAACAGCTGCTTGAAAGGATCACCAGGAACAAGGAAACCAACAGCAAGGTGATGCAGTGGTTCTCAAGTCTCCAGTCTTTCAACTATGAAGTGGAACACAAGGCAGGAAGGAACCAATAGAACACAGACTTTCTTGCTAGTAAAGTGGCCCCAGAAGAGGCATGCTGCTGACTTCTTCGCAGGATCTCCACTGCTCCTCTGCAGATAGCAAGTCTGACCTCCCAGCCACCTGCAACTCCTCCTCCTCTCCCTGTCCCACTCCTCGCTTGTTCTTGCTTACAACATATTTATTCCTTCATGCACAAAAAGATGCATACAAACCCTCCCTAACAGGGACTATTGTTTTTGTGAAACACATCTAATAAAAATAATGATATTGCCAAAATTATATTCATTCTAAGTCTTGTGCAATTAGTCTTAGAATAAGAGGACATCATGTATAAGGTTTGCTATTCTGCAGCTGCCTAGCGACTGGGAAATTTAGAGTTTTCTTGTGTTTGTATTATTTGGCAGAAGGGTTGTCTGGGATTTGGTAATGGATGACAATGGGAATAATCCCTCAATGGTAGAAATTGGAGACCAGAAAGACACAAGGCTGCAGCTTGGAATCAGGGACAGCTTCTAATAGAATGTATAGGGCAAGCTCTAGAGTGGAGGAGTAGGCATCAGGATGACAACAGGGAAGCCAGGCTTCAGATCCTGCAGATGTGTCTTGTGATTGCCTCAGGTAGAATCTTAGATTATAAACTCTCTAGCAACACGGAAATACCTGCTGTCATCTGAATGCAACTTGCCTTGAGCTACTGCTTAAAAGGTTTGGGCTAAACCCACATCCCACACACTCTGGGTGTGTGAACTGCTTCTGAAGAATTAGCACCTGAAGCTCCTTTATGAAAGAACTCTCACTTAGCAGCACTTACCTGTTTTGCCCAATGCAGAATTCTGGTAAAAACTCTGGGATACATTTCTTAGGACAGATCCAGGAAGAATCTAGTTTTAAACACGTTGCAGATCTTGAAGAGGAAAATGGGTTTCCTGCCCTTACGTTACATGTATCTTCAATTTAGAAAAGATACACAAAATAAAATGTGTGACTATAGGCTCATTCAGTGGTAGAAATAGGTGTGAAAAAATTCTAACTCAAGCACAGACAATTCCTAAGTTACTATCAGACCTTTATTCATTTCTGATATTTGGAAGGCAAGAACTAAAAAGAGGTTCTCAACCTAGTCCTTGCGACTCAACTAGCCAGTCAGGTTTTCAGCATAACCACAATGAATATGCATATGAGAGATTTGCATACAATGGAGGCAGTGTAAGCAAATCTCTCTTATGCATATTCATTGTGGTTATCCTGGAAAGCTGACTGGCCTGGTGTGTCCCAAACACTGGGTTGAGAACCCCTGAACTAGAAACTAATACAGGATTAATAGTTGGACTCGATCTCTACATTTGGATCTGGATATAGGAGCAGATTTTGGCTCTCCATTAAGAAATCCATTATATGCAGCAAAGCAGAAGAACTTAAGAGGCAGTGGCGCTAATCAGTTTATTTTGGCATCAGCTTTCAAGGACAGGAATCCACTTGGTCGTGCATCATCGGGCATATAGAACACAGGTATGTTTTTCCCATATTTAGCAATACTAGTGCATTGTGTGAAAGGGACTGTGGTAGGATGTGAGACCATTTTTAAGCATAATCAAGACAGGGAACTGCCTAGTGCACAAAATTTTGAAAGCACCAAATACCCAGGCCAAAGAGGAGATTGCTGCTGCTTACTTTAGGGCCATGTGCATGTGCTTTCTTCAGAACCATCCTCTCTTCCTCTTCTACCTCTCTAATCTTTGGGATCTTGTCAATAAATGCCACAATATTAAATTGGGCCATGGTAGGACAGGCAGATATATCCACATGTGCTGAGAGTGTGATAAAATTCAGAGATCTTGTAGGGCAACATAAAAAGAAATGGCTGAGATAGCTTGTGGTGCTGTTGCATTAATCTCACATTTATTTCTTGCAAGGCTTTCAAGGACTCAGGGTATTCCAAGCTTCCCCTATCTCTACGTCAAATCTCTTCTCTCTCCCTTTCAAATGCTTGTTAAAAACGTACGTCTTTGAGACCACTTTCGGACCATGATCTTTGTTTTCTTTGTGTCTCCTCTTCGCTTTGACCTCATGCTTCTTGTATTGTCACACCTGTTTATCTTTCAGATTGTGAGCTCTGTGAGCAGGGACTGTCTTTCTTTGTGTTTGTACAACATTGCGTACGTCTTGTAGCGCTTAATAAATGAATAATAATAATAATGCTAGAAAAAATATTATTGTCCCATTTTGCTTAACAATAACGTTTTGCCGGAATCTGGAGCCCTAGATGGAGTTTTAGGGAAATTGCATTGCTGACGTGACTGCACTGCAGTATATTTCTTTTGCATTGAAGGGAAAAGTTGGAGGATTATGATTCAGTGTCGTGCGAAAACTGGATGTGGCCAAATTACAAGAAGATATAACAAATGGGCCACAAGTCCAATGAGGGTAATTTTATGCTGACCCCTCTCCTTGGAATCATTCCAACCTGATTCTCTGTACTGGTCACTCTTTGGGTCTATCTCCCCCCCAGTCCCTTTTGCTCCTTCAACTTGCTCTTCTGAACTGCCGCTCGCTCCGCTCCAAAACTGTATTAGTCCACGACTTTCTCACTCAACATGCTTTTGACGCTTTTTTCCTCACTGAAACCTGGCTAAGGGATGGCAAGAAGCCGCTCCTGAACCGCTGCCTGCCCCCTGGCTATTCTGCCTTATCTACCACTCGTAGGGGCAGGAGCGGCAGAGGGACGGCGGTACTTTAGCACTCCTCCCTCCCTCTCCAGGAACTCTCTTCACCCGCCCTGGACTATCCTGAGTCCCTCCTTCTTCGCCTTGGTTCCTCTTCCCCTCTTTACTTTCTTCTTATTTATGCTCCACCCTCCTTGTCTCCTCAGCTCTGGGATAGTCTTCTCGCCACTATCTCAGAAGCTACTCTTCTTTTTCCTCACCTTTTGATCTTAGGCGATTTTAACATCCATGTGGACTCTCCTTCTACTCCTCGAGCTCATAATTTTTTGACTTTTCTATCCGACCTTTCTCTTGTCCAGCCTGTTTCTTTTCCTACTCACACCGCCAGTCACTCCCTGGATCTACTTATTTTTCCCGGATCTGTTTCTTTTCCTCCTCTTCCTTATCCTCTCTTCCCCTTCCATGGACTGATCACTTCTGCCTTCTTTTTTCCCTTCCTTGTCCCTCCTCTTCCTCGATCTCCTCCTTAGGTTCTCCTTCACCTCCCTCTCGTCATATTACCCCTACCACTCTTTCTCAGTTTCCTGCATCTGACGCTCTGTTTCCATCAGATTTTCATCTTCTCTCCCCTGATTCTCAAGCTAATTCTTGGTACGCGACCCTCTCTACTGCCCTTGATTCTATTGCTCCTTTACGATCCCCTCGCCCTTCTCGTCGATCTACCCGACACCCTTGGTTTCACTCTGGGTTATTTCTCCACCGTAGATATCTTCGCCGAGCTGAACGCCTATGGCGTAAACATCCAAACTCTTCTACCCTATCTTGTTTCCGTTCTGCCCATCGTCACTACTGTTCCCTCCTTCTCTCTGCCAAACAGTGTTATTTCTCTAATCTCATTACCCTTTCTTCAAACTCCTCTCGCCAATTACATTCCATCCTCCGCTCTCTTTCTGCCCCACATTCTTCCCCTATCCCTCCCGCTTCCCTCTCTACTCCTGATCCCTCTTCCTTGGCTACCTACTTTGTTTCTAAAGTCCAGACCCTCCGCCTATCCTTTCCATCCTGCCCTTCCCCTCTCTTTCCTCCCCCCCTGGTAGCGCCCTTTCTCCTATTCTCCCCACCTCCTCCTTCCCTACTATTCCTCCACTTTCACATCACTGGTCCACCTTTGAGCCTATTACCTGTGACATTCTCACTAAGGTTTTCACTTCCACCCAAAAAAACTCCTGTCCGGCCGATCCCATCCCTTCCTCCTGGTTGTTGGAACCTTCCCTTGCATTGTCCCCTCTTATTCTTTCGCTCTTCAACTCTAGTCTCTCTTCTGGCACTTTTCCCTCCCCGTGGAAGCATGCTACTGTCCGTCCCATCCTCAAGAATGGCTCTCTAGACCCCTCCTCTCCCTCTAGCTGGCGTCCTATCTCTAATCTCCCTTTTCTCTCTAAGCTCTTGGAAAAACTAGTCTTTTCTCAGCTCTCCTCTCACCTCGAGGTTTCTCTCACTCTCCATCCACATCAAACAGGTTTCCGTCCAGGTCATAGCACAGAGTCTGTTCTTCTCTCCCTCCTCAATGATCTGCACTCTGCTCACGATCGTGGTCTACTCTCTCTTGCTGTCTCTCTATATCTTTTGGCTGCCTTCGATCTGGTTGATCACCGCACTCTACTATCTCGCCTTCAGGATGCCGGTCTTTCCAGCTTGGTTCTTCGTTGGTTTCACTCTTTTCTGTTCAATCGCACTTTCTCAGTTCACACTGGTTCAGGGTCCTCCCCTTCTACTTCCCTTCCCTGTGGTGTTCCTCAAGGCTCTGTTCTCGCTCCTCTTCTCTTCAATGTATTCCTTGCCCCCCTTGCCCTTCTTGTTCAGCAGCACGGTGTTTCTGCTTATTACTACGCGGATGATATTTTTCTCCTTTATCACACCGATTCTGCTGCACCCGATATCACTGCCTTTAACACCTGTCTTTCTTCTGTGGCCTCTTGACTCTCAACTAATTTTCTTCACATTAATCTCTCGAAAACTTCGGCTATCTGGTTCACTTTTGGTGATCCCCCTCCTCTCCTCACTCCCTTGTTTTCTTCTTCACCTATCCCCACCGTCTCTTCCTTGCGGTACTTGGGTGTGATTCTTGATTCCTCCCTTTCCTTTAAAGAACATATCTCCTCAGTCATTCAACGTTCCTTCTTTACCTTATAACAACTCCGTGCCGTATGTCCTTTTCTTACCATTTCTTCTATGACTACTCTCATCATCTCTCTTGTTATGTCTCGTCTTGACTACTGTAATGTTTGTCTTGCTGGTCTTCCCCAATCCCAAATTTGTCATCTTCAACGTGTTCAAAATGCTGCTGTTCGTGTCCTCTCCCATGCCTCATGGTTCGATCATGTCACCCCTCTGTTAATACATTTTCATTGGCTCCCTGTTGTCTTTCGTGTTCAGTATAAAATCCTCATTTTTGTACACAGGGTGATCCATTCCGGTATCCCCCTGTATCTTGCCAGCCAGGTTCACCTTCATACCCCTCATCGACCTCTACGTTCTATTCATGCTAACCGTATGTTTCTATCCCCCTCCCAAGCACACCTAGAATCCACTCGGTCCTCTCCTTTCTTTTTTCTTGGTCCAAGGCTCTGGAACTCCCTTCCCCCTTCTCTATGTCTAGAAACCTCCTACCCGTTCTTCAAAGCCAACCTGAAAACCCATCTTTTCTGTTCTGCATTTAATCTTTCCCTTCCTGCCCCACCCTCCTCCCCTCCCTAGGCCTCAGACACTATATCCCTACCCCTGTCTTACATCACCTCTATGCTGTTGCTGTGCTCCTCTCTCTTCCCTTTTGTTAGCCATCTTTGTCCCCCGACTGCTCTCTGTTTCTATCCCTTTTTTCTTTGATTTTATGGCATTCCTTTTCTGGCTCTTTTTCTCAGCCCTCTCCTTTTTAACAATTTTATGTATTGTGAACCGCCCAGATGCTAATTGTATTGGGCGGTATATAAAGTTTTAATAAACATAAACATAAATTGTTTCACACCTAAAATGTTGTCTTAGGCGCATAAATGGACTCATAAAATTAAATTGAGCATAAAAGCACACATGGTGCAAGCCAGCACATACTTTTCAGTGTCATGCAGACTTTCACAAAGCATGAGCAGAGTTGCAAGTATATGCACGGAATTTATACAATATGCATGTATGCACATAAGGTACTTGCTGCCTTTTATACCCTTATGATGTCCATGTCTGCAATCTAGGTACAGTTTGTGCAGGGATTTGTACTAGTATTTTATAAAGAAAAATAGGCACCTAGTTGTCTTTATAATAGATGCTCAAAATAGGTGCCTTCTGCATCACCTTATCTAGGCATCCTATCAGAAAATTTACATGCAAATATTCAAAATGATGAAGAGGATATATTACTGTATTTGTTATATATTTGATATCAGGAATATGCCAAATGTTATTGCTGTATGTTTGGATCAAAACCATAACTATTATTGGTCTGTCTTTTCTTGCCCAAATGGTTCTGTCTTTTCAAAAGTTTACAGACTGTGCACTTTTTTGATTAAGTATGAAATAGAACACTAACACAAAAATTATGGATTTCAATTACCCTTACATTAACTGGGTCAATATTATATTAGGACATGCTAGAAAATTTCCTAGCTGAAATTTTTTTATTTACATTCTTTTATATACCGTGCTATTCTGCATCAGTGTGGTTTACATTGAACAAACTGAAATTACATTGAACAGGGCATTATAACTTGGAGATAACTATTTTACAGGGAACATGGGCTATGGAGGGTTAAGTGGCTTGTCCAAGACCACAAGGAGCACCTGTGGGACTAGAAACCCCAGTCCTTCCGGCCCAAGGTTGCTGTCCTCTGGTGGGATTTGAACCCCTGACCTTCTGGCCTGAAGTACCTTGCCCCAACCACTAGGCCACTCCTCCACTGCTTCATAGAGCACCTGGTTCGGGAACTGAAATGAGGGGGAACAATCTTAGACCTAGTCCTTAGTGGACCACAAGATCTGGTATGAGAGGTAACAGTATTGGGGATACTTGGTAATAATAATCACCACGTGATAAAATTTGATTTAATAAATGGAGGGAGGACAGCAAGAAAATCTATTGTGCTAGTATTTAACTTTCAAAAGGGGGACTATGATAAAATGAGGAAAATGGTTTGAAAAAAAATAAAAATAGCCAGCTTCAAAGGTTAAGAAATTACATCAGGCCTGGACTTGTTAAAAAATATCATCTTAGAAGCCCAGACCAGATGTATTCCATGCTTTAAATAAGATGGAAAAAACACCAAAGACTGACAACATGTTCAAAGAAGCTTGATATGGAAGTAAAAATGCATAATAAAAATGTTTTCAGGTACATTCAATGCAAAACACTTATGAGGGAGTCAGTTGGGCCATTAGATGATAGAGGAGGTCACTAAGGAAGGACAAAGCCATTCCAGAGAGACTAAGTGCCCGATTCTGTAAGGCAGAAAGCGGGACTGTATGTCCCGAGAAGTCCAGCCTCACTAGCCACTTGCACCATATTCCGTCTCCTGGCCCCCCTGCATGCACAGAGTTGCTGTGCATGCTACAGGGAATGGGGGCAGCATGAGGGTAGAGAGTGGGCTGAGCATGGGTGAGACAGCACTCAGACATACAGGACCGATTCAGGTCACAGTCCTATATGTCCGGGGAGCACCAGGAGGATGACCAGCTTATTCTACCTCAGAGGTGGAATAAACGCTGGCCGCACCTCTGGATTGGCCGATCAGCCCCCTAGCAGCAATGATGGGAAGCCAGGTGAGAACCTGCCGCCTGATCTGGGGCCTGGCTGCCTCCTCCGGGTTTGGGTAACGGGGAAACGGGGGTCTCCACAGCAGTGGGCTGGATGTGCTGTGGGGAGAACATCCCTGCGGCAATGCAGGGGCATGCTGGGCCATCTCCCAGTGCCCGATTCTGACCTACGGGAAAGTCTTGCTCCTGCGGTGCAGAATCGGGTGTTGACTGGCCTGTCCTGTTTGGTGCCATCCAAATGGCAGGGACATGCCCCTAATGGAATCGGCTCCATGTGAATTCCTTGCTGTGATCTTCACTGAAGAAATGTAAAGGAAATGCCTATGCTAGAAATTATATTTAAAGATGATGAATTGGAGGAAGTGAAACAAACCTCGATGAACCTGGAAAATGTAATAGGGCAATTTGACAAACTAAAGGGTAGCAAATCACCTAGACTGAATAGCGTACATCCCAGGGCACTGAAAGAACTCAAAAATTAAATTGCAGACCTATTATTAGTAATTTGTATGTTATCGTTTAAATCATGGAGGATGGCCAATGTAATGTCAATTTTAAAAAAAAAGGTTCCAGAAGTAATCTGGAAAACTTCAGACTGGTGAGATTGATATCTGTGCCAGACAAAATGGTAGAAATCATAAAAAAAAACAAATTACTGAACATATACTCACCTCCTCCTCCTCCTCCAATCAAGCATCACCCCATTCGTCCATCTCCCTCCTTTCCCTCCATTGTACAGCAAAATGCTATTTCACCGCTCCTACACTTTAGAGCACCATGGTTGTGATGGCAATAATTTTAAAAAATGGCAAGACACACAGCTGATGCAGAGACTTCCAGCCCTACGTTATTGAATGTTGCTGCTGCGTTCCCACCTCCTCTGGTGTACAGTTCCTTTTGGGGAGGGACACAGCAGCAAAGTTCAGTAACAAAGGGACTGGAAGGTTCCACAGCAGCTGCAGTTCTTGCTGTTTTTTTTTTTAACTACTGCTATTGCAGCCACAGCTCTGTAATGTGCAGAAGCCGTGGCATGGCATGGTGTTGGACAAGGGGGATGGGGGGAAAGAGGAGCCAATGTGGGATACTGGGGAGAGCTGGGGAGATGCTAGATTGGAAGAGATGCTGAGGGAAGAGAACTAGGTGGCAGCAGGTTGGTGGTGGATGGCAGGCTGTGGTTTCAGGTTGGTGGTGACTGTACACTAATGATACTATTCCCCTACCTGAAATAAGCAGCATGGAATCTTTCAACCTTTTGGGAAACTGCCAGGTACTTGTGAACTGGATTGGCCACTGATGGGAAAGAGGATAGCGGGCTTGATGGACCTTTGGTCTGACCCAGTATGGCAAATCTCATGTTTTTATGTAACCTTGTCAGCAAGTCAACTGCGAGCTTTCAGAATGACCTGCTACATTCTTCTTATTGTTTAGAGTTTAGGAAAAACAGAACTATCCCTATCCACTCTCCGCCTGCTCTCTACATGGCAGAACCTGTCTACTATCCAGTTGGGACTGCAGAAGAGCAAAGGCACAGAATTTACATTGAGGAATTAAATGCTTCGTAGAG
The DNA here is from genome assembly GCA_033557465.1 of Ichthyophis bannanicus. Taxonomy (NCBI): domain Eukaryota; kingdom Metazoa; phylum Chordata; class Amphibia; order Gymnophiona; family Ichthyophiidae; genus Ichthyophis; species Ichthyophis bannanicus. The sequence continues at coordinate 1,784,909,079 of CM066031.1, read as the reverse complement.
CTGTTGAAAGCAAATGTAAATTTTGAGAGGTCTGCATATATTTACAGGTGTAGTTTGGAAATCTTTCTGAAAACAGTAAAATGCTCACATGAAATTTATTTTTGTGCTATCTAGTCTTTAAATTTAATACACAGACAGTAAAATACCATAACAGAGTATATCTTGCTTTCTGTATGTATGTGCATCTGTAATCTGTTTCCTGGATATTTTTTTCCAGATTCTGCATTGAGTTTTATAAATGCAGTATTATTTGAAATCTTGTGGTGTCTACATTCTTGCCCATAGGTCAAGAGTTAATAAAAATTGTTCTTGAAATTTGACCCACCACCTCAAATTGAAAATGCACTGCTTTCATAAGTAAAGGCTCATCCGAAAGCCCATGAGGTCTTCATTCTTTCCCATAAATCATGACATCTGTTCTGAAAAAAAAATGACTGCAGCATCACATTCTATGTTTGCACTTACTAATGAATTTCTTACAGCTACCTCCTGATTTCATGATTTCCTTGTGGGTGGTGCCCCTTCTCTACATTCATCCATCACCACTCCATTCCCTCTGCAATCATTCAGCTCCCTTCCTTCCTCAATCATCTACTGTATATCCCTCTCCTCCTTCAGTCATCTATCACCTTTCCTAGTCACTTCCCTCACAGCATTCTTGTGATATTACAGCTATCCTCTACCACTATCAGCTATACATTTCCCCCTGCAACTTTACATTTTATTCTCTCCCCAAACTTCCCTCACAAGCCCCATTACTCCCAAGCAGATCTCCAACTTCCATCTGAATCGCTTCATCTCATTCCCACCCCACATATTCCCCATCACTTCCTTTAGACCAGTGGTTCTTAACCTGGGTTCGATTGAACCCTAGAGGTTCGGTGAGTCAGTCTCAGGGGTTCGGCGGAAGTCAAGACACAAGACACGCAGCCGACTCATATGATTCGTGATGACACGCCCCGCTTGGCCATCATTGGCTGCAGGTGATCACGCTACATTGCTTAGCCAATCTGTGCTGCAGGGAATTTGGTGCACTCAGTAGTCGACTTGTGACTGTCGTGATGGTATGTCGTGTGATTTCTTTCTTAATATTTTAATCCATACTAACTATGTCGAGCAAAAAAAGAAAGTGGTCGGACGAATATGTACAACATGGATTCGCATATAACAGAACGTGATGGGAGTCAGCGTCCTATCTGCATGATTTGCAATGCCAAGTTAAGCAATTCTAGTCTAGTACCGGCAAAACTAAAGGAACAGTTCCTTAACCTGCATGGAGATGGGGAATACAAGAACACAACGCTTGCTGAATTCAAGGTGAAGAGAGCCAGATTAGATGGAAAGGCTACTCTGCCTGCTCTCGGCTTTGTACCCATCAACAAACCGATCCTCACAGCATCGTACGAAGTTGCTTACCTGATCGCAAAGCAGGGCAAACCACACACCATTGGTGAAACACTCATAAAACCAGCTGTGTTGAAGTGATGTTAATGCACGATTCATTTTGTGAACCAGTAAAACATATACCTATGTCTTGAATTTGAAAAAAAATCATATTTTATTTTCCAATAAAGAAGGGTTCGGTGAATGTGCATATGAAACTGGTGGGGTTCAGTACCTCCAACAAGGTTAAGAACCACTGCTCTAGACCCTTTACATATGAGTACAACAAAGACACTGAAAGACTACTATAGTGGCAGACCCTTCTAATCAGTCCTCACTCTTCCACTCTTAATTAAGAACTATGTAGAGCTTAGTTAGACTTGTTAAAAGAAATTTTATAAAATCAATCCCACACATACATGGCCACATACATAAGTAAATGATCTCTTATAAAATACCAACCAGTGTAAAAAGTCCATGCTTTGACATGAAAATGCATATTCTGTCGGTAAGGGTAGCAGGGGTGCAGTCTGGGAAGATAGCATGGGCAGAGTTCACACGTTGTATTCTTGCTTACCTGTAATAGGGATTCTCTATGGACAGTAAGGGAACAGATCCACAACAGAGAGTGATTTCATCCTGCATGGTACCTCACCAGACTGTACTATTCTCCTCAAAGTTCAGGAACACCAACTACGATGTGCTGAATGGGAAGAGCCACGCATGATCAGGGACGACATTCTACAACTCACTTCAGTCTATCACAGAGCTTGATAGGCAGTAGAGGGTAGGGTAGGTGCGATGTATTGCTCCTTTCCCCTGCTGTTCATAGAGAACCCTCATAACAGGTAAGCAATCATGCTTTCTTCACAGACAAGCAAGAGAATATGGAGCTATGATAGAGGGTGAATTTATTTCTTTATTTGGGGCCCGATTTTTGAAGCTCTAGGCACATGCTACAAATGTAAAAGCTAGTCATACCCATGTAAAACTGTCATAACCGTGTAAACCACATATTCAACAAGGCGGTTTGAATTGCTGAGGCCCAGCTACCCTCACAGGGCCAGGTGCCAAAGCCCAGAGGCTGAACAGAGGCATGTCACCATGAAACCCGCATAAAGCAGATTTCGGAAACCCGTGTGCACCTACATTGGACATCACTAACCGCGTAGCCTTAAGCGACGGCTCCCGGTGCATATGACCGCTGATCATGAGCGGTGAACACGTGTAGTGGTGGAACAGTGCACAGTAGAGTAAGGGGAGTGTGAGCAGACCTGTAACCAAACCGTGCAGATGTAAAGCGATGCTGGACAGGCAGAAATGCCATATGAGCCATGCACATGGTGATCCAGAGGTGGAAACGTGCTCACCATGCCCAAGAGCAGTGGAAGATTCAACAGGTAGTGCATACCCAGCACCTAAGATGTAGCTAAAGTGCCTCACGTGTACATAGGCCCAGAGTGAGCTACCTGTAACTGACAGATGAGAAAGTCTACCAGAGATACCAACTGGATGGGGCAACGATAACTGAGCTGTGCAGCATACTCAGTGTGGAACTGAAGCCCTCCACATCCAGAAACCAGGCCCTGCTGGTAGCCATGATGATGACCACTGCCCTGGGATTCCTTGCAACCGGCAGCTTCCAGCATGTGATAGGGGTGACTGTTGAAATCATGCAGTTTACTGCCATTCACTGCATAGGAACATTTACCAGGGCCCTGCTGCGGAGGATGTGCCACCTCATAGCCTTTCCATGCAGCAGGAGACTATGCAGGAATTCTACAGTGTTGCTGGTGTCCCATCGGTGCTTGGATGTATAGACTGTACCCACATTGAACTGCAGGCACAAGAGCTGGAGCAGAGGGCATACCGGAATAGGCATGGGTACACATCAATGAACATGCAGGTCATCGTGGATGTCAACATGGACTTCATTGATGTGTGCGCCTGCTACCCAAGGTCCTGCCATGATGCATTTGCCCTCACCCAGTTCAGCCTGGGACAGGCAGCAGCTGGGGGTCAGCTTAGAGATGCATGGCTGCTAGGTGAGTAAGCACATATGTGAGCCCCAGGACAGGCCCAGAATGGACAACTGCTGCAGTCTGATGCTATGGGTACTGCAAACAGGTGAGATGTGTACTGTATGTATCGCAACACATGAGCACCACTGCATGCTGCCATATCAGTCCATAGACTATACCCAATGCATGTCCCAATGCTCATGCTCACAGCTCACATTGCCCCCACAGATGACTGTGGATACCCCCTGAGGACCTGGCTGCTGACCCCAGTGTGCCATCCCATGAGCCAGCAGGAGGAGTGGTACAGTAATGCCCATCAGCAGACCCAGGCAAGCATGGTGTATGCAATTGGGGTGCTGAAGAGCCGCTTCCGATGCCTCAACAGGAGTGATAGGCAACTCCTTTACAGCCCGGAGCAGGTATGCCAGATATTCACAGCATGCTGCATACTTCATAACCTGGCATGGATACGTGGAGTGCCGGACCCAGAGCCAGCAGTTGTGGAGGAGTGGGAGGCCACAGAGGCAGCTGAAGGTGATGGTGCAGAGTCTAGGAGCCATCAGCAGGTCAGAGCACTGGCCCACCTTGTGCGGGTGATACATGACAGTTACTGAGGCAACTGCCCACACCAGCAGCAGGGTTGGACACACACAATCACCAATAATGTGCCCAGTACCATGCAATGTATGCAGAGTGATACAATAAAGTGCCCATTACCACCCAATGTGTTCAGTGTGTTCTTTATTCCCCCCCCCCCCCCACACACACACACACATGTTTCCCCTGCCCCAGGGCTTCCTGACAGCCATGGGCACTTGCTAATACATGCACTGTGACACAGTGGAGCATTGTCAGAGGATGTGCTGGCAGTGTCACCACCCTCCCCAGAAGGGTGGGCTGAAGGACATGGCTCAGGGCTAGCAGGTGGCTGTGTTGTTGCGCTGGAAGCTCCAGAACCCACCCCCTGTGCCTGCATGAGGCCCACCAAATTGCGCAGGGAGCCAACGATAGATGTTTGGTAAGTTGCCATCTCCCTAATTAGTCACAGGTGCCCCTCCAGGTGGCGCTCCAAACACATTCTATGGTCCCGCCACACCTCATGCTCTGCCTCCCTGGCCTGTTCTGCAGACTGTAGGTCCTGCCAGATACCCTGAAACTTGGACTGTATGCCCTCTGTGCCTGCCACCAGACGCGCAACCTCCTGCAGTAGCTCCTTGTCCAGGTCATTGCCTCCTGTACCCACTGTCTCCTCCAGGATGGTGAACTGTAGCTTGGCAACTGGGGCATCATCTTCATCTAGCTCCCCAGCACTGGTGGTCACACAGGTCTGCCCCACTGACCTGGGTGGCAAAACCAATAGCTCCTCTGCACTGGGTGCTGCACTGGGCCACTCTGCTACACCCTGGCTGGGCACTGGCATCCTCCTTGGTAGATGTTGAGGCTCCCCCGATGCATTGGTCCCACGTTGGGGGGCAGTGTTCCTGGCAGGTCTGTAGGAGAGCAAAGGTGGCAGAAGTTAGTGACATGGCTTGCCAGCTCAGCCTATAGGGTAGCACCTGGCAGAACTGGCAGGTGGTGCACAGTCTGCATCGTATCCACCCTATGCAGCACCCAAGGTCCAACAGACAGACAAGCATGGGCTGTATGGATGGTGGCATGGTGGGGACACATATATGGCTGTCATGATCCCACGCAGGCTATGGGACACCCCTACTCACCTCCCTGTGTGCCTGTGGTGGAGCTGTCAAAGCCTGCAACCCCTGAGACAGTGACCTTCTCCACATACTGCAGCACCTGCTCCTCAAGTGGGGTGAGGCTGTGCTGCTTCACAGGCAGCAGCCTGTTGTTCTTGGCCCTCTTCTCTTTCATCACCTGCCGTACCATGTGCCATTTCTTTTTGATGTCCTCCACATCCTGATTGTGGTGGTGTGCTGCATTGACCCTGTTGTCAATGTCACGCCATTCTGTCTGCTGGGTGCTGGCATTCTCAGCCATGAAGAGGGTGGTGTACTACTGCGGGATGAGCCTCAGGGCCATAGCTTTCTCAGACAGAGTGGTTAACCTTTCTCTTGTGTTTTGCTACTGCCGGTGCTTTGTCAGCCATTGTGAAACAGCAACATGCTAAAGCAGCACTTGCCTACTTACATAGGTCCTTTTATGTATACACGGGTAGAGCACGCAATGGGGCCATGCCCCATCCAAAGGCATATCTGGTATCTGTGTAGGCCCCTGAGCACTGACAGCTCACCACCAAAGGATGCCATAGCCGCACAGCACTGAGCAATGGCAACATAGGCGTGCAGGATGCCCAGACTGCAATACCCGGGTAGGTCACATCACATAGAAAGTGGGAATGTCAGCCACAGCATGCACCACCCCAATGGTGTGCCTTTGCAGGGCCAAGGGCATCCTGCGTGCACAGTTCCGCTGGGCTGAACCCATGCTGTCGCAGCTGTGTTTCACATATAAGGCAGAGGGCGCTACTTGCACAGTCAAACCCAGAGGCACTACTCATGCAGGTCTTTGCCCGCAACCTCTGCACGGGTAGTGGCCTTCTGCCATATCTGCACAGAACAGGTATGCCCACACCCCATGCCCATAGACCCCCGGACACCATTCCCTAATCCCCCCTGGAGTCAGCTGTGGGGAAAGAGGAGGGGGGCTACTGGTCAAGCACAGGCATGGCCCTGGGGTTGTGCTGGCACACCTCTGAGGGGCCCACACAAGCATTGCTCAACCCACCTTCTGCCCACAGGGACCTGCTTCCACCACAGTGCACACTGCACACCCTCTCCTTTGCCCCACCCCAGGGCCATACCTGTGTGGACCAGTAGACCCCCTATTTTTTCCCACAGCTCGTTCCAGGGGGTTCAGGACACTGCTGGCTCACCTCACCATCCACCCAGGAGCAGTGGTTCAGTTCCAGCTCTGTTCTCCCCCTCACATGCCATGCCGAGCCCTGCCAGCCCCCCCAGACAATGGGCATGCAGAAGGGCAGGTGCACAATGTACCCCTGGAGCCATCACTGGAGGTGTGTGCCCCTGTACCGTGCTTCTGTGCCATGCCCCGGCCAAGTGTGTGCACACCTGCACATCTTGAGTGCTGGCTGGTGCACATTCGGGATAGTGGCACTGGGGATGGCACAATTGCCCACAGCAAGTTCCCATCATTGCATATGGGGAGGGTCCACCACCAGGTGGTCTGCCTGTAGCAGTCTGGCAGCCATGGCTGCCACCCCCTGCTTCTGCCGGGTGCCACTGTGTACTCCACTGACCTTCCTCAGCTACCAGCCACTCCCTGATCCATTGCAGCTGGTTAGGTCTCCTCTGGCTCAGCATGTGTATGTGGTACTTGAGGGCCTCAAGGGTGTGATGTACAGCATATTCTCTGTGGAAAAGGGGGGGACACACATGAGCTCAGTTGGCCACTACTATATTGCCTGTTGTGCATACCTGTATCCTGCCACAGTCTGGTGAAATGCCCATCCTGGGGGCAGGGGCATAGCCATGGGTGGCAGGCTGTGGTAGCAGAGCTGCTTGCAGGGACAGACAGGCAACACATGTGGTTTCTGTCACCGGTCCCCCCCAGATCCCTGCACCAGTGCACAGGGGCTGGGGGGGTGGGATAGGTGTCCAGGGCATCCAAACTGGCTGCCAGAGTCCACTGCAGTGCCCAGATTAACCACAGCTCCCCCTGCACTGGGCATTACCATTGCTGTGCATGCCCTGTGGCATTGCTGCCAACCGTCACCAGAGGGTGCAACACCCTTCCCACCTGTTGTGTGTGGATATGCCCCCTGCTGTGGGCAATCAGGGCTGGTACCTGTCCCAGTGCATGGCCTGTCCCCCCCTCCACCACCTGATATGTACACATTGGGGTAGCCACCAGCATGTGGCTTTGCATCACAGCCCTGTCTCCCTGTACAGACACATAGCTGTGCCTTTAAGGGTGTGTCTGCCTATCATGGTGCTCAGCCCCCCCTTCCTGGTTCTTGTGGCCTCCTTACCTGCCCAGCCTGAGTTGGATACGCCTCCATATGGCTGTTGTCAGCCACAGGATTGGAAGTATGAATAAGTTGTAGCAGGACAACATTAAGATCCCACTGAAGAAGATGTAGTTGATGAACAAGAGGCTTAATATGAAGCAACTCTTTAAATGAAACTGGAAATCAAAGGATGAAGGGATGCCGGCTTCCGCTCATTGACATCATAGTAAGCTGCAGTCGCAGATAACAATCTGGACAGAGTTTGATTTCAAGTTTGAATTAGAAAGATGAAGAAGGTCTGTCCTGCTGAGTCAGAAGTGAAAGAATGGGTTCCCAAATAAAATGGTGTCTCTTAAGCAAGCATGACTAACCAATAGTCAGTCAGGGCCTAGTTTACTTATTTATTTTATTTATTTATTTAGCTACATTTATATCCCGCTTTTCACCGGGTCAAAGCGGCCTAACAAAAACAAGGGGGGTGGACAGTAATCAAGTCGACAGAAAAACACAGAGGAGAGCTTTCTGGTTAACTTTAGAACCCAGAAGAGAGCTTCCAGTTTACATATAGTCAGTCAGGGCCTAGTAGCAGCAAAGAGCTTTAATTTAAATCAAATCAGAATATAACTTAGCATAAAAGGCAAAACAGGGTCAGTATTCTTTGAGCAATAAATTATTTCTAGAGACCCTTACAAAGAGGCCTTCTACACAGGGGGGAAGAGACCTGTGAAAGTTTTTAAATAGGTGTTAAAGCTAGGCAACAGATCAAAAGGCCATTTTGAAAGACTCCCACTTTCCAGCAAGGACAGTGTTAATCACTCAGGAAATTGGTCACAGCTTACCTCAGAAGCACAGGCATAAATAGTTCAACCAGAGTTCTGTGCTACTCTCAGTCTTGAAGGACTATAAAAGGGGACTGCTACTTTTGGTGAGAGATCTGCAATTGTAAGTATGAGTATTACTTCTGGGAATTTTTCTAAATCTTGGTGAAAAGGAATTGTTTAGATTAAAGCTGATTAATCTGTGAACCCAGTGTATTTGTTAAATCAGTCAGGGCCTAGTAGCAGCAAAGAGTTTCAGTTTAAATTTAAAACACAGAGGAGAGCTTTCTGGTTAAATTTAGAACCCAAGACTATCTCTATCCAAGCAAGGGCTGTGGGACTCCCTCTGGAGATTGGTCACAGATTACCTTAGAAGCACAGGAGAGGGTACTGTGTAGCAGACAGCTTTTAATAAGTCTTTTTCCCTCCCTCCTTCCCCATTACCCACCAACCCCTTGGATAATCATAGCTTTATAGGTGCTTAAACCTCTTAAAGGAAAGGAGGTGACATATTCACTCTCAGGTGCAGCTGTTTATTCTCATCAGCATACATTAAGGACCTGAAATTAATTAAATTTCAGGTGAACAAAGTACATTGAATGTATTAGGTGTAGTTTTATTAGTATAAGTATCCCCAGCAACCCTTAGTAAGTAAAGAACTTAAATATCTAAACACAACCTTAAAACCAAGATGCAGACAGTAGTCCAGCAGTGAGATGGGGGCTTTCCAGTCTTTTGCATTGAGTGTAACATGTATGATTTTCTCCCAGTTGGTGAGGGGTCTTATGTGTGCACAAAGTGCAAGGAGCTCTTTGCTCTCAGGGAATGAGTCTGATCTCTAGAGGCAAGAGTAGCAGACTTAGAAGACATAAGGAAGACAGAGAGGTACACAGACGAGACCTACGGGGATATAGTCCTGAAGTACCACCTCCAGTCTGGCAACATCCCTGCTGCCTTGCAGGAGAGAGGTCACATGACAGGAGAGCATCACCCTGGTGTGGCAGGAAGTAATCCTATAGCTAGGACCTGTCCTCCAGGTGATGTAAAACCCTCTCACATCGAGGACGTTTCTCCAGGGTCAAGTGAACTTGTCTGCTAACTGATTTTGTGTTGCAAGTAAGTAGACCAAACAGCATGGAGTGGTGAGAAAACAGCAGAAAAATGTACAAATCAAATAAATACAATTTTAATAGCTCATACACATTGAAACCATAAATACAGTGATATGTAAATAACTCATTCTGTTCTTAACATTTTATGGTTTTAGTTTTTTTGTTCTTATCCATGTTGCAGGTTGTACCTTGTACCTTTGCTTTGCTTTTCTTTTGTAATATGCCCCTGATGCAGGATCTGAGCTGAATCGGCTTCTTTTAATTTTTGTATTGAGTTTATGGTATGTGCATTCATGTATCACTGTATTTAAGGTTTTATGGTTTCAAGGTGTATGAGTTATTAAAATTGTATTTATTTGATTCATACATTTTCTGCTGATTTATCACCACTCCATACTGTTTGGTTTTATTATTGTAGTATATAGAACCTCTGTGTGTTTTGCAGGTAAGTAGATCACCTGCAGGATTGCTCTCATAAGGATAGCCAGGTTTATATTTTCACTGCTTCGCAGCAGAGTCAAGGATCCGATCCCCCCTGCTGGTTTACATAAAACATAGCCACCTGATTATCCATACAGGACACAATACAACACTTGAACATTACTACAGACGACCTGGAGGAACAAGTTTCCAGCTGGAACAGCATTTTAGCTAACGCCGCCAAACCATCTGGTGGCGGGCCCGAGAAACACCACCACAACAGGAGACAAAACAAACCATGGTACTCAGCAAAAATACGACAGGAAAAGAGGGAGCTCAGGAAGATTGAACGGAGATGGAGAAAAAACAAAACAACAGCCGACCAGCATCTTTACCTAACAAGGCAAAAACAATACAATGAACACATCAACCAATCAAAGAGGGAATTCCACACAAACATGATAAATACTTCCATCAACAAACCCAGAGAGCTTTTCGAAATAGTAAAAATCCTCACAAAAGAGCAAACAACAGAAGGGGAAGTACAAGTAGATCCACAGGAATTCGCCGACCACATCAAAGACAAATTTCACTCCACAGAGCAAACAACACCCAGTGGGACCACCAGGACAGACGTACACACCAAAACCTGGGGCACATTCTACTCACCCTCAACAGAGCAGATATCCCACATCATCTCTACAATCAACACAAGCACTGCTCCTACAGACCCGTGCCCAGTGTCATGGGTCAAAGCCACCAAATCAAGCTTCATCCACACCATACATAAAATGGTACACAACTCACTCACTCAAGGACTCATGCCAAAGCAACTAAAGCTTGCCTCAGTAAGACCAATCACAAAGAAAACAACTCTCGACAAAAAAGATCCAGCAGCATACCGACCAATCTCCAGCATACCCTTCCTGGCAAAAATCATCGAAAAAACGGTTCAACTACAACTTCAGGAACACATCGACAAACATGAAACACTTGACGACAACCAACACGGCTTTAGTCCCAACCATGGAGTCAAAACGCTACTGATCTACCTCTTCGACAGCATCCTAAGAATAATTGACAACACCAGGAATGGAATCATAATGATCTTCATCGACATCTCCTCAGCCTTCGACACAGTGGACCACAACACGCTCTTGGAAAGACTAAAGAACACTGGTATACACGGCATCACATTGAAATGGTTCCACTCATACCTAACCGAAAGACAGCTACAGGTCAAGGTGGGACACAACACCTCCCGACCCATAAATGTCCGTCAAGGAGTACCTCAAGGATCCGCACTCTCAGCACTCCTATTTAACATCTACATCCAACCAATATGCAACATCATGAAAGAGAACAACATTCAATACACAATATATGCAGACGACATCATGATATACACCCCGATATCAATCGACAACCTGGACTTCTCTAAGATAACAGACTGTCTTACCCAAATGACGAGTTGGTGTCAAAACAACAACCTCGCAATAAACTACAGCAAGACCGAAGCTTTAATCATCACTCGGAACCAAAGCTTCATACACCCACCAAATATAAAGATACAAAGCACTACTATACCAATAAGATCAGAGGTGAGATACCTCGGAGTTACTCTGGACAATAAACTCAATCTCAAGCCACACATAGACAAAACAATCCAAAAAGCCTACTACAAGATGCGAATCATCAGGAGACTGAAACCACTCCTCGCCCCCGAACACTTCCGTACCGTCTGTCAAGCACTGATAACCCCACTTCTGGACTTCTGCAATCCGATATACCTTGGACTACCGAAACAAGCCCTCAAACCACTCCAACTGGCACAAAACACTGCAGCACGAATAATATCCGGAACTGCAAGAAAGGAGCACATCACACCTATCTTAAAGGACTTACACTGGCTCCCAATCGGTGCACGCATCAAATACAAAACTATCATAAACCTATTTAAGATAAATCAGCACACATCAGCCAACTGTCTGCACACCCTCATACAACCAGACACCAGCACACGTCCTAGAAGAAAATAAACACACAACCGAGTCAGCACCCCAAGTGAATACAAACACACACGCAAGGACACAACAGACAGAGCACTCTCCATGGCTGCTCCAACAATATGGAACAAACTACCGGACGATTTGAGGACAACTACAGACCTCAAAGACTTTAGAAAACAGCTGAAAACCATGCTGTTCATAGAACACTATGGACACATCACATAACCTCAGAGAATGTATAACAGCACATGATACCGCCTAACACTGTATGTATAGAAAATGTTTTTTAGCCCCACTGTATATAGCTCACTTTGTACATAGCTCAAACTAATCTCGCACACAATACAACACACACTCAACTAAATTTCACCCTCACTGCATGTATAACACACTCACTTTACCCGATTGTTTGCTGTGATACCACCTTGATTAATAAGATAAGGCGGTTTAGAAATACTGTTAAATAAAATAAATAAATAAATAAAATCCATGCAGACTCAAATGATCTTGCCTTCAGGCCACTTACAAAAAGTCTCTAAACCATGAAGACTAGCATGGATCTCCAAAAGGTTGATATGCAGGAATATTTCTTGGTGGGTCCAAAACCTTTTCATCTACAAGTGTGAAAGATGCACTTCTCATCCCAATTTGGGATAAGGGGAGGGATTTAAAAGAACGTTCATTAGGTTGAAGGGGTCATTCCACCATTGAAGATTAAATGTCATGATTGGTGTTACCTGAACCTTTGTGGATAAGGGTAGGATTAATTGATCCCACTGAAACTTTCAAGTGCCATTGAAGCAGCCTCAATCCCAATCTGGCCGAAGCACAACATGGGCTGCAGCTGCCATGTAACCCAGCATTCAAAGATTCACGTAAGCCAGAGTAGTGGATTTCCTTGGTAAATGTCAAGAAGCAGTCCTTGGGAAGGAAAGCTTTGCTCTTCTGAGTTAATAGCACCTACAAAGGAGATGTCCTGAAAAGGCTTAAAGATTATTTTTCCAGATTGATTAGGAAACTTAGCTGTCATAGCGTTGTTATGGTGATTTGTTTGGAAATCTGTGCTGCTGTCGCTGACTTTGCAGAGATTAGATTGTCATCCAAGAACAAACCTTTCCATCTGAAGTGTGACATCACTGAGGCACATTTTGCGAAGATCCTAATTGCTGAAGAGAGACTAAATGGGAGGAGTATGTATTCGTAATGTTTGCTTCCAAAACTGAAGCAGAGAAGCTTCTAGTAATGAGGATAAATCGGGACATGGCTTCAAGCATTCTTCAACTTCAGAGATCCCAATCAGTGATCCTGTTAGACAAGAGGTAGTATAGTAGAGAGGCAGTGCATTTTGAATTGTATCTTTTTTAGGAGATGGTTGAGTCCCCTTAAATCTAAGATGGATGGAGCTCTACAGATCTTTTGGGGATTAGGAAATATCTGGAGTAGAAGCCCAAACTCTCCTAGCAAGAGGGAACTTCCTTGATCGCACATGCCTGATGCAGGGACCATGTTTATTCCTCTAACTGGGAGAGATGTTGGCGAGGATGTCTGGAGTTGAAATATGGAAAATTACTTTAAGATGTTTCCGCTGCAGGGATGCCCAAGTAGGTGGGGGGTTTGGTGGAGGTGTGTCCAAGGCGGTGCTACAGTCATAGACATCTCCATTCGATTTCAGAACCCATGGGGATGTCAGTGACCATGTCCAAAATTAGACCTGCTTCTGGCATGAATAGATATAAGAAAGTGCTCATTTGGGCCCTAAAATATCTGGAGGGTTAGAGTAATTGTCACGCCATTATCATCAGTACTCTCCACAATCAGAATGATACATTTTATTTTATTTTATTGAGAAACTTCTTGTGTTTGAATCACCGCAGCATGTCTCTCAGTCATCTCCATTATCTGACACTATTCTGTGTAGGTCTATTGAGCTGCCCTACGGACGTCCATATCGGGCACACCTGAACTTGGACACGCCTGCACTTTTTGCAGACATTCTGGCTTGGATTTCCCAGATTGCACTTCAACATCTTTTGTAAAATGTGCCTTCACATGTCTTTATAAAATACTAGCACAAATCCAACAGCAATCATGGCTACATTGAGATCATGGGCATTTATGCCTGCCCTCAGGACTATTTCCTAACAAAGTGGGCACAATTGCCCTTTGAGAATGGGCAAAATCGAAAGCCCCATTTCCTCACTGATTTATCCATGGAAATCTCTTTGATTATTGCCCTCTTTATTGCTTGAAAAATTTTTGGAGTTTATAATCTCTTCTGTAAAATTGTGTTTATCTTTTTTGCATCAAAACTGCATGTGTTGTTTGTAAAGCTGGCCCAGTTCTCTGGGAGTGATTTTTCAAGGGGCAACAAGTGTAGAAGTGCATACCCACACTTGCTTTTATGATTGCTGCAAACTTCAAAGGTTAAAATGGTTAATTGATTAATTAGCCTGTACTGTGCGACTTTCAAAATCAGGCAAAAAATCTTGGATATGGATTTTTCTTTCCCACAATATTTTTTCTGTGACTTTTCCCCCTTTCCCCTTGAGCAAAAAAATGTCATTTCCATTTCCAAAACTTAAATCTGGTATTGAGATAAGGTTTAAAGGTCATGCAAATGCAATGCAATGTGTGCCTTCGAGTTAGTCCTGACTCCTGGCGACCCAGAAGCTCCTGGGTTTTCTTGGCAGTGTCACCGGAAGTAGATTGCCAAGCCTTTCTTCGAGGCAATGGAGGGTTAAGTGACTTGCCCATATCTCGTCTCAAAAGCTTAAAACACACTACAACATCTTTGCATTGTGCTTGTATTACTCCACTTGAAGATTTCATGCTGGCCAAGAATCTGGAAGGGTTACCTTCCAAACGTTTTTGCTCATTTTTTAAATTAAGTCACTGAAAATGTAGGAGAACCACAAAGTTATAAAGGGAGATGTAGACGTGATGTGGTGAGGGCAGCAGACATGTGCTGCTTGCGCTCCGGTCTCCTTCGGCCCCAACCGGGATTATAGTGCCGTTTTGAGTGCAACCTCCAGATAAAAATACCACCTACCCCGAGAGCAGACAAGTTTGCAGCAGACGGTGTCGGCGGAGAGCTGGTCGAGGTATGGCAAGCTCGGCAAAAACCGCTCGAAGAGAGAGAGAGCGTGTGGCAGTGGTGGGCAAAATGGCCGACGCAGGGGCAGCGCCAAGTTCGCCGACATCCCTGGCCTTTATTGAGGAGGTCTCGGCTGCAGTGGCAGAGGCTCTGTCTTTACAGTTTTCCACTTTACATGAGAAGATGGACTCCTTGCAGAGCTCGATGGGAGTGCTGGGGAATCGCCTCCATGAAGCTGAGGACCATATTGGGAGAGCCGAGGAGGGCCTGGAGTCTCTGGTGCAGGAGGTGGCGACATTAAAATCCCAAGTGGCATTACAAGCTGAAAAAATGGATGATTTAGAGAATAGATCACGGCGGAACAATTTGAGATTGATGGGCATCCCTGATTCCGTGGCCGATAGGGAATTGAAGCCCTATTTGGAAACTTTACTTCCCCAGTTGTTTGAGGGGCTAGACGCTGGCGGCAAATTGCTCATTGAACGAGCGCACCGCATGGGCCCTAAACAAGTTCGAGATCAGAGGCCGCGAGTGGTACTTGTTAAATTTCTACAATTTCCTCAAAAAGAAGCTATACTCAGAGCTGCGCGGCAGAAGGGAGATATAATGCATGAGAACTTGCGACTTCGAATCACTCAAGATTATTCCGTCGCCCTGAGTCAGAGGCAGAGAGCATACGCACCACTTTGCCAGAAGTTAATTAATGCTAAGATCAAATTCTCCGTTCAGTATCCTGCCAGGCTCCATGTGATATACGAGAGGACTCACAGAACCTTTGAATCGGCGATGGCGGCAGGCCCATACATTGAGGAGATTGTCGGCGGAAGCAAGGAGTCTTCAGTTGCCCCATGAAACTCTTTGCTTGCTTTCGAAGTTAAATTTATCTTACTTGGGTAGGGCTGATGCCCTGGAGATTTGCCACGGGCCTGGGGGGGAGATGGTGGTGGCTCGGGAGTTCCCAGACTTTAGGGGCCTCCTTGGACTTTGTGGTGGGTAAGATGATGGTTGCTATCCATATCGTTGTATTGAGTGATCTATGTTAATGCGTTTCTTAGACTACAGTTCATAATAATATAGCAGTGGGGTGGATGGGAGTGGTGGAGCAGCGCGGCCCATTTTGGATGTTGGCAGAGACTTCTCGAGAGGGGTTTCTAGCCGTGGGGGGCTGCTTGCCCTTCCCTTCCTCACCTGTTTTTTGTTTTGTCACTTGTTTGCAATGCAACCTACTTTTCTTATCATATGCTCGGTAATTTCTGGAGGCGATGATCTTTGACACCACAGTCCGGTATTTGTGAAAACAACTTACAGTATTACCTGTTTTCCCGTTAGCTTTCGAGAGGGATTTCTTTGTCAAGGGAGAGTTGGGAAATGTTTCAACTTCACATAACCAGCTGATAGCGCCAAGAAAAGGAGTGGGCAATATACCCCCCCCCCCCCCATGTTATGTAACTGCCTATAATTTCTGGGCCTGTCATACAAATGTAGGGGGAAACGAGGCCCCCCCTCTCTGTTGCTCTATATGCCTATCTATCCCTCCTTTCAGGTTGGTTAACTTTGCTCGGGTAGGGGGCCCATGACTGTGGGATAGGTAGCTATTGGCCCATCTTCCTCCATACTATCGGCCGTGTTCGGCTGGGAGCCTAGGAGGACGTGGGCTGTGATATGAGGGGACGAACATTACGTGCTGTGGTGTTAGAGCTGAGCCGTTACTATAGCTTAGTTGGAGGAGAGAGAGGTTTCTCCCCGGCTGGCCCCTAGCCTTGCAATTCTATGATTTTTGGAATGATGTTTTGTTTTTAATGTTGCTGATTTGGGGCATGTGAAAGTTTGCTGAAGTATTATGGGGAGTGGTTCCCAATACCGGTGGGAGGAGCTAGTCATTGTGGGGAGGGGCGGGGGGGACCGTACGCATTCAAGTAGACCCTTTTTGAGTAGTCCTGGCTACTCTGTGGAGAGAGGGGTGGAGGATGGAGAGATATCTAGCGAAGGGGGGTGGGGGGGTTGGATCGGGAGGGAGGTTGTGCAGGGGAGGTATAGTCACACCCACGCAGGCTTTAGTTTTCATCTGGTGAACCTTTTGAGGGACCTATGGAGGGGACTCCAGGCTGGGAGAGTTCCCTCTGGCAGACTGATACGTATGATGTGGAGAGCTCTGGACACTGCCCTGCCACTCTGAAGATAATTTCCTGGAATGTTTGTGGACTAGGGAATCCAATTAAGAGATATAAGGTTTTGCAGGCATTAGCAAGACATAAAGGCGATATAGTGTTGTTACAAGAGACCCACCAGACTACTGAGGAGCACAGTAAACTCTGCAGGCAATGGGTGGGCCAGGTATGGGGTGCTCCAGCCCAAGGGAAAAAAGGAGGAGTGGCCATACTGATCCACAAGCATGTGCGATTTGAACTGGAAAGACAAATTGTTGATTCCACCGGGAGATTCCTATTGTTACTCTGGAGGGCAAGCCGGTCATCTTGGGCAATATTTACAGCCCTAATGTATTGGACCTTGACTTGTACAATCAATTGGCCTCCAAAATAGAGCAGCTGCCAGAACTCCCATTGATTTTGGGAGGAGACCTTAATGGGGTTATGGATGTGGAGCTTGACACCTCCAAAGGCGTGGGGCCAAAGGAGAGATTCCAGACTGCTCGGGCTTTGCGCTGACTTTGTGCAAGATTGGGTTTGACCGACCCATGGAGGTTGTTACATTCTTCTGAAAGAGATTACACGCATCAATCTCGGGCGCATGGGTCTAGGGCGCGTATTGATTATCTTCTTACATCGGCGAGCTTGTTTGCTGTCATTGGAGATGCACAAATTGGCCCCCTGGAGATCTCTGATCATGCCTTAGTTTGGGTAGAGGTTCATTGGGGTGGATATAGCCTAAAGACACGTTGTTGGCGCTTTCCTCTGGAACTTTATAAGGACCCCCAGTTTCATCAATTCCTTCGTGGGAGGTGGCGGGAGTTTGAGTCTGATCATAGTGGGCATCAAGACGATCCTGAGCTAGTCTGGGAAACAGCGAAAGTGGTATTACGAGGGGACATCATAGGATTTTTGGCACGGAAACGGAGACTGTTGGTGGAACAGATCATTAGAATGGAAAAGTTAGCGACGAAGTTGAGATGGTTGTGCGCACAGCACCCAAGTGCAGATAATAAGAAGTGGGTATGGGAAACTCAAACAGCGTTGAACGAACTGCTACATCAGCGGGCTAAGAAGTCCTTACTATATTATCGTTATCAATTATACTGTTATAGGGACAAGCCGGGGAAATTATTGGCGCGATGTCTACGGGGCCCTAGGAGTGCGAAATTGGTGCCAGCACTTCGAGACGACCAGGGGGTACTTCATAGAGAGAGCCCCGCTATTGCCAAGGTGTTCCGGTCATTTTTGCGGAAATTATATGAAGCAGAGACGGGCTCCCCTACGCAGATGATAGACTACCTGCGGGAGCTGGAGTTGCCCCAACTTACCGAGGCTCAAAGAGTGCAATTGGAACAACCGATAACGTTGCAGGAAGTGCACACAGTCATTTCTAGAGCGAGCTGCTATAAATCGCCAGGACCAGATGGGTTGGGACGGAATTCTATAAAATTTTGTGTGAACAGCTAACCCCGATCTTAGTAGCAGTCCACACCAGGAGGGCCGAGCAGGGGTTTTTTCGTTGTGGAAGTAACCAAGTTCATATAATACTTATCCCAAAACCGGGGAAAGATCCTTTGTTAGCGGCATCTTATCGGCCCATTTCACTTCTTAACTTTGATCTGAAATTGTTGGCGAAAATTTTAGCGGATCGCTTAGCGGGAGTTTTAGGCCATTTGGTACATGATTCGCAGGTTGGTTTCGTGAAGGAGTGGTATGCAGTACGGAACCTGCGGAAAATAATAACATCACTAGAATGGGTAAAGAGCCGACAAATACAGTCCCTGTTAGTAAGTTTCGACGCGGAAAAAGCTTTCGATAGGGTTGATTGACAATATATGTGGCATCTGCTCCCGCGATATGGACTCGGGGCCTCCTTTTATAAAATGGTGCAAAGTCTATATGTGGACCCGACGGCGGTGACATCTTGTAATGGGGTACTGTCGGAGGCTTTTCCCCTACAACGAGGTACTAGGCAGGGGTGCCCTCTTTCCCCCCTACTGTTTGTCCTCTCGCTAGACCCACTGATACGAAGAGTGGAGTCATCTCGGGGAATACGAGGGATCCGCATAGATTCTTATGAATTTAAGTTGTCGGCTTTTACAGACGACCTTTTAGTGCACTTAATGTCCCCCCGAGAATCCTTACCTAGGCTATTAGAGGAATTCCAGACGTATGGTCGGTTTGCTGGCCTCAGCATTAATAAGGATAAATCGGAGGCCTTAGATGTATCTGGTCAGATTAGGAGGTTTTGGCAAGGGGAATTCCCGCTTAAATGGGCAGAACACCAATTTGTGTACTTAGGGATTATTTTGACTTGCCAGCCATCCCAGCTTTACGTGTGTAACCTGAACCGGGTTATGGCCCGAATGCAGGCTCAGCTAAACGCATGGGATCTCCTCCCATTATCTTTGCTGGGGCGTATAGCTGCGATTAAAATGGTTGTCTTGCCGCGGCTACTCTATTGGTTGCAAACTCTTCCGGTCTGGTTATTACGGTGAGACCTTTTGCGAATCGAACGGGTGATTCGAGGATTTTTGTGGAGGGGGGGCCGAGCACGTATCCCTTACAGCCATTTAGTGGGGAAGTGGAGACAGGGGGGGCTTGGGCTCCCTGATTTGGGGGCTTATGCTTTGGCCTGTCAGGCCCGTCATTTAGGGGATTGGTTGGGCGGAACTGAAGTGTATACACCTAGGGCTCTGGAGGAGGCCAGTGTGGCTCCATGGAATTTGCTTGCCATTGTACATCAGGACAGCCGGTTGCTGCCTGGCAACCTAACAAAGAGTGTGTTGCTTGGCTCCGTGCGGTGTACCTGGTGGCAACTTAATAGGTATTGGCATAGAAACTGGAGGGCCTCGAGCTGGCTGCCGATTCAGGGTAATGGTGATTTCTCCCCGGGAATGGACTCTGCGATGTTTCGAATTTGGGTGCAGAAGGGAATTCGCAACATAGGACATGTGGTGGATTCCTCTGGGAAATGTAAATCATTTGCGTCGCTGAGCTGTGAATATGATTTGAGTCCCGCTCATCTTTTTGCGTATTTCCAGATCTCTCACTATGTGTTTTCATTGCCAATAGTGGAGCTTCACTCGGACCGGTCAGTGCAGATTTTAGAATTTTTTGTTTTGGGAGAGGACTCCCTGCCGTCAATAGCAGTGCTAAAGGCTCGGCTGGACCAGTATAGGCCACTTCCAGAATACCGTGGGGTGGAGCTGGCCTGGGCTGCAGAGATGGGGCAGGAGATCTCTCCAGGTACTGTGTTAAGCGCCTTGCGACGGATAGTGGATCTGGCTGTGGGAGCCTGCTGGAGGGAAATGCAATTTAAATGTATAACTAGGATGCACTTTTCACCTCGGCGGGCCCTCCGGTGCAGATTGACTTCCGATGGGGCGTGTCCACGGTGCTTGGAGCCGCTAGCGACCTTATTTCATATGTGGTGGGGGTGTAGATTGGTCCGGGCTTATTGGGCAAAAATTGGGTCTTTCCTAAGGGGACTGCTACGGCAGACGGTGGACTGGGACATGTCGCTTGTTTTATTGGATAGGTTGGGACCCTTGCATCCCAAGGGAAAATGGGAACGTTTACTGGTCCGTAAGGCATGTCTGGTGGGGAAAGGGCCGCTTCTTCGTAGATGGAGGGAGTGCTCCCCGCCTACCTTTTGGGAATGGCGGAACAGTTTCCATCAGATGTTGCTTATGGAATGCAGGAAGGCACGGGACAGTGTCCGGCAGTGGTCTGTTTTTCAGTTGATCTGGGATCCCTATATTCAAAACTTGAGCCCCAGGAGTCGGAATGAAATCCTGCAAATGGGTAGTTACCCGAACGTACTAGTTGCGTGTCGGGGAGACGGGGTGGTATTGGGTTCTGAGTCCCGTTGAGTTTCCAGCCTGGTGTAGGGTGTGACTAGTGGGAGGGGGGAGGCTGGGTGGGGGGGGAGGGAAAGGGGGGGATTGTTTTAAAATGATATAACACCTGTAACTGCTGTGTTGTTGTTTCTGTGTTGGGGATAAGACACAACCCCACTCGGAATGTATTACTGTTATCCATGTTGGTTCGTGGTGGATATAAATAAAGGCTATAAGAAAAAAAAACAAAAAAAGGGAGATGTAAAGAGTTTGCAAAGAACCCAATTTTCAAAGAACCAAAATGGTTAACGGCAGGTCACGCTAAAAGAAATGTTAGTACTCTTTAAGTAGACATATTTATTTTGATATATAATGGTAGAACTTTGCAACTCTGTCAAAACCAAAAGACATAAATGGAAGGCTTATTCAAAAGAAAACTCAGTGCCTCTAACTGCTTTATTACATATTCAAGAACTTGCAAGGTTTTTATTCACCTCTCAAGGCCCAAGCTATAAACCGGCTGCAATATTGTAGATGCGGGGGATGATCATGTAGCAACTGCACCCCTACACCTTGCACCAACACAACTACCCATCAGCTTTCATAATGTAAAAGTGTCACTAATAATCTCTCATTTGTTTGGATGTACCTCGTATATAGTTCAATGTTATGAATCCAAGTTATCATGTCCTGTTCGATGTAAGCACAAGGCATCTCCCCTGCCCTGTACAAAATTGTTAATTGTAAACCGCACTGATGTCAAATAGCGCGGTATAGAAAAGCTACAAATAAATAAATAAATAAAATAAATAATAAAAGGTCTAATTGGACATAAAAGAACAACGCAAAAGTTCTGTAATTCAATGCAATAATGGTGATATGTCTCTTGCCTTACTTAGTTCTGTAAGCACTGTACACAAAAAGCATTTTAGACACCCTAATACTCCCTTAAGAGAAGGTTCTAAGCAAAGGGTGCAATAAAAGTAGCTGTTGTATGGCAAACTAAGCAAGAGATTCTACTAAGCAAAACTAGGACATTTCCCTTACTGCTTACCACATACTCTCATTCCGGTATCACCAAAATAACAGACATACAAGCACTCTCCCTTTCTAAGCACTTTATAAAGTTAAAAAAATCCACTAGATCATAACACAAACGCGAGACTCAGATAGCAACCCACCCCACACACACACTCAATCTCATATTATTACTATCACTCTGTAACTAGATAATTTGCACATAGTTCATATTGCAGGAGTTCCTTATATCCACTGCGCTATAAGTTCCTTGCAATATCTCCATCCATGCTCCCCTTCCCCTCACCCTTCTATGTAACTCTTTTTAGTTGTCTTGTAAACCGCTTTGATTCTAGGAGAAGGTGGTATAGAAATCCACTTAAATAAATAAATACTGTATAAAACGGCAGCATTACAAATATTACAATGAGCTCTAGAACAAATCCGAGCACAAATCAGAATGGATTACTATAGATCCCTAAACTGAAACTATAGGGTATGTTTACTAAAGGGCGCTATTTGCGCTGGTGAGACATTATCGTGCGATAAGGTACGTTATCACGTGATAATGGCACTTTACCGGGCGATAAGGTACCTTAGCGTGCGATAACACGCACAGCGGCACAAACAAGCGCTGAAGGTGGAGAAAGGCTCCCGGAGGGAGGAGGAAGGCTCCCCAGGGGCGGAGAGAGAGGGTCAATGGGTGGAGAGGGGGAGGGGAGAGGCTCCCTGCACACTAACGCTGTGGAAGCCGGGTCTGAAAACTAACGCCAGTGAAACCCTGGCATTAGGGAAGATTTGAAGGAAAGATATTTCCGTCAGCAATGTATAGCAAAGCCAGGGAAACCTAAAAAAGTGATAAGTGTGATACATGTGCACGGAACAAAAGGGCAAATAAACATTGGAAATGACCTGAACAAAATGTAAAAAAAAAATAACCAAGCTGGGCAATAGTGATATTAATAGGAAACATCAAAAAACACTACCGAGAAAGCTCCAAAAAAAAAATATTAATTTTGGAATGGTCTATGCTCTGTCCCCCTACAAGGTGAATGATCCCACAGTGCAATAGCGCTGATCAGTGTTTTCCCTTTTTATTGGACAGGTGTCCTATGGCGTGCACATGTTCCGCAACAGCAGGGTGGGCATGTCGGAACGTGCAACTGGACAGATGCTGGAAAATGGGATACAGAGGGCTGCAGGTGGCACTTGCTGTGGTGCAGCTGGGCCACAGTGCGGAATAGGGTGATGCCTAGGTGGCCCATAGGAATGCTGAAACTACAGCAGCCAGACAGCAACTGATGAGGCCCAACATGGGCACAAGTGTGTTTCCCACAGTGTCACGGGGATAGTACCCAGCACGTACCCCCAAGGGCATAGAACATTGGCAGGCAGTGGGGGGGGGGGAAGTGTGGACATCTATGCAGGCACCCCTACCCCAGAACCCGCACCATAGGCAGCCGCCTACCGGCACACTGGATGGCCTGAGACTACGCACCACCAGCACCACCAGCCTAACGGCATGTTAGCATGGTGGCGGAGGGGTACTGGTGATGGAAGGGGCAGTGGCAGCTGCCCACAGCAGACCGTGGCCTAGCCCTGTTTAGGTGGGTGCCATGCACTGCAACAGACAGGCCCTGTCTGATGAACAGTCATGGTATCCCCAGGGAATGGGCACTAGCTGTGGCAACATGGTGGTGCAGTATACACAGCCAGTGTGTTCAGGAGCAGAAGGTCACAAATTCAAGTCCCAGCTGTGGTTCCTGCCTACCCAGTACTAAACCATGGTAATAAAGAGGGAACCTTTATTGCAGATAACATAAACATGCCTGAAACACCTATATTTTAACCTACAGAGCACAGACACCATAAACATGTGCAATACCTAGAGCAGAGTTTCCCAAATGCAGTCCTGGAGGGCCAAAAACCATTCAGGTTTCATGCTGTCTCTAATAAAGATGCCTGTGCTGCATTTCTATGTGCCGCCCCCATGATATGCAAATGTATCTCATGCATATTCATTAGGGACAGCATGAAAACCGAACAGTGTTTCGCCCACCAGGACTGCCCTAGAGCAGCGGCCAACAGGGGCAGATACACCTGCACACACAGGTTCCATTATCCAAAGCCTCATGGAGAGGCAGGATGTTGGGCCCTGCGCGCAGCAGCATCTCCCAATACTAGCACTTGCATACCTTAGCAATGCGGCCCTAAACCTGGGAATACGTTACACATATATCAAAAGGTTGCTATGATTAATGGCAGATAGCAATTCCTAAGTTCAGCACAATTTGCTGATTGAGCTGCATCGTAGCAACCTTTCTGATATCTGTGGAGTGTGTTTCAGTTCTAGTTTCTGACGGTGTTTACCACCCCGGGGAGTGAACCCCAACAGTATTGCGTACCATAGCCATGCCTGCACTGTGCCCAGGACTGGTACGGTGGCCAGGGCTGCCAAAAGCCTTGATATTTGCACAATGCTGGCATAGGTGTGGGAGTGTATGTCTGTCTATCCAGTGTGTGGTGGCTGCCAACATCTTACTCAGCCCACACTCCTTGCATTATTTCCAGTGTTAGCCTGCCAATGTGCATAATGAGGAGCAAGGTACTGTGGGTATAGCCCGGATAGGGTGGCCTGGACAGGATGTATCTGCACAAGGCATAGGGCAATGGCTGGGACATTGTAGTGTCCAACCACCCCCTGCACGGACAGGGTGGCCACAGCATGTCCTGCTGGGAGGTCATTCTCACCCTGACTTAGCAGTGACCACGGCATGGCTAGGTTCCCCCATAGTGCTCTATAGTATTTCTCTCAAGTGGAATTTATGGGTTCTTTTTGCCTCATGGGTCTGTTCACATCTGCATTGACTGCCCTGTAGGGTGTCTGTTCCCCAGCAGGACTGGGGTTGATGGTCCCTTCTACTGCCATCATTGTGGGGAGATCCTGTTTCCCACCCTGAGCCACAGAGGATGGGTTTGGGGGGTGGTGGTACATAATTTGCCTATGGGTCCAAACATCCCCCTCCATCATGTGACCATGGCACCAAAACAGGATATGCACTATTCTGGGTGCATCATAGCCCATAAGGGCTAGATCTGACTGAAAGACACAGATGTATTCTAGGTGTGTCTGCAGGAACTAACACACTCACACACACACACTGGCATTGATGGGGACTTGCAGTATGGCCTATTTCAGCCATGAAAGGTGCTGTGGATGTGGTGCTGGGTGCCACACCTCACCCTCAGGGTGAGCACAGTACCCGCACAATGTGACGGTCTGTAGCTACTCTGTGCCAGTAACACACGGTCAGTACCCCCTACCAGGCTGAGGTGCTGTGGGGGTGCCCACAGTCAATTCCCTCTACGAGGCCAAGGTGCTATGGGGGTGCATACCCCATCTTGTGATAATCTGTAGACTGCTGATTTGCATGTGCAGTGCATCATGGGTACGGGTGGGTTACCCCTATCCTGGTAACCACAGCAGACAGTTTGTGTGGTGACCTGCAGTCCTTCTGTAGCCAGCCAGGGGTTTGTTAGCAGCTGTAGAGCTATAGTCCACTGGTTACTTCACTGCCTATGGAGCCAGAGATCATGGTTTTGATCCCACAGTGGGGTAATTTGATAGGGCTGTCTGAGGCATTTTCTTTTTTTAATTTAAATTAGTGCTGCCAGCAAAAACACCCTCACAGTGCTGTAACCTTAAGGTGCCTCTTAAGGCACCCTATAAAGCGCTCTATAAGGCGCCCTATAAAGCGCCTTATAAGGCGCCCTATAGGGAACATTATAAGGTGCCTTGGTGGACAGTGCACTTTATAATGTGCCTTCTGGAGTGCCTTATAGGGTGCCTTATGCAGCACCTTAGGTTACGGCACTGTGAGAGTGTGTTTGCTGGCAGCACTAATTTATATTAAAAAAGAAAATGCCTCAGACAGCACTGATTTAAAGTAAAGGGCAATGCCTCAGACAGTCTCACTAATTAAGCCCACTGGGGGATCAAACGCATGACCCCTGTTTCATCAGTCAATGTAGTAACCATTGTGCTACACCTCTGTTGCTGTGTTTGTAGGTCATCGCGCCTAATTAAGGCTAACGCGCGTTAACATGCCACGGCTCCCTCTATCGCACGATAACGTACCTTATCGCACGATAACCCTAACTGCTACCTTAAGACCGGAACGTCCACTACCTTATATGGCATTCAGCACAATAAGACTGCAACTAACGCCGGTAACATTAAGACGGTTTAGTAAACATACCCCTATATAACAAAACACCCCACTATAGCCTCACACACAGAATGTAGACAGACTCTCACCAAATACAGATTAAAGGATGACAAATTATAAACGGAAAACTGCAGACAAAAACTGAACTGCAAATCCTCAGGGAGTCAGATCCGTCATGCAGTGCAACAGCAGAAGAATAGATAATGCATTTGAAGCATGACTGTCTAAGGGGCATGTTTGCTAAAGTGCTGTATGTAGCATGGGACTAATGTGTGGTTAGCAATGCACTTTTACCAAGGCAGGGACAGGGCGACTTCATTAGATGCAGCGGGATGTGGCCACAGTAGGGAGACATTGCTGCACTAGGCATGTCAGGTACACAGAAGTAGTAACTGTACATTCTGTGTACATGCATGCTGTAAAGGTGCGTGCTACATGGCCCCCACACTTGCATGCGGACATCAATGCACCCCCCTCCCAGACAGGTACTGTATATATCACTGGGACTACACCTCTGTGCTGTGCAGAGGGTTGGGGCCACCTGACAGATGCCTGCAGGATGCGAGAGGACACATTCAGGTGCCATGGAACCTGAGAGTCCTGACCACAGATACAGTATACCATATAGCTGCTGCACACAAGGCCACACAAGCAGTGGAGGAGGACATGCATGTTTAGCAACCCTCATTCTCCCTGAAGCAAAGTGGAGAGTGGTCCAGGGGTCATAAACACAGATGCCCCACCTTGTCAACATGAGTGAAAGCAGCCTATCACACCTCAGCAGAGAGAAAAGGCAACAGTACATGGTCACCAACCCCACCAACAGACCATAGTGCAAGCAGGCCATGAAGGCTTGAGAACGCTCACTGGACAAAATGTGCACCAGCACAGCTCAGATATATGAGCCAAAGTACAAGGGGCAGGGAATGCAAATCAGTAATGCCAAATCATAGCTAGAGACTATCCAGTGAAGACAGTGTGCCAGCATTGCCCAGAAAGTTTAAGGAAGTGGAATCAGAGGGGGGCTGAAGTGTGAATAGCATCGCAATTCCAAAACACAAGGTAACTCCGGCACGTCCCACGCCTTGACCATTGGTGCTCTAGGTGACCACCTATATAATGTTCCTAAAGAGGCATGCGGGAATGATTATTTATTATTTTTAAATATTTGGTATACAGCCATTCAAAATAGTATTTCAGTATGGTGATTTACAACATTCCAGTTTAAACTTATAATACATTAAAATGGACAACACAACAAAGAGTGGAGTGGAGGAGTGGTTGGGGCAAGGTACTTCAGCCCAGAAGGTTGAGGGTTCAAATCCCACTAGAGGACAGCAACCTTGGGCTGGAAGGACTGGGGTTTCTAGTCCCACAGGTGCTCCTTGTGGTCTTGGGCAAGCCACTTAACCCTCCATAGCCCATGTTCCCTGTAAAATACTTATCTCCAAGTTATAATGCCCTGTTCAATGTAAACCACACTGATGCAGAATAGCACAGTATATAAGAGAATATAAATAAATAAAGACAAGGAACCAAGTACACAAAAGGAAAGGGAATGGATGGCATAGCAATTGTTCCAGCGGGGCTAAAATTAATGTAGCACAAAAAACATAAGGAAGGGGGAAATTAGAAAGGTAAACAAATTAAAGATAGCCAAAAATCAGATGTGCTTTCAAACATTGAAATAGTCAGGTCATCATCATTTTTTGAACTTTTTATGATGTTTCTGATTGAATATCTAATCATAAGGGGCTTGAAAGGCAAAAGCCACTTCGCTAGTCCAGACAAGACAGGATCTGCAAGGGGATGGAATTTCTAAAAGGTGCATTTGAGAGGACCTTAAGGTTCTAGATGGGACATATGGAATGAGCCAAGAGAAAAGATAATGGGAGTAACCTGAATAAGTAACCTGCCACCTCACTGCTCAAACCCGAATTACAATGAACCCCGTTCACTATGTTGCTATGTATATAAGTTCTGCCTCCAGGCATCTCCTGCATGACACACCTACCTGAATTGTTCATGAGTTCTCTGTAACATTTTTGAGTTTTGTGTAAACCGCTTTGTTTGTATGAGAAGGCGGTATAAAAATACTGTTAAATAAAATAAATAAATAAATAAATGAACAATGGGCAATCATGAGAATTTTAAACTTAATTTGACTCAAAACAGACAGCTGGTGTTGTTGAACAAGCAAAGACGTAACATGATCAGCATGGTTTGTGTTATAGATTAATTTAATGGCAGTGTTTTGAATAAGCTGGAAACTTTGATATTATAGTGAAGGAGACCAATTAAAACAGCATTACAGTAGTCCAATAACTTAATATGAGAGAATGTATTAAAATCTGATGAACTTTTCAATCCAAATAGTACCTAATGGAACAAATTAATCTGAGTGCAAAAAAAGATTTTTTCATTAGACATGAACTATGTAGACTGAAGGATACAGTAAGTGATTGTTTAGAATGATAGCTAATAAAGTGATACTGTCTTTAATTTCGATCAGAATATCTGCAGCGCACAGACTACAAGAAGGTAAGGAGTTTGATTGAGGGATCCATAGTGCTACTGATTTCTTTATGTTACATACTAAATTTCACTATAATGTCTAGATGCTGTGTCAGGGAAGTAGAAAAGGTACTGTCCCAGATGTTCTGGGAAATGATGATTTGCATGTCATCAGCATACATATGAGTATTATAATAAAAATATAAGGTAGGAAATCTGTGGTGGGAGCTGAGGGGCAGAGCTTGGTTGATTAATTTGGCCTCCATGGCCTGACCTATTATAAAGGGACACTGTCCCACAGCACAAAAGCAGCAACCAAACAAGCTATAGCTCTAAGTTGAGTCTTTTGCAGTTCCTGCATAGATAATGCTCTGCAATGTTCCTGCAAAGCTGCATGGGAGTCCTCTGGCTCTACTGCTGTTGTTAGGGGAAGGAGCTATAATATTGCATTTTTAGTTGCAAAGAGCAGGCAATGGTATAGTTTGCTGTTCACTACTTAAAGCCTGATATCTCAGCACCTCCCCCTACTGGCGGCAGGGTAGATGGAGGACTCCCATGCAGTGGAGAACCAGCAAATCAGCTCTCTAACTCGGTCTAAACTCCTCTGTTCTAGACTCCCTTTTGAGCAGAAATCAGCAAAGTGGCTTACAAGAATCCAGTAAGGGCAAAATATAAAAGCAAAACACAGAGGCAAGGGAGAGAGTCGGGTAGATAGAATAAGGTCAGAGAGATAATCAATATAGAATAGTGCAGTCAGCAGCTCCCAAGCATCACCCTGGAATTCCGCTAACTGGCCTTCATATATCTATTCAAAAAGTGTTTCCAGGCCTGCTTTAAACTTCAGAAGCACAGACTCTTTCCTGAGATACAGGGAAAGTGTGTAGGTAAATAAAGGCAGCCTTTCAAGTGATCTCCAAATGCACTGGAGAAGGAAGAAACAACAGATAGTCCGTTTGAGATCAAAAAGAACAGTAAGAACAAAAGCTAAGTAAAGTGGATTTGAGCTAAACAGAGAACCAATATTTAATTTTGATTGGAAATTACATGGGCAGTCAGTGCTGATAAATAAGAAGAGGGGTAATGTGGTCAAACGTATGGGTTTATTTGACAACAGCATTCTGAATAGTCTGAAGATGTTTCAGCACACAAAGCCTAATCCTATTATAAAGCATATTCAAGGCCGCTTCAACCTTTTATGGGGCCCTGGGCAAATGTTTTCGATGGGCCCCTCCATTCGCAGGCCCTGCTCCTTCTGCCACTTAGGGTTGCCAACTGGCTCCAGATGCGCCCGACAGGCTTGATCAAGTCCTGGGTTTACCCCATTGCATGCAGTGACTTGTAGTTTTTCTTTTCTTATGGAGTGCAAAGGAGAAATCAGAACGACATATCCTTGCATGCAATGAGATAAACCCAGGACTGAATTGAATCTGTCGGGCGCTTCTGGAGCCAGTTGGCAACCCTATTGCCACTGCTGTACCTCTCCGGGACGTGCAGTGGTGGCAATACATTTAAAAAGGAACCACAATGCCTTATTAATTGTACTGCTGCTGCTGCCATGGAAGCAGCAGCGGAAATGGGCATGGGGGCAGAAGCAGGGCTGCTTTTACTTATGGGCAGCAGGGCAGCTGGGCCCACATTGTGTAGGGGCTTGGGACAGCTTTCCCTTTGGTCCATAGGGAAAAGTGGCCCTGAGCATATTACAATAATCAACTCTGATGAGAATGAATGTATAGTGTAAACCGGGGTTCCTCTGGCACGTTACCCTACTTTACCTTGATGTTTTAGGGGTTTTTTACTTTTTATTTAATGAAATTTTCAAATATATATCAAGCATAACACTTGTACAGAAATGGATAAGGAAGCATTGCAAAAAATATACACTAGGCAAAAGAGATACTGAAGAGATACTTCCCCGTCCTTCACATTTATTTATTTATGTATTTATTTATTTATTTGCTTTTATATACTGCACTATTTCAAAATCAGCACAGTTTACATAGAACATGAAACAGTAAAACCAACTTTACATAGAGCAGGTATTTTACATAGAACCGAATTTTAAAGAACAGGCATTAAACAGAACAAGCGGCTAAATAAACAATAAACAGGGACATGAACTTGGAAATGGTGAGGGAGATGAACTACGGGGGGCATGAGAATTAGGGAGAGAAGGAAGAACTAATTACTCTCTGTTCAGCAGAGCCTAATGGTTACACAGGTGAGAGGTGACGGCCACTATGCAAGTCCTTATTTTATGATATGTGGTCATAAACTAGCTGGAACAGGTGAGTCTTTAAGGACTTTCTAAAGATTGACTGATCATTGATGGCTCGGATTGAGGCAAGTATGTTCCAAAGGGTTGGTGCATATAAGGAAAAGGTGGACTGGGTGCATGTCCTTATTGTTGATGGGGTAACCAGAATATTTGCCATACTCAATCTCCTCGTTCTGTTGTCTGGGATGCATTGTAGGATTGCTGCCAAGTCATTGGTGTCAGAGTTAAGATTGTCCTTCAGGAAATGTATTTGTTGAAGTGTCTGCAGCGGCGGAAGGCTGAAGGATTGGTTTTGGAGGGCAGTTCCTCTTCTTATGAGTCCATAGGTATGTGGAAAAGTATGGCGTTATGATCGGACCAGGGGACAGGGAGGATAAGCGGTGGGTCCCGGCTGCTCGAATTGTGGGGGAGCAAAGATGAGGTCCAGGGTGTTGCCTCTTGAGTGAGTGGGTGAGTGAATTAGCTGATGATAATCCAGTGCTGTCGCTGCATCAAGGAAGGCAGTAGAATGCTTGGAAGGGACTGATGGGAGATTGAAATCCCCTAGAAGCTAGAGTAGTTTGTGTTGGGTAATCTGGTTGCATGCTAGATCAAGGATTGTGGCCATCTCATCAGCGCATTGAGGATGGTGATTGGTAGAAGAGATAAGCTGCTAGGAACTTGTTTGAAATCTGGATATAGTCAAGGTTGGTTGTGCTTTGGGCAAAACAACACTGGAAGTGGAAATTACTTCTGGCAATTATGAGGAAACCACCACCTCTCCTATCTAATCTCAGGCAATTAAAAAGATCGTAACCAGGTATCCTAAAATGGTTAGTGAGTACCGTGTGCATGTCAGAAAGCCATGTTTCTGTGATGAAAAGCAAGTCCAGGTTCCGAAGTTGAACATGGTCAATGAGTGTGGGCCATTTATTGTGGATGGAACAAGCATTTATGAGCATGCAGTTCAAGTATTCTGGGCGAGGAGACTTGCGTTTATAGGTTTTTAACAGGGGATGGCAGATTATGTGTATAAACCGGCGCTGGTGAGCTGCAGGTCGAGCATTTCTGATATGGAAAGTATCATTATGGTCCCTGTGGCCAAGGATTTGTAACGGGGGGGGGATTGTGTGTATGATTCAGCCCAAGTGATAAACCACTACATTGTGCTAGACTAATAGTGGAGTTAATGGTATTTCAATAAATTAAACTGTGCTCTAAACAAGAGTTCTTAGGAACTTCTAAGGTGTACCTGATTGAACTGCGGCTGCACACTGAGCAGCAGGGACAAGATGAGGTATCTGTGAGATGTGTAGAGCAGGAGAGGTCTGCTGGTAGGTGGACCTGATGGGAGTGAGATTGGCAGCATGGTCCTTGAGTTAGCTGTTGCATTCAAAGTTACTAGGCTAGAAATCTGCAGCTATGTTGTTAGGGTTGGTCTGCTTTTGCATAGCCGCCTTCATTCCCCACCTAAGGGCCACGCCAAAGGCGCCTGAAGGTGCTTCTTTTTAAATGTCCAGCATTGGGCCCTGATTGGCCTTGGAGTGGAGAGCGGGAGGGGTTTCAGGCTCCCGCTCTCTTTCCCGATGCCGATCAGGAGAGTGGTTGCTGCCAGTGCCTGAAGGCATTTTTTAAATGTCCACTGTTTTGCCCTGATTGGCCTTGAGGTTGAGAGCGGGAGGGGTTTCAGGCTCCAGCTCTCTTTCCTGATGCCAATCGGGGTTCCGGATTGGGAGGGTGGTTGCTCAACCTGAGGGGAAGATCCCAAAGAAAAAAACAAAATCATCATCAGTACTAGTTAGGAAAAAGCCAAGAATACAGCTAGCATATAACTCAAGGACTTACAGTGTCCAAGACATGGGGGACTATTGGCCGACGAGAATGAATAAAGGAAACAAGTTGGGATGGCTCAAAGAAAGAAAATGTAACTAACAGACTGATGCTTAATTAAGCATTTACAATGGAATTTAAAAAAAAAAAATAGGCCCCCAACTGCACAACCCCAGGTCTAAGTACGGAACTCCCTTCTTCTTTGTGTTTCCCCCGATAGATCTGGAAATACACAAAAAGATTTTTAAAGGACACCATCCTCTTTTTGACGTGCCTTTTGAGAAGCCACACCCGATCTGATGTTAAAGCAAAAGTTACAATTAAAGTAGCTGGAGTGACTGACTCTTCCTCAGAATTTTCTAAAATAGCAGATATATTCAAAACATCCATTTGCTGCATGTTGGTAAAAAGCGCCAGAATCTTTCTTAGCAGTAGGCAAATAGTATAAATGAGATATAGGTGGATGTGATTCAACCGGAATCCCCGCAGCTTCAACCATATATTTTTCAAACATTTCTCTCACAGATACTAGTGGGTATGTGGGAAAATTAATCACATATAAATTAGAAGATCGGGCATTGATCTCCAAATATTCATTCTAAGCTTTCAGCAATAAAATGTCTTTATGGAATACTTCATTACAAGTCTCCAGACAATGAACCAGAATATCCACATATGGGACAGTAGCTTTAATAGCCGAAATCTCCTCCTCGTTCTTTTTAATAAAAGAAGCATTTACATGAACTTGTGAAGAAAGACTATGGGGTATGTTTACTAAACCGTCTTAATGTGCGCTTTGTAACGTTAGCGTGCGATAAGGTACCTTATCACACGATAATGTTGCATCTTGTGGCGCACAGGTACTTTATCACGCGATAATGCGCGCCGCGGCGAAAACGAGCGATGAAGGCGGGCAAAGGTTCCCGGAGGGCGGAGGAAGGCTCCCCAGGGGCGGAGAGAAGGGGTCAATGGGTGGAGAGTGGGAGGGGAGAGGCTCCTCGCACACTAACGCTGTGAAATCCGAGACAAAAAAATAACGCCAGAGAAACCCTCGCGTTAGAGCCGATTTAAAGGGAAAAGAAACCATTTCCGTCCGCAATGTACAGCAAAACCAGGGAAACCTACAAAAAGTGATAAGTGTGATACATGTGCACGGAACAAAAGGGCAAAGAAACAGTGAAAATGACCTCAACAAAATGGAAAAAAAACATAACCAAGCTGGCTAATAGTGATATCAATGGGCAACATCAAAAAACACTCCCAAAAAAGCTCCAAAAAAAAGAAATGAATTTTGGAAGGGTCTACGCTCCATCCCCATACAAGGTGAATGAGCCCACAGTGAAATTGTCCAGAGCAGGGTTTCCGACCCCATTGGCCAGGTTTCCTATCTCCAGGGACTTCACCATCTCTGTGGCCACAGTGTGGTGCAGTGAACACAGCCAGTGTGTTCATAAGCAGAAAGTCACCAGTTCAAGTCCCAGCTGGGGCTCCTGCCAATCCAGTCCCCATATTTTAACCACTACTAAACCGTGAAAGTACAGACGAACCTTTATTGCAGAGAACATAAGCATGGTTCAAATGCTTATATTTTACCCTACAGAGCACAGACACCAGAAATATGGACATTACCTAGAGCACATTCCCCCAAATGCAGCCCTGGAGGGCCACAAATCATTCAGGTTTGATGCTGTCTCCAATATAAGGCCATGTCAGCATGGTGGCAGAGGGGTGCCAGTGGTGGAGGGGGCAGTGTCTGCTGCCCACAGCACACCATGGCCGAGCCCTCTTCACGTGGGTGCCGTGCACTTCAATAGACAGGCCCTGTCTGACGAACAGTCATGGACTCCCCAGGGAATACACTGTTTCTGTGCCAAGACAGTGGTGCAGCGCACAGAGCCAGTGCCTTCAGGAGCAGAAAGTCACAGGTTCAAGTCCCAGCTGGGGCTCCTACCATCCCAGTCTCCACATTTTACCCACCACAAAAATGTGGTAATACCAACATCTAGACATGAAACGCCACATAAGCAGCGTAGTCAAAGCCATCTACTTCAAAATCCGTTCCCTCAAACACCTACGCTCCCTGCTGGACCCAGACGATTTTCGTACCATATATCAAGCGCTGATCCTGCCGCATTTTGACTTTGCAAATGCCATCCTACAAGGTCTGCCCCAATCCACACTAACCCCCTTACAGTTGGCCATGAATGCCGCAGCTAGGGTCCTCTACGGTGCATCCAGAAACGACCACGTGACTCCTATTCTCAAACAGCTACACTGGCTACCAATTCACGGGAGAATCACCTTCAAATCCCTTGTATTAGCATTTAAGGCAATCAAAGGCACCTCATCCCTCTCACTCACGAATCTAATCCACATGGTCCCCCCCAACAGAGCAAGAAGAACATCAGCTGTAAACTTGCTAGCAATACCAAAGGCTTCAACAAAGTCCAACACGAACACCACAAACAGGGCATTCAGTTTTTATGTACCAAAATGCTGGAACACCCTACCCCCTGACATTAGAGCCATTACCAATCTATATCAGTTCAGGAAGGCTCTCAAAACATACCTTTTCTGCCAATATTTCCCAGACAGCAACTGAACTAGATATCCCCTCCAAGAAATGACCCAATCTAGAAATGCCCTCACACTGCAGTGTAGATAGTTTATGTATATAGTTAACCCAGTTATCCAAGTTTGTACTCCTGTTCAATGTAAAACCTGACAGTTTGTCGTTATGGTCGTTTTGTTATGATGTAAACCGCGCTGATTCTAAATAGCGCGGTATATAAGAAACTGTAATAAATAAATAAAATAAATAAATAAAATAAGAACCTTTAGTGCAGATAACGTAAACATGCCCAAAACATCTACATTTTACCCTACAGAGCACAGACACCAGAAATATGCGCATTACCTAGAGCAGAGTCCCCCAAATGCAGTCCTGGAGGGCCACAAATCATTCACGTATATGCTGTATCTAATAAAGATTTGTGTGCTTCATTTCCATGCGCCGCCTCCATGGTATGCAGATGTATCTCATGCATATTCATTAGGGACAGCAGGAAAACATGAACAGTGTTTGGCCCACCAGGACTGGAGTTGTGGACCTCTGTCCTAGAGCAGCGGCCAACAGGAGCAGAAAGAACCGCACCCACAGGCTCCATTATCGAAAGCCCATGGAGAGATAGGATATTGGGCCTTGCGTACATCTCACAATACTAGTACGTGCATACCTTACCAATGCCACCATAAACCTGGAAATATGGTACACATATATCAAAAGGTTGCTATGATTACTGGCAGATAGCAATTCCTAAGTTAAGCACAATATGCTCATTGAGCTGTATCATACCAATATCTCTGATGTCTGTGGAGTGTGTTTCAGGTCTGGTTTCTGACAGTGTTCACCACCCTGGGGAGTGACCCCCAACAGTATTGCATACCATAGCCATGCCTGTGCTGTGTCCAGGACTGGTGAGTTGGCCTGGACTGCAAAAACTCTCTATAGTAGCACAATGCAGGCACAGGTGTGGGATTGTGTGTCTGTCCATCCAGTGTGTGGTGGTTGCAACACCTTACTCAGCCCACACTGTTTGCACTGTGTCCAGTGTTAGCTTGCCAATGTGCATAATGAGGAGCAAGGTACTGTGGGTATAGCTCGGACAGGGTGGCCTGGGCAGGATGCATGAGCACAGGGCATAGGGCAATGGCTGGGACATTGTAGTGGCCGGCCATCACCTGCACGGACAGGGTGGCCCCTGCATGTCCTGCTGGGAGGTCACTCTCACCCTGACTGAGCAGTCACCATGGCATGACTAGGTCCCCCATAGTGCTAATAGCATTTTTTTCCAAGTGATATCTATTGGCTGCCTTTTTTGGGGCCCAATCCCTAATCTATCTGCTTGGTGGGTGTGCTGACATTCCAGTTTTGGGTGCACACATTTCTTCCAGCAATATGCACTATGGACTAGGTAGCAGCCTGTTTGCAGTTAGTATGTGTGAGGCTGGAACACCTTTCAGGGTGCAGCGGCTGCAGATTCACTGTGCTCGCTGCTGGAGAATGTCAGATAGTGGTGGTGGGCAGCTGAACATTTCCAGGCCTTCTGTCTGTTATCACCGTATGGATGCGTACAGAAATGCATGGATTGCCCTGTATGTTGTCTGTCACCCAGCTGAACTGAGGTTGATGGTCCCCTCTACCAGCACCATTGCAATGATGTAGAATGTGGATCTGTTGGTGGGAGATCCTGAGCTCCAGAGGGCAGTTTGGGTGGTACTACATAATCCGCCTATGGGTCCAAAGAGCCAGCCGGCCCGGTCCTAGATCCACATAGATATACCAGTGTTGATTGTAGCTGTGCATTCTGATGTAGTCTAGGTACTGCCTAATCTCAGTGATGTGTCTCTGGTAAATCCCCATGCCAAATTGTCTATATCTCAGCCATCTGAATGGGCTTGCCCTGTCCCCAGGGGCTGAG
The DNA here is from genome assembly GCA_033557465.1 of Ichthyophis bannanicus. Classification (NCBI taxonomy): domain Eukaryota; kingdom Metazoa; phylum Chordata; class Amphibia; order Gymnophiona; family Ichthyophiidae; genus Ichthyophis; species Ichthyophis bannanicus. Next base: position 1,784,871,920 of record CM066031.1, on the reverse strand, counting down.
GATGTTCCCAGAGTGGGCTGTCCCGATTCGCTCCTGGTGTCATGGTTCAGCTGATGCCTGGTGATAGTTGACCTACAACACCTCGTAACACAGGTAGCCTATAGCGCCCATCAGACATGAGGTTTCTAAACTACCGGGCTGGTATGATTGGGTTTTGCCTCGGACAGTTCAGGGTAAAACATTCTCCCAACCCCCAGGGACGTTGAACGGTGCCTATCAAGTGGGCTGGTCCACTCTTCACCCGGGGAGATGGTTCTGTGTGCCTAACAGTTTGCATACATTCTCCCTATCCCCATGGGTCCTGAGAGCCCATCAAAGTGGGTCTATCACTTTACCCTGTGATATGGTTCTGTGATGCTAAACAGTTGACTACATTCTCCGCTAACCCCCCCAGGAGTCCTGAAAGCCCATCAAAGTGGGCTATCACGTCACCCCTGGAGGATATGGTTGTTATGTGCAAGACAGTTTCTATACATTCCCTATCCCCAGGAGTCCTGAGAGCCCATCAAAGTGGGCTAGCAGCGACCCTGGTATATGGTTCTGTGTGCCTAAACATTACGACATTCTCCCTATCCCCAGAGGTGGTGAGAGGCCATCAAAGTGGGCTAAAAACAAATCACTCACCCTGGGATATGGTTCTGTGTTGCAAGAGACAAGTTCTATACAATTCTCCCTATCCCCAGGAGTCCTGAGAAGCCCATCAAAGTGGGCTATCCTTCACCATGGTGATATGTTCTGTCTGCCTACACAGTTGAAACACAAATCTGAACCCTGGTTCACAGAAACAAACTGACCAACAATACGAGGGACATCAGAAACACTCGAAAGAAAATGGAGACGAACTCAAATCCATATCGAACACACGGGGTCTGAGTAACCCTAAATCTCCTCTCAAAATACAAAGAAGAGGTCAACGCCGCCAAAAGGACCCATCACACCAACCTCTTGAACAAAGCTATCAATAATCCTCATGAACTTTTTGAACTAGTGAAATCTCTAACTCCAAAACAGCCCAGGTTGCCAGAAACCACTGATAATGCTCAAACCCCAAATCCTTGCGCTGTCGACCACTACCGCAAGCAAACTTGACTACCACCTCGCCCACTACTCATGTTCCTGAACACACAAATATCGGAAAACCATATATAACAGGATCCGGCATGGAGCACCCTTTCACACACATGGATGATGATCAGCAACTGATCCACTAATAATACGAACATCAATTCCCCACGATACTATCCCCTCTATATCCCTGCCCAGCTGCATGGGTCAAGGTGGCAAAAAAAATATGTGTCCAACAAGTCTCCGCATATTGTAACGCAATCACCTACAACAGGAATCATGCCAGCGCAACTCAAGAAATCCAATTAAGACCAATTCCGGAAAGAACACATCACTCAAGAAGGTCGACCCATGTCATCCCTCGCCCCGGCCCCTCTCCTCCCGCATTCTTTCCTAGCAAAGATCATTGAAAAGGCAGTACTTACTACAACTACAACATCATCTTGATGACACACCTAAAATCCGCTCAACAGCAATACGGATTCAGTACAACATCATGGGGTTTGAACGCTGTTTACTAGCACTCCATTAACAGCCTTCTCGGAAAGGCCTTGGAAGCCACAAAGAAAATGTTTATACTCATCTTCCTGACATATCCTGCCTGCCTTTGTATACAGTGCCATCATGGAATCCTCCTTAACAGAGCTTCTGGAATCAATAGGGATAGTGGGAACCCCCCTAAAATGGTTCTCCTCCTACATATCAAACAGAATGCACAGGGTTCAATTCAATGAGTGAAAAGGCAGCAGAGCATTCTCTCAAACACAAGGCATACCGCTCAGCGGCTCGGCTCTCCTCAGCACTACTTTTCAACATTTATATGCAGACCCACTCTGTGATATTTTCCAGCAGCATAATCATCAAATACCACACATTTATGTGGATGAATGGATTAGGGCTATACATAGCAACTGGATACTGTCAACCCTAAACTATATTCAGCTCGAAACATGCCTGAAAGAGATGTTAATATGGTTACAGCAAAACAAACATGACAATCAACGCATAAGAACACTGAGAGGTGATGTATATCTCCAAGTAAACCAAACGTTTGAAACCTCTCTGCGACCAATTCCCGCTGTGTAACAATACGTACAACACAAAGAATGAAATCACACTATACGTGGAGTCACATTTGACAGCAACCTAAAGATGGAAAAGCACCTACGAACAAACCAACAAGGCCATTTTTCCACAAACTTAGAGTGTTAACAACCTACTACGGAGCATCCTCGACCCTACTACGACTTAGGTCTGTTTGCCGGCAAGCACATCATTATACCACACTTAGCACTACTGTAATGCCATCCTTTCAGGGTTGCCTTCGCCCAACGAAAACGCTAACCATCCTGCAAATGGCCCAAAATGTCGGTGGCGAGGATCCTCATGCAAACACAAGTAATCTACTGACACAATCACCCACACCATGCCCGTTAACTGAGTCGAGCGCATATGGCTCCCCATCACTGCCTCGGATACAATATAAACATTGATATCCACCTTCGCAAACTCGTTGCAGAACATTGCTTCCATCCTTTGCTGCGCCCCCAAGCCCTTATCAAACACGCAACCGCACAACAGCAGGACGAGAAGAAACCGGCAACTCAGAAAACACTACTTCCGGACCGATATCCAGATCCGGTTCAAATCTGCGAGTACTATCCAGCCGAGCATACTCATCTTATCACTTCTGCCCCGACCAGATCGTGGAACCAAAACTACCACGGCTGAACTACGTGCGTACCAAAGACCTTATTGCTTTCAGGAAAAAAACTAAAGCACCATCTATTCCAGTGTCAATACCGATTTGATATAAATCCCAGGGGGCCTACTGGAGATGTCCCAAACTGAACATATTATCCTGTATAATAAAATTATGTGTAAACATTATGTAAAAAATGTACATATGTATTTTCCCTGAACCCTCCTTAACGACCTTATTACTGTGTGCCTGTGCTTTCCTGTCTATCAATGTGTTTTATACCCCAAAATTCCCCATCATGAGTTGACAATTTGACCAATCTGTACTTCAAACCTCGTGTCTTGATCGCTGGAAGATAGCGGTATTAAACAAAGGTATACTAAATAAATAAATTCTCCCTATCCCCAGGATTTGTGAGAGGCCATCAAAGTGGGCTATCACTCACCCTGGTGATATGGTTCTGTGTGCCTAGATAGTTGAATACATTCTCCCGATCCCCAGGAGTTGTGAGAGGCCATCAAAATGGGCTATCACTCACACTGGTGATATGTTTTCTGTGTGCCTAAACAGTTGAATACATTCTCCCTATCCCCAGGGTCTGAGAGCCCATCAAGTGGGCTGTCAGCCACCCTGGAGATATGGTTCTGTGTGCCTAGACAGTTTACTACATACTCCCTATCCCCCGGTGTTGTGAGAGGCCATCAAAGTGGGCTATCACTCACCCTGGTGATATGGTTCTGTGTGCCTAAACAGTTGAATACATTCTCCCTATCCCCAGGGGTCCTGAGAGCCCATCAAAGTGGGCTGTCAGCCACCCTGGTGATATGGTTCTGTGTGCCTAGACAGTTGAATACATTCTCCCTATCCCCAGGAGTTGTGAGAGTCCATCAAAGTGGGCTATCACTCACCCTGGTGATATGGTTCTGTGTGCAAAGACAGTTCTATACATTCTCCCTATCCCCAGGAGTCCTGAGAGCCCTGTTTTTCCAAGTCTGTATCCCATGTTTTTATTGTAAACCCAATGTAACTGCTACATTGTTTTATGTTCTGTTCCACTGTAAACCGCACTGATTGTAATATCGCGGTATATAAGAGTGCAAATAAATAAATAAATAAATAAAATAAATATCACTCACCCTGGTGATATGGTTCTGTGTGCCTAAACAGTTGAATACCTTCTCCTATCCCCATGGGTCCTGAGAGCCCATCAAAATGGGCTATCACTCACCATGGTGATATGGTTCTGTGTGCCTAAACAGTTGAATACATTCTCCCTATCCCCAGGGGTCCTGAGAGCCCATCAAAGTGGGCTGTCAGCCACCTTGGTGATATGGTTCTGTGTGCCTAAACAGTTCAATACATTCTCCCTATCCCCAGGAGTCCTGAGACCTGCGTAAGGTGTACTGTCGTCACCCTGTTGCTATTGTGTAAGCAGCTGATGCTGTGTGCTAGGACACCCAACCCCCAGGGGGCCAGAGACCTGATTGCAATGGTGGGTATGTCATTCAGATATTGTGTTAGGTTATGGCAGGTAGGTTGCACATCTCCTGTAGTCTGTGAGGTCAGCACCTCATCACACATGTCTTTGATGTATCCAGATGGTATGCTAGGTGCAGATGTGGATGTGTGTAACCGCACCCCACCCCCATGAGCTATGAGATCTGATTACAAAGGCCTGTAACAGAGCTATGTCCCCATAAATGTATGCTGATCAGGTCACACATCTGCCCACTTGCTACGAATCCCAAACCTTGTTGCAGATGAACATTACTGATGGTGTTGGAAGGATACATGCACCTGTTGTGGTTGCACAGCACAGACAGAAACCCTGACATGAGCACAGGTGGCAATAGCCTATTCTGGTGCAATGGCCCCTGCCCCTGGTGTTGGCAACCACACCGGCCTTAAGCAATACAAGGCCCAGGGTCATAGGAACATAACAACATAAGATAGCCCAACTGGGTCATTCCCTCGTCCTTCACGCCCAGTATGCTGTTTGCAACAATGTCCAAACTAGGTTATATGTACCTAGCAGTATCCCCAAGAGAGACACATTACACAATGCTTGTAGTGGGTCAAGCATTGCTATCCTGGGCCTTGTAGAAACCCAAATGTCATGGTAGTGGCCCCTGGCAAGGGGAATAGGGCCACCCACACACTGTTCCATGTATGGACACAGCACCCAGGAGTGTTAGGATATCATGTGTGCCAGTGGGGTTGGATCCGAGGATGTGCGTAGATCATGACAACACAAATGTGTTAAACAGACCACATACGGGGTTAGGGGGTTACCATGGACACCATCATTGGCAATCAAAATGTGCCATGGTCATGCAATGTCATGCAAGGGGGCCACAGGGGACTGGACTGATGTGTTCTGGGTGCCTGGCACACTGCACATAGGTGTCACTGCACACATGTCCAGTGACACAGCTACGCATGCATATGGCACTGGGAACAGGTAATCGCCTGGAACAAGCAGGAGTAGTCCTTACATGTGGGTATCATCGGTACCGACGGAGCCTGCGTGGGAACGGTCTCCAGTGTCCAATAGGAAAAGCTATTGGAAGCAACCCCACAGCACCTGTGTGCTGCCATCTTGCCTTTCCCAACTGGCTCTCTCCAGTTCATTGTTTTCCACAGAGCCAGCAGTTCATTGTTCCTGTCATTGCTGAAAAACAGCTATTGTAGTGCCACTCCTGTGGCAGTGTCTGCCTGTTTTTCTTTACTGGTACCACTGGTCTTCCTAATTTAATTTTTCTAAAAGGTCAGATTCCCCCACACAATGAAACCTTTTTAACAAAAGAGCAACAATCCCTTTGTAGGTCTCCCCCCGGTTTGGCATTAGGCCGTAATCCCTCCTCCATCATGGAAAAGCACTCCTCGGCTGCAGAACATATGCTGATAATGTGCCGGTACCTTCTCAGTCACTGACAACCATGATTGGTGTCGCAAATGCTAATGGCCAGATCAATGCATGTCTGAATGTTTGGCCCTGTGGGATGTTATCCAAAAGTGTTTGGCAGAACAGAGCACCAAGCTCGGTACCCTCTTTCCCTCCAACGTGGCCCTCGTTGGCAGCCATGTCGTCAAGGGCTTCCTCTTCCTCCCGTGGATCTCAGTAACCAAACACAAATCTGTCCGTTCCTGAAAGGGTACATCCCCCTCAAATATCGGACTGCCACTGGCATTGCCCTTGAGGAGCACGCTCCGGGCAAACAGCCCCAGTGGGAGTCCCTGGCCTCCAAAGCCACGTTGGGACTCCATGAAGTTCTGGAGGCCTCAACCTGGTATGACCACCTGGTTCTATGCTCTGGGGTCCTGGCTTTGGCCAGTACTCATACACAGACATCGTCAGTGTTGATTGACCAGAGGATCATGGCCATCGAACGCAGTCTGGCAGCTCTCCTTGCGGCATCAAAGACCTTGGTTCCACCCCAGACCCTGCAAAAGTGCAGCACCGGTATGTGCAACAATTGCAGGACCGGCATTGGCAAATGCACCATTGGTGCTGATGAGTACCGGTATCCACACACCGGTACCGTGTCACTACTCCGATACTGAGGCCAATTGGGTACCGATACCTCACTTTAACCTGAGCCTCCGTAGAGAAGATACATCCAATCTCCTGAGGGGTCTGATGACTCTGACAGCTCAGAGGGTAATGATGTACCTCTCCAGGACAAGCCTGCCTCTCCCAAGAGGAGAATGTCCCCTCCTCAGGATATGTCCTTCCTGGATCTCCACACACATGTAGTCAAGGGCCTCTCCATTTCATTAGTAACTCAATGTGAGCACAGGCCACGGGAGACAGAGATTCACCAATATCACCAAACTCCCATAGGAGGCAGACATCCTGCCAATACATCAGATCTTAAGGAATCCTCTTTTGAGAATGTGGAAGATTCCTCTTAACACCTCTCCACATTCTCACATGTGCCTACTATGTATCGTGTGCCTCCGTCGCCTGGTTTGCAACAAACGACACCTCCCTGATCACTCCATCATGGTGGAGTGTGCTAGGAGGAGAATTAAACATTACAAACAACATGCCACCAACCCTCCTGGTAGGGAGTGTAAGACATTAGATGCCTTTGGTCGCTGTGTCGTCCATACATTCAAGCTTTCAGACAGGACAGGTTCCTATATCATGTACATGGGAATGTTCCTGACAGAGGTTCACACAAGATCTACAACTGGTAAGTCCACATCTCGCAGATCACAGAGTCACTACTATATAGCACCTGTCAAGCATGCCCAGAACATTTCAAAAGTTGTGAACAGGGCAGCTTTTGACTGTTTTTCATGCAAAGGCAGAGTCTCTGCCATTGCTATTGGGGCAAGGAAACTTGGCTGGCTGCAAGCTTCTCACCTGGAACAATGGGTACAGGATAAACTGGCCAACACCCCCTATAGTGATGAAAACTGGTTTTTAAAAACTGGCAGGACAATTATACCTTGACAAGGCTTTCAAATATTGTAGATCCTGCAAAGATGAGAGCCTTAGAAAAGCGCTTCCTCTCCAAAAAGAAAGGATACTATCAGTCCTATGCTCAGCAAGAACAACCTGCAGTACAAGCTGCTAGAAAGGGTCAACATGCTACTAAGCAGAGAAAGCCGAGAGCTACTCTGCCTCAGCAGACCCAGCAGCCTCAGCCCCCACAGGGCCTTTGACTCTGTGATGGAGTACCTGCCCTTCCTGGCCCTCCAGGGAAAGCAACCGTCAACAATACCAGAAAGATTAGGTCACCTCATCCACAGATGGAGGCAAATAACATCAGAACCCTGGACTGTGTCCATCATAGAAGAGGGTACAGGCATCATTCACATAGCCTGCCGCCTCCTACAATAGTAAGGACATTGAGTTTGCAAACGTCCCTCCAATTGAATCCAGAGGTAAAACATCTTCTACCTCAAGGAGCAATGGAAGAGGTACCTCATCTCCAACAGGGTTCTGGGTTCTCCCCCCCCCCCCCCCCAATTTCCTCATACCAACGGAAAAAGGAGGTCACAGACACATCTGACATTTCAGAGAACTGAACAAATTCCTGTTCCAAAAGACATTCAAAATGATTTCTCTAGGAAACGTACTTCCTGACCTACACAGGCAGAAATGCCTTTGTTCTCTAGATCACAAGGATGCGTACACCCATCTTCTCTGCCAACAAGCAAGCAAAAGTTCCTTTGGTCCCCCCATCAAGTAAACCACTATCCAAAAAATGTTTTCCCTTCAGCCGTGCCTCAGCACCCAGAGTATTCACAAAGTGCATGTCAGTGGTAGCTGGTTTGGTCCGTACCAGGGGAATATTTTTGTGCCCCTACTTGGACGACTGCCTCATCCAGGCACAGTCACAAACACATGCCCAGGCCTCTCTCTCTTACACAATGCGTGAACTACAATATCTATGCCCTGTCAGAGATCTCGTGGAATCCTTTCTGACTCCCAAGTAAACGCTGGAGCTCATAGGAGCAAGGCTAGATACCAGACTGCCAAAGACCTACCTGACTCAGCCTCGCTGTCCTCACATTGTGCAACGTGTTTGGACAGCACTACAAAAAACTCACCTCTCGCCTCGAGAGATGCATCAGCTGCTGGGTCACATGGCATCTACGGTGCATGTGGTCCCCTACGCTTGTCTCCACATGAGACCAGCCCAGTGGGCCCTCTCTTCCCAGTGGACGCAAGCAACAGGCTGTCTCTCAGATGTGATAGTAAACTCAAACCGCCATACCCTGTCCCTGGACTGGTGGCGGTCAGCACAAAACCTGTTGGAGGGGTCACCTTTCCTGCAAACCCCTCCTCAGATCCCATTAACAACAGATGCCTCCAAAGTGGGGTGGGCTGCACATGTACTGGACATCTCCACCCAAGCCACCTGGAATTGTCTGGAGAGTCATTTCCACATCAATTTGTTTGAGCTCTGAGCAATTTGCCTGGCTCTTCATGTCTTCCATTCCCTTCTACAGGCCAATGGAATACTACTTTACGCAGACAATCAGGTAGTCATGGTCTATGTGAACAAACAAGGAGGAACAGGCTCTCTGTCCCTTTGCAACGAAGCTCTTCAACTGTGGTCGTTTGCCAGACAGCAGCAGATCCATCTCCTGCCAGTCTATCTCCCTGGCAATCAGAACTGTTAGCCATACAAACTCAGTCGTGTTCTGCTTTCGCACAAATGGTCTCTACACATGGACCAACTCTGTAGAGTATTGCAACTCTGGTGAACTCAAGATTCATACCTCTTCGCAAGTCCATCATATCCCAAACCTACCCGGTTCTGTTCACGAATCCCAGCTCAGAGCTACCAAGCGAGGGATGCTGTCCTCCTCAACTGGGGGCAGGAATGCCTATATGCCTTTCCTCCCATTCCCTTGATTGCCAAGATCCTATTGCAACTCCTGAGGGACAGAGGCAACATGATCCTCATAGCCCCATGCTGGCAACAACAGGTGTGATACCCTCTGCTTTTACATCTGTCCCAGGTTCCACCCCTGTACCTAGGGTCAGCTCCAGACTTACTGTCGCAGGAGGAGGGGAATGTATGGCATACAAACCCCCCATCTCTGCAGCTCAGAGCCTGGCTACTGACGGTTGTAACTGCTTTGGCCCTCCCCTCATTCAGGAAGTGCATGATGTCCGTTATGCTTCCAGGAAACCTTCCACAAGGCAGTGCTATGCCATCAGGTGGACGTGACATTTCATTTGGTGATAACAAAAGGGCTGCAACCCTCTTGTCATCCGTATATAAACATGCTTTTGACAAACTCCATTACTTATCAAACAATGGTCTCCAAATTGAGTCAGTCAGAGTCCATTTAAGTGCCATTGCTGCTCCTTCTGAACCCATCAATGGACAACCCATTTCATCCCATCCTCTCATATCCGGAATCATGAGAGGCCTGCATCTACCAAAACCTAGCCTTAGACCACCTCCAGAGGCATGGGATCCCAATCTGCTTCTAGGGCAGCGTATGCTGCCGCCTTCTGAGCCTTTAGACACTACTTTGTTAAAGTCTCTGACCTGGAAAGTAAAATACCTTCTTGCAATCACATCAGCAAGTTGTATCAGTGAATTTCAAGCTCCAGTGGCTGATCCACCTTACACACCGTTTCACCATGATAAGGTAATCCTAAGGACACATCCACACTTCATGCCTAAGGTGGATTCCTCCTTTCATTTGAAACAAGAGGTGTAGTTACCTGTAGTCTTTCAACAGCCTCATGCTTCAAATGCAGAGAAGACTCTTCATACCTTGGACTGTGAAAGAGCTGTGGCTTTTCATCTGCAGAGGACCCAGCAACACAGAAGGTCCCCTCAGCTATTCTGAGTCTCTGATCCCTTGCATTTGGGTACAGCAGTTTCAAAAAGATCTCTATCCAACTGGATTGCTCAATGTATTGCCTTTTATCTATCATAGCTAACACCATTCACTGGTGGCCCATGTTCCCGCTCACAATGTGAGAGTCATGGCAGCCTCACGGGCTCACCTCCATTCCATCTATATTAACGATATTTGTGGAGCAGCTACCTGGTCCTCGGTTCACGGCCCACTAATGCTTGGATAAAGGCTCCCGCAGGCATGCTATGGTTGGTCAGGCTGCTGTCCAAAACCTCTTCCATACGTAATCCACTCCTAGCCGCCTCTCTTACAGGATGCCATAGATCCATGGGAGGAAGTGGAAGCCCTCCACAGGCCCTCACAACTCTGGGGATCCTTCCCTGGCATCTACATCTAGGGTTTCCTCACATGTGATGACCACGTCCTGCTTGTTCCTGGTGATAGCATAGTTAATCACCTGTAACAGGTGATCTCCAGGAACAGCAGGATGAGGTAATCACAACCCACCCATCTCCCCTAGCGGGTTGTGTCTCTCTCTCTCTCTCTCTTTCCCTCTCCTTGTGTCAGCTTTCAACTCAACTGGAGAGAGGCATTTTGGAAAGGCAGGAAGGCAGCACGCATGCACTGTGGGATGCTCCCAAAAGCTTTCATATAGGACGCTGGGGAGCGTTCCCACATAGGCTCAGTTGGTACCGATGCTACCCACATGTGAAGACTTATTCCTGGTGTTCCTGGAGATCACCTGTTACACGTGACTAACTATGCTGTACATGACACACACAGCAGTGGAGCAGGAGCAGCAAGATGCTGGCCACACAGATGTTTGTTTATGTTGCCCACCCACCAGAGGTAAGCAGTCACTGATGCCCCCACACATTGTTTTCACATCCACAGGTAGAGGATCTCCGGAAGAAGGGGCACGAGTTGCACCTCCACCACAGTGACTACCTTGCCCTCCTCCAGAGGGCGGCACAGGCAGAGCGTGATGGTGAGTATTGACAACCTTGCTGCCCAGTAACAAATGTCACATTGGCCCACCAGCCTGTGTGGTGCCTGCATATGTACATGTGTTATGTGACACACTTGATAATGTGCTGATGACTGTCATATTCCACAGAGGGTGATGACAACAATGAAGAGCCCACCACATCTGCGTATGCCCTGAGGCGCCCCCCTGCCCACCATGCCCCAGAGGTGGAGGTGATGGTGGTGGAGGAGGAACCTGAGGTGGAGGCGGAGGATGAGGATGAAGAGCCGGTGGAGAGTGCAGCAGAGGAGGGGGCTGATGGGGGCATGGAAGGGGTGGGTGGCGGGGTGGCAGGGGAGGGAGAGGGTGTGTCTGATGTGGGTGTGGGGGGAGAGGTGGAGGAGGGTGTGGAGGAGGGTGTGGAGGGTGGGTGGGAGGTGGCAGGGGGGAGGAGGGGGATGTGTGTGTCTGGGAGAGTGATGGGGAACACAGTGCAGCACAGGGCACTGTGGGCTCCCGCCAGCCATGCCATGTCGCTCCACCATCCAGGGCCACACACAGGTCGCATGCACATGCCACCACCCAGACCCCTGGGACTTTGTGTGTGTGTGGTGGCAGGTGTGTGGCAGACCTGTATGTGGCCCTGGATCCCTTGGAGCGGCGAGTGCACCTCCTAGTGCACTCGCACCAGTGGCTGGTGGGAGCCATTCAGCAGGTGGCCACTGAGGTGGAGCGGCTGCCATGTCAGCGGCCATCCCCTGAAGGGCGTCGCAGGAGTCATTGATGGTGCCTGTGACGTCCACACATGTGCCCTGTGCTGTCCTGTGTTCCATCACTGGGCATGCAACATGCAGGGAGAGGGTGTGGCTGATGTGGGGGTGGGAGGAGGGGTGGAGGAGGGTGTATAGGGCGGGTGGGGGTGGCAGGGGGGAGGGTGATGGGTATTGTCCCCATCCCTAACATTGTATTATATTCCCTTTTTTTTTTACAATATACACACTGTTTGTTAATTTGAAATGGTCACATGTCTCCCTTAGCAACACACTATGGATGCAAGCATGGGATATGTGTGTAGACAGGTATGTGTTGTAAAGGTAGACATGGGTATCATGCATGGACTGGCTCCACATGCAGTCATGGGGAATGACCATGTGTGTAGGTGTGTGAGACCAGGGTGGACCCTGAGATGCAGAAATGTAGACGACGGCCCAGTATACTGAGGCACGTGCATGCTGTGTGCAATGTGTGGGAACCGTTTCTGATGCAACATGCCTGTGTGCCAATAGTACAACTTACAAACCAGTACGTCTGTGCTGGCAGGGTAAGATGTACTGATGAGCCCAGGAGATACTCAGGGGTAAAGCTGTTGAGTGTGTCCTGGGACAATACATGTCACAGGGATGGTTGGTGAGTAACCGTATACGTTTGTGGGGGGGGGGGGGCAGGCACGTAAGCAGTGTTGCAGGCAGGGACAAGGGTCACACATGTGCATCCAATGTAGGGGGTATGACAGGATTTTAACTATGACGGCTCCCAACACTGGACATGTAGCTCAAGGACATTCCCCCTGTGCAACCCGGGAGGATATGTAAACCGCCACACTGCAGCCCAGGGGCTGGGATCTGACACAGTGCATGGCACATATGGCATGTGATGGTGTCTGTGCAGTGATACCTGCCAGTACAGACACCCCACCATCGAGGGGCGTGTGTGTGCGACACAACATGCATTTGCACACTACCTAAAGGGAGCACAGGGACACACATTGGAAAACACATGTATGTACTGGTTAACAGCGTTCATTGGTCCTGGAGTCACCTCCTGCGTGGCCGCCCGCGCCTCCCACGGCACACCACCCCCCGTGGAACTGCACCTTGTCCTGGTGCCTCAGGTGCCGGTGCCTGTGCTGGTGCTGGTGCTGGTGCTGGTACTGGTGCTGGTGCTGGTGCTTGCTGCTGCATTAGCCCCACAATGTCCTCCATTGCATCCACAATGCGGGCAAGTGCCCCCGACCGCATCTCCTCCCGGATTATCCTCAGCTCCCTGGTATTTTCTCCAATTGCCATGAACAGACGCTGGCGTGCCTGATGAGTGCCTGTGGGTGGGACAGAGGGTGATATGTGAGCTTCCTCTCCATTACCAGCTGTCACACATATACATGTCACGCATATCCCAGAAGAGCAGTCTGCAGAACAGTCATGCCTGCCAAACCTACCAACGTTTACATCTGTGTCTCCCATGAGCCATCCCCATGTCTGGAAGGGGTCTGGATGTGGCTTAGTGAGAAACACAGATCTCACACATGGCACATTGCCACAGTTTAATATGACTATGCCAGGTCTGCACACTGCTTGTCTGGGATTGGTCAGATGATCTGAGGGGGCCTAAGACACACATACACATATCTGAGGTGCCCCAATTTCTATAATGCTGGCGCACACTGCAGATTATGTTGTCAAATGATACTGCGTGACAATACCCATGACGAGGTCTCTGTCACATAGGGTGTCTGGGTGACCTGCAATCATTGCTCTTCTCTTTGGGCTTATGTGGGGTATATGGGCAAGCACAGTGTGCATGTGTGTGAGCCCCTCACAAATGCTGACACCTGACAAGACATGCTACAGGAGGTAGAATCACAGAGCACAGAAGACAACCCCCCAAAATCAGAACTCTATGCTATGTGGGCAATATGCAATAATTTTGGGGATGTTAGGACAACCCCGCCGGGATCGTGGGGTATGCTGTTACCCACCTTCTGCATTGCGCCGTGCTGCAGCAGTGTGTGTGCGCAGCTCTTCAACTATTGGGTCCAAATCTGGTGGAGGGTTCTCATCTGGTGCTGGTGCATGACTGGGGTGTTGTCTTCTGATCTCCTCTGAGTCCTCTGTGGCAGTGACATCTGGGGTGTGGTCCTCTGGCTCAGGCTGCACGTGTGTGCTTGGGGTCCCGTCACCATTGCTGGTGCTGCCCCCAGACATTGTGGGCTGGGGCTCTGCCACATCCTCGGCCAATTGCACCTCTTCCTCCTCAGCTGGGGCCATGGTTGTGTAGTCACCTGGGTTGTGGAAACCATACACGGCACAGATTGGTTTGCATGGTTCAACTACATACAACTGTTTAACACATCCACCCCACAATCAATGTGTGTTTGGCCGTGGCCTGTACATGTGCTAAATAGCTACCACTACAGCTCCTGCTACCACTATTAGGCATATATAGGCCAGTACCTAGCAGACACATCGATGTGTACATCAGGGGTCCTCAAACTACGGGACGAGGGCCACATGTGGGCCGCCAAGGAGATGTATGCAGGCTGATGGGTGTTTTTGCCGCCACTGCCAGTCCTCAGGGGCAGCTCTACACAGGACCGCAGCATTCATTTAGCAGCAGCCCAGCTAAATTAACACCTCACAAACCTGCTGCTGCCGCTGCTGCCGTGCCAGTGGAATAATCCAGCATCCCGCGGGCCTCCCCCTGCTCTGCAGTGTCCTCCATGCAGGCTCAGTGTTGGCTGTCAGAGCCACGCAAACAGAAAGAGCTTCTCCTCTCGTGGCTCTGTTAATCCCGCCATGGGCCTGATGGTAATTACCATAGGGCCCGTGGCGGCATTGACATGGCCGTGAGAAAGGGATACTCTCCCTTCACGTGGCTCTGACAAGCCCACGCTGAAGCCGCATGGAGGATGCTGCAGAGCAGGGGGGGCCCCATGGGATGCTTGAATCTCCTGCTGCCACGGTGGAAGCAGCAGCAGTAGGCGTGGTTGGGTTATTTCGTACCCTATCTTGCCTGATGGGGGTGGAGGAGGTTTGGAGTGGTAAACGGCTATGGGGGGGAGAGGTAAGACTGGAAGTGTGCTGATGTGGGGGAGGAGTTTAGGACAGGTAAGAACATAAGAACATAAGATATGCCATACTGGGTCAGACCAAGGTCCATCAAGCCCAGTATTCTGTTTCCAACAGTGGCCAATCTAGGTCATATGTACCTAGCAGTTTCCCCAAGGGACACAGGTTCCACAATGCTTGTATTGGATCAAGCATTGATATCCTGGGTCCCTTCTTAATAATGGTTTATGGACCTTTCCTCCAGGAACTTGTCCAAACCTTTTTTAAACCCAGCTACACTAACAACCTTTACTACATCCTCCGGTAACAAATTCCAGAGTTTGATTACACGTTGAGTGAAAAAATATTTTCTTAGTCTTAAATAGTTTATCCTGTAGCTTCATTGCATGTCCCCTAGTCTTTCTATATTCTGATAAGGTAAACAATCGATCTACGTTTACCCGTTCCACTCCGTTCATTAATTTATAGACTTCTATCATATCTCCCCTCAGCCGTCTCTTTTCCAGGTTAACGAGCCCTAACCTTTTTAGCCTTTCTTCATAGGAGTATCCTTCCATCCCCTTTACCATTTTGGTGGCTCTTCTCTGAACCTTTTCTAAAATCGCTATATCCTTTTTAAGATACGGCGACCAGAATTGCACACAATATTCAAGGTGCGGTCTCACCATGGAACGATATAGAGGCATTATAATATCTTTTGTTTTATTTTCCATTCCTTTCCTTATCATACCTAGCATTCTATTTGCTCTCTTGGCCGCTGCTGCACACTGGGCCGAGGGTTTTAACATGGTATCCACAATGACGCCTAAATCTTTTTCCTGGGTGGTAGTTCCTAATGTGGAACCTTGCATCGTGTAACCATAGTTTGGGTTGTTCTTCCCTAGGTGCATAACCTTGCACTTGTCCACATTAAATTTCATCTGCCATTTTGATGCCCAGTCTTCCAATTTATCAAGATCCTCTTGCAATTTTCCACAATCCTCATGGGTTTTAACAACTTTAAATAGTTTGGTGTCATCTGCAAATTTGATAACCTCACTCGTTATTCCACTTTCCAGGTCATTTATGAATATGTCAAAAAGCAACGGATCCCTGGGGTACACCACTATTCACCTTTCTCCATTGGGAAAATTGGCCATTTAGCCCTACCCTCTGCTTTCTATCTTTTAACCAGTTCCTGATCCACAATAGTACACTGCCTCCTATCCCATGACTCTTTAGTTTTGCCAAAGGTCTCTCATGAGGGACCTTGTCAAAGGCTTTCTGAAAGTCCAGATACACAATATCAACTGACTCACCTTTGTCCACCTGATTTTTCACTCCTTCAAAAAAACATAACAGATTAGTAAGACAAGATCTTCCTTGTCTAAAGCCATGTTGGCTGTCCCCCATTAGGTCATGACTATCTACATGCTGAGTAATTTTATTCTTTATGATGGTTTCCACCATTTTTCCTTGTACTGATGTCAGGCTCACTGGTCTGTAGTTTCCCGGATCACCCCTGGAACCCTTTTTAAAAATTGGTGTTACATTGGCGATCCTCCAATCTTCAGGTATTAGAGATGATTTTAATGATAGTTCACAGATTACTCATAGCAGGTCTGCAATCTCATATTTCAGTTCTTTCAACACCCTTGGATGTATACCATCCGGCCCAGGTGATTTGCTACTCTTCAGTTTATCTAATAGTTGTAATACATCTTCCCGATGTATCGATATTTCCTTCAATTCTTCCGCACCTTTAAATACCACTGCAGTCATGGGTAACATCCATACATCTTCCTCAGTAAAGACCGAAGCAAAGAATTCATTCAGTCTCTCCGCTATCACCTTGTCGCCTCTTAGTGCTCCTTTAATCCCTTTATCATCTAATGGACCAACTGACTCTCTCACAGGTTTTTTGCTACGAATGTACTTGAAAAGGTATTTACTTCGCGTTTTTGCTTCCGCAGCAAGCTTCTTCTCATATTCTCCCTTTGCCTGCCTTATCAATGCCTTGCATTTGACTTGCCAGTGCTTGTGCTGTTTCCAGGTTTCGTTGTTTGGTTCTTTTTTCCATTTCCTGAAAGATGCTTTTTTGGCAACAACAGCCTCTCTGACCTCACCTTTAAACCATGCTGGCAGTTTTTTGGACTTCCTTCCACTTTTCTTAAAGCGTGGAATACAGCTGGTCTGGGCTTCCAAGATAGTATTTTTCAACAACAGCCAAGCCTGATGTACGTCTTTAACCTTTGCAACTGCTCCTTTTAGTTTATTCTTAACTGTTTTCCTCATTTTATCATAGTCTCCCTTTCGAAAGTTAAAAGGTAGTACTGTGGATTTCCTTACTATCCCTCCTCCACTAATTAAATCAAAGGCGGTCATGCTATGATCACTATTGCCAAGTGACCCCAACACCCTTATCTCTTGCACTAGATCTGGTGTTCCACTAAGGACTAGGTCTAATATGGCTTCCCCTCTAGTCGGTTCATGAACCAGCTGCTCCAAGAAGCAGTCATTTATTTCATCTAGGACGTTTATCTCCCTAGCATGTCCTGACGTGACACTGACCCAGTCGATACCAGGGTAGTTGAAATCACAGGTCATGGCCTATGAGTGGTGGTAAGATTGGCAGTGGGATGATGGGGGGCCTAGGATAGGGTTTGAAATGTGCTGTTGGGGGTGCTAAGATTGCAAATGGGCTGATGGTGGTCCTAGGAGAGGGCTATCAATAAGCTTTGGGGGGGGGCTGTGGTTTAGAAATGCACTTCTTGTGGAACCTGGATAGGACTCGACCTGGGTGTGGAGCTAGGACTGGTACTGGGCTGATGTTGGGCCAGGGATAGGATTGGAAATGGGCTGATGGGGGGCTAGGAATGCAAATGGGCTGATGCACGGACTAGAGGGGAGCGGATGCTGGGTGTGGCTGTAAATAGACGGGAGGTGAGGTTGTGCGAGGATCAGAATGGGATGGAGCTGTACAAATGAAATGGTGAGGGAAAAAAACATTTTGAGTGAGGTAAGAGATATCTACAATTGGAGAGATAGTGGGGATTGAGGATGGGGGTCTAACATTTGAGTGGATGACCTAGGAATGCGGAAAGAGCACAAGGAGAAAGATTACTATGTTAAAGCAGATGTAGACAGAGAATGGAAACAATACTAGACGTGTGACGAAAGGACAAATGGAAAGCAGATGATTGGGAGTTAGCAGAAGACCCAAAGAAACCAGACTAACGTGGCTAGAGCAATTGCCACTGGAAAAACAAAACCAAAATGTTTTGAAACATTCTCTGTTTTTTTGTACTTCTGCAGTGTTCTTTGGGGTTTGTTCATATTTATTTTTAACAGTATATTCCGGGCCTCCAATGGTCTGAGGGACAGTGAACTGGCCCCCTGTTTAGAATGTTTGAGGACCCCTGGTGTGCATTATCCCACAGAAGGACCATCCCTGCTCAGCAGTGCTTAGATTAGACACAGACATAACACGTACAGGTCTGAGAGGGGGCTTGTAGCAGACATGTAGCCACATGTGCAGGGCAGATATAAAAAGGGATGATGCAAATGAAACATGTGTTTTGAGGGCAGCAACACACAGAGTAAAAGGGGTGGAATGGGGGACAGCACACTAATGAGCCAAAGGCAGAGGGTGGGAGATGATCCAGGGGAGCAGGTATGAGGAGGTGTTAATAAGAAGCCTGATGCACATCCAAAGGGCAGGTACTCAATGGGTTGGGAGCAGCAAGGTGTGATTTGGGTACCTACCTGCCTGGGGATGGGCAGTGTCCAGTGCCTCTGGCAGTCCATAGAGGTATATTGGCCCTAGCCGCTCTGCCAACTCCTGCTCCAGGGGTGTTAGGGAGGGTGTAAAGGGGCCTCTCCCTCCAGTGCCCATGGCATGCCGCCCCTCTGCACACCCCTCTTTATGTCGTTAAACCTCTTCCTGAGGCTGTTGAGGTCTCTGTTTGGGCCCCCTGCTTGTGCCACCGCCTCCTGCACCTCCTCCCACACCTGGGTGCGTGTTGCAACAGTGTTGGTGTTGCTTAGTCGTCCGTATAGGACATCATAATTTTCTAGAACAGAAGCCAGCAGGATGTGATTTTCCTGTGGTGAGAATTTCCAGGCCCTCTTCCTTTGCAGAGCTGGCACCAGTATGCGTTCACATTTTGTAGTGAGAGGACCCTGTGTGGGCTGGGCCGATGGCCCTGCAGCCTCCACCACACTCCCTGCCATATCTGTCTCCTCCCCAACAGGTGGCCCCACCTCCCTCTCCCTGTCCCTCTCCCTCTCCATTCCTGCCCTGTCCAGTGGCTCCATCTCCCTGTCCTCTCCCTCCCTGTCAGACATTCCTTCTCTTGCCCTTCTCAGCTCGACCTCACACCTCCCTCCTCTCTCTGCTATCTGCTCTTTACCTCACCTCCTTTCTCACTCACCTGCTCCTTGACTCCCCTCCTCTCTGTATCCCCTGCTGTACCTCACACCTATCCTCCACAACCAAGCCTCTAACACTCTGACCCGCACCACAAAACCTTAGCTCTCCTAGACACCTGCTTCTCTTTCTCTCTCTCACTGACACCTTCTCTCTCCCTCGCCTACCAACAACCCCTCAATGTGCAGCACGTGTAGAGGTTTATTTATAGGGTTTTTTACATTGTGTGTGCGCAGTTGCGTGAGCACGTTGACTGCGTAGTTGCGCATGCGCAGTTGGTCGCGGAAGGACTGGGGTTTCTAGTCCCACAGGTGCTCCTTGTGGTCTTGGGCAAGCTACTTAACCCTCCATAGCCCATGTTCCCTGTAAAATAGTTATATCCAAGTTATAATGCCCTGTTCAATGTAATTTCAGTTTGTTCAATGTAAACCGCACTGATGCAGAATAGCGCGGTATATAAGAGAATGTAAATAAATAAAATAAATAAATAAATAAACACCACCTGCTGGCCAACCACCGAGGCCCAGTGGTGGTGCCTCTGGGCATGGGAAGGGTCGGGGCGGGTCAGGGTGCGTGGGGGGCAGTGGTAGCCATGGGTACCATTGCCTGTCCCTGGGGTGGGAGTGTGGGGGTTGGGCTGGGATGGTGGGGTGTGGAGGGTTAGGGGCAGGGCCGAGGGGGTTGGAGGGTGAGAGCTGGGATGGTGGGGTGAGAGTGGGGGGTTGGGGGTGGGGCGTTCCTTTCTGGCATTTGGAGGGGCACCTGGGTGAGTAGCTTGGGTGTGGATCTGCATGCTGTTCTTTTAGATTTGCACTTAATAAATGCTTAATAAATGTTACTACACATACCCGCTGGACTCTGCTTCCTTCTGCCTCTATCACTGTGGGTATTTTTATCTTTTGGTCCTGTTTCCCTGGTATTGCCTGTTGTTTCTCGTGCACCTTATACCTCCTTTGTGTATCACGATATGTACATCTGCATCCTGTGCCTGCTACAGCAGGCACACAGGTAGTGTCACTGCCACACCCCTTGTGTGGCTGTGGTGGGGCACGGCAGTATACGATGTCCAGTTGTATGCAGTGACATTTCTTTCCCTTTTTTGGTCCTTCTATGTTTCTGGCTACCATTAGGACTCCTATTGCTTCCACATGGTTCAGTTTGTTTTCCTTCTGTCTGCATACTCTGGCACCTAACTGAACAAAGAGACATAGTATTTCCAGATTGATTCAGATCAGAGGTCCATATAACCTATTATTGTTTCCAGAGGTGGCCGATCTGGATCACATCTACAGAGTAGCGCCCCCTAAACATAGCAACATGCAACATTTCTTACCCCCAGGGTACGTACTGTTCCATAACCTTTTACAACCCAGCTATGCTACCTGCTTTATTTAAACATAGATGTCCTTCTGTGTTGTTACAGTTCAGTGCTACTATAACAGACATAGGCTGTTATTCCACGTTCTAGCAGGTCTAATATAGATGTCCAGATTGTACGTGCACATTTTCATTGGAATACGGTTTAGATGTTTAAGCGGCTCGACTCGCCCACGGTCCTCCCCTCCACGATCCTGTCCAGTTCACCAGTTTTTCTCGTCTGTATGTGTAAAATGTTTTGTTGTCAGAATCGCAATTAGATGTTTACATGCCATTTATGTGCTGAAAATGTCCAACTTATACATGTAGATGGCTTATTCGTGGTTCAAAATTACCCCCAAAGCATAATATGAACAGGGAAGCTCCATGCTAGGCAATATCTCTCTGTAAATAACTTTCTTCTGTGTAGGGCATAATGAGTTGGGGAAGTGAACAAGATGATTTTTAAGGAGATTCCATATAAAGATTTGCTTTTAAACAGAAATCTGAGTCTCACCCCTAAAACAGCATGGGGCTTTGCTTCTTTGGTGGGGAAGTTGGAAAAGATGAATTGGAATATAATAAATCTCAGATGTGTTTAGCAGATAAGGTTTGCCATCTGTCATCCATTCCAAATGGAAACATTGGATCAGATAAAGAATCCTGGTGGGCCTCCATTAAAGGATAATTCTTCTTGGGATCCTGGTTAGCATTTATGGTGAAAGTCAAATGAAGACTGTACGGTGAGGCAATTATCTTGCATAGATGGTGCAAAGAAATAATTTTAAAAAATTGGTAGCAAAAGTGGATAGAAAGTGGAAAATGTTTTCCGTGTCAAAACCCTGAAAACATAGACATCTTTAATAAGTAGCATTTGTACTTTGAGCAGACATTTTGAAGTGGCATTTCAGTACTAATAGCGTGTGCTTGGAAATGACTGAATAATGATAGATTGAAAAGTCACAATCCTTGCCTCCTATTTAAGCATATCTGCGAAAAAACCCAAACTGGTTTCAGTAAGCATGCATTCCTCATGACTACCCTAAGGTTAATAAAATAGAAAATGACATTTCTAATTTCAGCTCGATTACAGTGCTGGAAAACAATTTCCACTATCTACCATGTGACTCATGCAGATCTAGTTAATTAGTTGCACGTTTCGTGTGTTATTGCTAGTAGTGGCCAGGGGGCATTAAAGCATCTCATTAGGACTATGGCTTAGAGAGTTGTTGCCAGGCAGTGATGATTCTCATCATTGCAACCTTTGTGAATAAATGCTTGCTTGCCCTGGGGACCTTACAGCTGAGGGAAGTGAAAAATGTTAATTTAAAAGAAATAGGAGAGGCCGACTCATATAGTAACATCAACTTCAGCACTATTTGATGATTTATACATTGGGAAAATATTGATTTTTTTAAAAATTTTTAGCTTGCACAGTCAGGGCAAATGAGGTGTATTCTGGAGTTGCAGATGGGAACCTGGGGATTCAGTACTGAATTCAGCAAAAACGAAGGCATGTTGTAAAAATGCATTCCCACATCTTACTGCTTTCTACTAATGTGATCCTTGACCTGTGGTCATGGTATATCTTAAATATTTGCAATTTCCCAGAAACAAAATTATCCAATGTCTAGCTTCCCTGCTAGCAGTCCCTTACTCTTAGCTGATTTGTTAAATGATTATTGTACCAACGGTTGTCTGTGTGTAAGAAGGAAGCATATATGTATGTGTGCGTGTGTGTGTGTGTGTGTGTGTGTGTGTGTGAGTGTAAGGAGGGCAACTTTAAATGTGCCCTTTATAAAATAATCTATTTCTTTTTCTTGCAAAACCATTGTTCCTAATATAGCTATTTGATGTTCATGCAAAAGTCAAATATGCTTCCATCAGAATTAATGTACCATGAAAATACATTTCTTTTACCCTTTTTAACATTCCATATGGGTCTGCAAAAGCAAAGGTGATATGACCTGGCATTTTCCCTATCTTCAGAACAGAAATATTTTGCTTAAATGCTTATTGCATGCCTGCACTAACCACCCTATACATATCTGGGACAGCATTCTACCACAAGTGCACCTTTATGCTCTACAACTTTGCCCTTTTAAGATGATGTCACTTACATGTTGGTAAACAATATCTGCAAGTGCAGTCACCATTTAAGGCTAGAGTTACTATGATGCATTACCATTAATGTACATTATTTTATCATTAATACATGTTAATAGTAACTAGGTCCCCTTGAAGAAAATGGGACCTTAGGTTAAATAATGTGTTTTAACAGTAGTGCACCTTAGAAACTCTAGCCCTTACTGTTTTTTACCTCATGTCTTTTCAGTAGCATCTCAAGGTGAGTTACATTGAGGTACAGTAGATATTTTCCTGCCCGTGGAGGGCTTAAAATCGAAGGGGAATTTTTAAAAATTGGGGTGAGGTTTTGTACCTATCATATACTAGGTGCTAAAATTAACATTCAGTAAGTGCAAAGCCTGAGCAGTAAATGTTGAGGTGTGGCCAGCATCTGCCCTGCATTTACCACATAAGCAGACCATGAAGGCACATTTCAGAAAGAACATGTAGGCCACCCTGTAGACATGCAACTGTAAACGACTAGGGAGCACCAGTCATCCTGCAAAAATGATGCCTGAACATGCATGACTCATGTTAAACAGCAGCATGGACATTTTGAAATATAGACATAGATAGTGGCCAAGCGCAGTGGATGTCTGCATGGTGTGATAAGGAAGCTTATCATAGCTCAGGAAGGAGCTATAGAAAAGGTGAAGTGACTCTGAACAAGCAACCTGTCAGTTCTGGTAGAAATGAGAAAACAGAATTTTCCCATAAAAGACTACCAGTCCCAGAATGCACCAGGTTTCCAACAGCCATTAGAGGAGCTGAAGTGAGGAAACGTGTGTTCAATCAGGAGGGCTATGAGGTAATCCCTAAGCACTCATCTCAAAGGGCAGGGCCTGATTCAGCACAGCTGCGCTGTGCTAAGGTGGAGCACTCATCAAAGCAGAATAAAGGTAGAGTTTATTCTACAGAGAATTATCCTCATCCTCATCCTCAGTTTCTTGGAGATTCTCATCTTGGACAGCTTCATCATCTGGAGGATCATCAGAAGCAGAAGCCAGAGCGGACGGACAGAAAGGGCAAGAAACCCTTTGGAAGAAAGAAGAGAAAAGCATTTGGAAGGTCTAAAGGAGTCCAGAGCAGTACGTATACTGGGAGACTTTCAAAAGGCCAGCATACACCATTGAACTGGGGAAAGCCAGAGGAGTGGTGCTGCAGGGCTAGGAATCTCCAGACGGTACCTGTGAGGGAGACGGCTGCACGTGGAAGGGACCCTAAGACCCGTGCCAGAAGGTATGTGAAGAGAGATCCAGTGTCCAGGGATCTGGATTGGAAGGCTGGACATAAAAACTGGACTACATACTGGCCAGGCTATTTAGAGAGGAACCCTAACAGCAATGGAAGCTCAGGTATGAACACTGATCTATGCCCTAGCTATAACCTTGAAAGACAGCAGGGAAACAAGTATTCTCCTGAAAGTGCTCCATTGAGAACTTCCTCTGTGCCAGTCCCTGATATTGAACCCATGATTGTTGAAGAAGGGGAAGGAGAAGTCTTAGATATAGGCTGTGAATATATGGATTGCTCTCTGTCTAAACTCCTTTGGTAATTTACTCTTACAAAGTACAGCAACCATCACAAAGAAATACAAACTTGTTCTTTAATCTACTCAGAAAAGCTCCTGAGTAGGATTTTGGGCCACGCAGTAGAAAGCAAAACAGCTAAGGGTTTCAGCTGGATAACTGCTAGCAATTGAGCCTTACCTAATTGCTTGTGAGCTCTGAGGGAATCACTTCTGAATCTATGTGTGAAGATATAAGAAGTTAACCTGAAAAGAACAGTTTTTCCCTTCTTTGTGGGTTTTGCTTGTTGTTTGAAACACTGCTAAGAAAATATTAGCTAAAGCCTACAGAAAAGACCAGTTTGTTACCAACCAGTTAAACACAGTTAAGTTAAACACTGAAAGCAAGTATCCTGTTTTATGTGCTACCAAGCATATCTGTGTTGGGAGAAATAACCCCATAAATAAATATCTTATTGGCTTTACACTTAAGCACAACTAATTATTGTGAGCAACTGTGTCTGGTGTGAATGGACTGCATTTCCCACAATCCCTTGCAAATTATATTGATATATGCACTTGCCAAGACTGTGAACATTCTCACCCAGGCAGCCGTCTGACAAATGGCGTAGTTTTTCGGATTGCTTTTGCGCAAAGGGATTTACTTGCTAAAGGATTACAACTCAAGTCTGAAGGAAAAGACAGTTCAAGCTTAAAAGCTGAAAGAAAAGATTTTCCCTCAACTGCACTTTGGAGGAGGGGTGGCTGTTCCAGGAGCTGTTCCAGGAAGAAAAGACCCTGTGCAGAGCTGGATTCATCACTGGCATAAGGTAACAAGTACCTGGGCATGTCTAGTGGTGGATGGGAGTAAGGCACAGGGGTAATTGAAAAAAAAAAAAGTAGAAAAAAAAACACCTGTTTGGAAGGTTTTGCACTGTGTTTTTTTTTTTGTGTTTTCTTGCAGGGATCAAGATGGATCCAAAGGAACTAGCTCAGTGGATGGCAGCCCAGTTTAGCAGGCAACAGGAGCTAGCACAGCAGGCTCAGGACACTGCTATGAAAGCCTTAATGGACCAGCAGAGGCCAGTGCTTGATCTGGTGCAAGCCCTAGTTAAGCTGCAGAACCAAAGTGGACCAGATGCAAGACCAGCAGTAAATACTGGTACACCACATGTGGACAGGGTGGGACTCAATCAGGGAATTGGGGCATTTAGTTTTGGGAAGCTAACTCCAGATGATAATGTTGATGATTTTCTAGAGTCTTTTGAAAGAGTGGCACAAGCATTAGCATGGCCAGAGACCCAGTGGGCAGTAAGGCTGGCAGCCTCATTAACTGGAGAGGCGCTTGCAGCTTATAGAGCAATGCCAGCAGCCCAGGCTTTGAATTATAAGGATGTAAAGGCTGCTATTAGAGATCGCCTAGGGTTGTCTATTTCAGAGTATAGGCGAATGTTTAGAGCTACTACATTGAGAGTGGGTGAAACACCCAGGGCTCTGAGTCAGAGAATCAGAGGATTAGCTGTAAAATGGTTGGAGCCTGAGCAAAAGACGGTAGAAATGTTATTAGACATTATTATGCTTGAACAATTTATGTCTGCGGTGCCTAAAGATTTGCACACTTTCCTTATACAGCAAAATTGCCAAAATCTTGGAGTGGCAACCATGCTAGCAGAGAGATTCTTGGAAGCCACGCAGGCTTGCCATAGAATGGGTGGCCCTCTGAAGATAGGTGCTGAGGCAAGCTGTGCTGTATCAGAAAAGAAAATAATTAAAAATATTTCTGAAAGTAAATGTACTGTGCCAAACCAGATGACACAGTGGAATAGAAAGAAATGTTTCAAGTGTGGAAAATGGGGACATTTAGAAAAGGGATGTCAGACACACACTAGCTTAGTGGGTGTGGATTTAAAACAGCCCAAAGAAGGATTTCTTTTGATGGTTGATGTGCAAGGAATTACAACAAATGCTTTGTTAGACTCTGGGGCAGACCAGAGTATGATGTCAAAAAGGCTTTGGAAGAGGATAGAGGCCCAAGAAGGATTTGTGCCTAGAACCCCTGAAAGCCAAGTTCACATCAGATGCATTCATGGTGCTGCAACATCATATCCCACCTATAGGCTAAAGGTTAAGTGCCTGGGAGAACAAGAGGAAGTCCTGTTAGCAGTGGTGCCTAGGCTACCCTTTGATTTGGTTCTAGGAAGAGACTGGCCAAGATTTAAGCAGGGTCTAGTGGAAGGACTAGGAAAGAAGGAGGGAGAAGGATTAATGGTAATAGCTCCCGGGCCTTTATTTGGAAGTCCTCAGACCCCAGCTAAAAAGATGGTTAAGCGTCCAGAAGACCAAGCTACCCCAAAGCAGACATTCGTCTTAAAGTACCATAGGGTCACAGAGAAGGCCCAAGCTCCTAAGCGGGCAACCCCTCAAGCTGCTGGGTTTGACCTGTGCAGCATAGAAAATGTGACTGTACCTAGCCAAGGGAGAGCCCTGGTTGACACCGGTCTCCAAGTGGAAATACCTATTGGATGCTATGGGAGAGTAGCCCCAAGGTCCGGATTAGCCCTTAAATATTTCATTGATGTGTGTGCGGGAGTAATTGATCCCGATTACAGGGGCAATATTAAAGTTCTGTTATTTAATTTTGGACAGAATGATTATCATGTGAAGACAGGAGACAGAATTGCCCAATTGATCTGTGAGAGGCTGGGTTTTCCACCTGTGGAGGAGGTCACATCCCTGGAAAATTCTGAGCGTGGAACCAAAGGCTTTGGTTCTACTGACGTCAGAGGGGTTAAAAGCCTAGCTGCCACCTGTGCCCGAGAGAGGGAGGTGAATGAAGAGGAAGATTTGGGACCCCAGGTATCTGATTGTAAAGAAAAATCAGAGCCCCAAATAGGTGAGGACCTGACAGTGGTACAACAGGAAGAAATTAGGAAATTGCTTAAAGAATTCCCAGATGTGTTGACACCCATACCTGGGGAGACACATTTGGTTGCCCATGAAATAATAACTCCACCTGGGAAATTAGTACGTCAAAGGCCATACCGCTTGCCTGAACCCAAGAGACAGGAAGTAGTGGCACAAGTCCAGGAGATGTTGGACATGGGAGTAATAGAGGGGTCAAAGAGTCCCTGGAATAGCCCCATAGTCCTGGTGCCGAAGCCTGATGGATCTTTAAGATTTTGTATTGACTTCCGGCAGGTAAACACAATATCAGTTTTTGATGCATATCCAATGCCAAGAATTGAAGAGCTGCTGGACCAGCTTGGACAAGCTCAATACTTAACCACCCTTGATATGACAAAAGGATATTGGCAAATCCCTCTAACCAGGGAGTCGAAGCCGAAGACTGCGATCAGCACCCCCGTTTGCCTTTTCCAGTTCAAGAGGATGCCTTTCGGACTGCATGGAGCAGCGGCTACCTGCCAAAGGTTAGTGGATCAGGTACTTCGACCCCACCAAAATTATGCTTTTGCATATATGGATGATGTCATAATCCATAGTAACACCTGGGCGGAGCATCTAAAGAGGATCAGGGCAGTCTTGTGCTCCATGAAGCAAGCGGGAATCACTTTAAACCCGAAGAAGTGTGCCTTTGCAAATAGGGAGGTAAAATACCTGGGCCACCTAGTGGGAAGAGGAAAAATTAAACCTCTAATGAGTAAAGTAGATAGCATCAGGAATTTTCCCCCTCCAACAACAAAGAAACAACTAAGAAGTTTCTTGGGACTTATTGGATACTACCGCAGATTTATACCGCAATTTGCAGAGAAAAGTGCAATTTTCACGGATATGCTGCGGAAGAATTGTCCAAACCAGCTAAAGTGGACACCTGAAGCTGAAAAAGCGTTTTCAGTCCTAAAAGTAAAATTGTGTACAGGACCGGTACTGAAAGGGGTGGACTTCAAGAAACCCTTTCTGGTTCAAACAGATGCATCGGATGTAGGGCTAGGAGCGGTTCTATCCCAGTGTCATGAAGGGGAGGAGCATCCTGTGATGTACCTGAGCAGGAAGTTGTCACCGGCTGAACAAAAGTATTCCACAATAGAAAAAGAATGTTTAGCTATAAAGTGGTCAGTGGAGGCGTTAAGGTTTTACCTTACAGGGAGAAAGTTCCAGTTGGTCACAGATCATGCCCCACTTAAGTGGTTGCAGCAAATGAAGAACCACAATGCCAGGTTGACACGCTGGTACATGGCCTTACAGGCATTTGATTTTCAAGTGGAACATCGTGCTGGGAAGTTACACAAGAATGCGGATGCCCTTTCCCATATTACGGACTGTAGGGAAGACGTTTCACCAGTTAAACCAGTCCGTAATAACTTAAGCAGGGGGGTATGTGATAAGGAAGCTTATCATAGCTCAGGAAGGAGCTATAGAAAAGGTGAAGTGACTCTGAACAAGCAACCTGTCAGTTCTGGAAGAAATGAGAAAACAGAATTTTTCCATAAAAGACTACCAGTCCCAGAATGCACCAGGTTTCCAACAGCCATTAGAGGAGCTGAAGTGAGGAAACGTGTGTTCAATCAGGAGGGCTATGAGGTAATCCCTAAGCACTCATCTCAAAGGGCAGGGCCTGATTCAGCACAGCTGCGCTGTGCTAAGGTGGAGCACTCATCAAAGCAGAATAAAGGTAGAGTTTATTCTACAGAGAATTATCCTCATCCTCATCCTCAGTTTCTTGGAGATTCTCATCTTGGACAGCTTCATCATCTGGAGGATCATCAGAAGCAGAAGCCAGAGCGGACAGACAGAAAGGGCAAGAAACCCTTTGGAAGAAAAAAGAGAAAAGCATTTGGAAGGTCTAAAGGAGTCCAGAGCAGTACGTATACTGGGAGACTTTCAAAAGGCCAGCATACACCATTGGACTGGGCAAAGCCAGAGGAATGGTGCTGCAGGGCTAGGAATCTCCAGACGGTACCTGTGAGGGAGATGGCTGCACGTGGAAGGGACCCTAAGACCCGTGCCAGAAGGTATGTGAAGAGAGATCCAGTGTCCAGGGATCTGGATTGGAAGGCTGGACATAAAAACTGGACTACATACTGGCCAGGCTATTTAGAGAGGAACTCTAACAGCAATGGAAGCTCAGGTATGAACACTGATCTATGCCCTAGCTATAACCTTGAAAGACAGCAGGGAAACAAGTATTCTCCTGAAAGTGCTCCATTGAGAAATTCCTCTGTGCCAATCCCTGATATTGAACCCATGATTGTTGAAGAAGGGGAAGGAGAAGTCTTAGATATAGGCTGTGAATATATGGATTGCTCTCTGTCTAAACTCCTTTGGTAATTTACTCTTACAAAGTACAGCAACCATCACAAAGAAATACAAACTTGTTCTTTAATCTACTCAGAAAAGCTCCTGAGTAGGATTTTGGGCCACGCAGTAGAAAGCAAGCCAGCTAAGGGGTTTCAGCTGGATACCTGCTAGCAATTGAGCCTTACCTAATTGCTTGTGAGCTCTGAGGGAATCACTTCTGAATCTATGTGTGAAAATATAAGAAGTTAACCTGAAAAGAACAGTTTTTCCCCTTCTTTATGGGTTTTGCTTGTTGTTTGAAACACTGCTAAGAAAATATTAGCTAAAGCCTACAGAAAAGACCAGTTTGTTACCAACCAGGTCTTTATTCTTTTCATTTGATTGCCTGACAAGTTCTGCTGTTGTTTTCCTGATTTTGTTTTTCTAAGTTAAACACTGAAAGCAAGTATCCTGTTTTATGTGCTACCAAGCATATCTGTGTTGGGAGAAATAACCCCATAAATAAATATCTTATTGGCTTTACACTTAAGCACAACTAATTATTGTGAGCAGCTGTGTCTGGTGTGAATGGACTGCATTTCCCACAATCCCTTGCAAATCATATTGATATATGCACTTGCCAAGACTGTGAACATTCTCACCCAGGCAGCCGTCTGACAATGGCCAGAAATATAGCACAGGGAACATATAAGTGTGATAAATGTGCACATCAACAAGCTGTGTAGGCAAATGCAGCATAAAGAAGAAGTCCACATGCAGGAGGAAGGTGAATTAGACCTTATCTGCTACTTGTCTTTCCTTGAGTCACTCCAGGCCAGTCCAGTATGCATAGGTTTTCTCCGCCCATCAGCAGCTGAGGACTCTTCCGCTCCTCAACTCAGTATCTCACTGACAAAGCAGACTTCAAAAAAAAGAAACTTGCTACTTCTAGTTGTAGCACACACCATCTATCGACGTCAAGAGCCAGGCCTTAACCAAGGAATAAACAGAATTCTTATGCCAAAATTGTGTCACCAACCCCAAACTATGTATATTGTGATAAGGAAGCTTATCATAGCTCAGGTAGGAGCTATGGAAAAGATGATGTGACTCTGAACAAGCAACCTGTCAGTTCGGGTAGAAGTAAGAAAACAGAGTTTTCACCTAAAAGACTACCAGTCCCAGAATGCACCAGGTTTCCAGCAGCCATGAGAGGGGCTGAAGTGAGAAAACGTGTGTGCAATCAAGAGAGCTATGAGGTAATCCCTAAGCACTCATCTCAAAGGGCAGTGCCTGATTCAACACAGCTGCGCTGTGTTAGGGAGTAGCACACATTAGAACAGAATAAGAATAGAGCTTATTCTACAGATAACAGCTACAGAAAGAGCTTCAGGAAAGGAGACAGCAACAGCTTCAAGCTCAAGCACCAACATCATCTCGAGAAGCAGAAGCCAAGCCAAGCGGATAGAGAGAGAAGGAAACTCTCTGGAAGGAAGAGAAGGAAGGCCATTGGAAGGTCTGGGAGAATCCAAGGCAGTACCCATACTGGGAGGTATTCCAAGTGCCAGCAGAGCCCATTGGACTGGAGTCAGCCAGAGGAATGGAAGGGCAGAGATAGGAATCACCAGTGGCTACCTAGAAGAGAGAAGACTGCATGTGGAAAGGACTTTCAGACCTATGCCAAAAGGTATGTGAGGGAAGATCCAGTGTCCAGGGATCAAGATTGGAAGGCTGGACATCAGAACTGGATTACATACTTGCCAGGATATACAGAGAGGAATTATGATAGCAGGAGAGGCTCAGATATGAACACTGATCCAGACCCTATCTATAATAGTGAATGGCAGCAAGGGAATAAGCATTCTCATGATAGTGCCTTATGGAAAGACTCGCCTGTGCCAATGTATGATAGTGACCCTATGCTGATTGATGAAGGGGGAGATACAGCAGATGAAACTATTCATTACATGGACTGTTCTCTATCTAAATGCTATTGCTAGCTTTCTGTGAGCAAACACATCAGCCATCACAAAGAAACCTAACTTTGTTCTTTATTTCCACTACAAACAGCTCTTAAATCAGGATTTGGGTTCACACAGTAGCAGCCAGCCAGCTAAAGGCTTTCAGCTGGTCAATTGATAGTAATTAGAGCTGCACCTGATTGTGTGTGTGAGCAAGGGAGAATCACTGCTGGGATCTGCGTGGAAAATAAGCAGAAGTTAACCTAACAAGCAAAGTTCATTTATTTCTTTGTGCCTTTTAATTTGGTAATTATTTGCTAAGAAAACATTAGCTAATTGCCTGACAAGCTGAAGGTTGTTTTCTGGTTTGCTTTGTGACTTTATGTTATCCATTTAAACACTGCAAGCAAGTAACCTCATTTATATTGCTACCAAGCATATTTGTGCTGGGTGAATTAAACCCCATCAATAAAAGAAGTATTTTATTGGCCTTACCACTGGTTTCACAACTCAATTATTGTCTTCAGCTGTGTTTGGGAGTGAAAGAACTACATTACCCACAATACCTTGCAAGAATCATATGAATATATGCATCGTCAAGATTGTGTAAGTTCTCACCCTAGGCAGCCGTCTGACAAATGGCGTAGTTTTTCGGATTGCTCTTGCACCAAGAGGATTTACTTGCTGTGGATTACAAATAAAATTCAAGTTTGAAGCTGAAAGAAGATTTTTTTCCCTCATCTACACTTTGGAGGAGAAGTGGTTATTCCAGGAAGCTGTCCCAGAGGAAAAGACCCTGTGAAGAGCTGGATTCATCACTGAGACAAGGTAATATGTACCTAGGCATGTCTAGTGGTGGATGGGTGTAAGCACAGGGGGTAATTGAAAAAAAAAAAAAGTTGAAAAAAACACACCTGGTTGGAAGGTGCTGCACTTTGGGTTTTTTTTTTCTCTTTATTTCTTGCAGGGGTCAAGATGGATCCGAGGGAGATGGCTCAGTGGATGGCAGCCCAATTTAGCAAGCAGCAGGAGCTATCACAGCAGGCCCAGGACACTGCTATGAAGGCCTTAATGGAACAGCAGAAGCCAGTGCTTGATCTGGTGCAAGCTCTAGTTCAGCTGCAGAGCCAAAGTGGAACAGATGCAAGACCAGCAGTTAGTACTGGTACACCACATGTGGACAGTGTGGGACTCAATCAAGGGATTGGGGCATTTAATTTTGGGAAATTAACTCCAGAAGATAATGTTGATGATTTTCTAGAGTCTTTTGAAAGAGTGGCACAGGCTTTAGCATGGCCAGAGACACAGTGGGCAGTAAGGCTGGCAGCCTCATTAACTGGAGAGGCACTTGCAGCTTACAGAGCAGTGCCAGCAACCCAGGCTTTAATTTATAAGGATGTAAAGGCAGCTATTAGAGACCGCCTAGGGTTGTCTATTTCAGAGTATATGCGAATGTTTAGAGCTGTTACATTGAAAGTGGGTGAGACACCCAGGGCTCTGAGTCAGAGAATCAGAAGTTTAGCTGTAAAATGGTTGGAGCCTGAGCAAAAGACAGTAGAAATGTTATTAGATATTATAATGCTGGAACAATTTATGCTTGGGGTACCTAAAGATTTGAATGTTTTTCTTATACAGCAAAATTGCCAAAATCTTGGAGAGGCAACCATGCTAGCAGAGAGATTCTTGGAAGCCACGCAGGCTTGCCATAGAATGGGTGGCCCTCTAAAGATGGATGCTGAGGCTAGATGTGCTGTATCAGAAAATAGAATAATTAAGAATGTTTCTGAAAATGAATGTACTGTATCAAACCAGATGACACAGTGGAATAGAAAGAAATGTTTCAAGTGTGGAAAAGTGGGACACTTAGAGAAGAGATGCCAGACACACACTGGTTTAATGGGTCTGGATTTAAAACAGCCCAAGGAAGGATTTCTTTTGATGGTTGATGTGCAGGGAATTACCACAAATGCATTATTAGACTCTGGGGCAGACCAGAGTATGATGTCAAAAAAGCTTTGGAAGAGGATAGAGGCCCAAGAAAGATTTGTGCCTAGAACCCTTGAAAGCCAAGTTCACATCAGATGCATTCCTGGTGCTGCAACATCATATCCCACCTATAGGCTTAAGGTTAAGTGCCTGGGGGAACAAGAGGAAGTCCTATTAGCAGTGGTGCCTAGGCTACCCTTTGATTTGGTTCTAGGAAGAGACTGGCCAAGATTTAAGCAGGGTCTAGTGGAAGGACTAGGAAAAAAAGGAGGGGGAAGGTTTAATGGTAGTAGCTCCCGGGCCTTTATTTGGAAGTCCTCAGACCCCAGCTAAAAAGATGGTTAAGCGTCCAGAAGACCAAGCTACCCCAAAGCAGATGTTCGTCCTAAAGTACCACAAGGTCTCAGAGAAGGCCCAAGCTCCTAAGCGGGCAACCCCTCAATCTGCTGGGTTTGACCTGTGCAGCATAGAAAATGTGACTGTACCTAGCCAAGAGAGAGCCCTGGTTGACACCGGTCTCCAAGTGGAAATACCAATTGGATGTTATGGGAGAGTAGCCCCAAGGTCCGGATTAGCCCTTAAATATTTCATCGATGGTGGAAAAGGCGACAGCAAAAGCTAGAAGGATGCTTGGGTGCATACGGAGAGGAATGGCTAGCAGAAAAAAGGAGGTGATAATGCCTCTGTATAAGTCTTTGGTGCGACCTCATTTGGAGTATGGTGTGCAATTCTGGAGACCGCACCTTCAAAAGGATGTGAACAGGATGGAGTCGGTGCAGAGGGTTGCTACCAAAATGATTAATGGGCATCATTATAAAGCATATGAGGACAGACTTAAGGATCTTAATATGTACACCTTAGAGGAAAGGCGGGATAGAGGTGATATGATTGAGATGTTTAAATACCTCCGTGGCATAAATGTTCAGGGAGAGAGCCTCTTTCAATTGAAAGCAAGTTCTGCTATGAGGGGACATGGGATGAGGGTGAAGGGAGATAGATTCAGGAGTGATATGCGGAAATATTTCTTTACGGAAAGAGTAGTGGATCAGTGGAATAGTCTCCCAGTGGAGGTGGTAGAGATGAGGACAGTAACTGAATTCAAGAAAGCATGGGACCAACACAGAGGATCTCTAAAGGCAAAAAGTGGACTGTTGTAGTTGTTATGGAAGGACAGACTAGATAGGCCATGTGGTCTTTTTCTGTCGTCATATTTCTATGTTTCTATGTTTCTATGATGTGGGTGCAGGAGTAATTGATCCCGATTACAGGGGCAATATTAAAGTTCTGTTGTTTAACTTTGGACAGAATGAGTATCATGTGAAGACAGGAGACAAAATTGCCCAATTGATCTGTGAGAGGCTGGGTTTTCCACCTGTGGAGGAGGTCACATCCCTAGAGAGTTCTGAACGTGGAGCCAAAGGCTTTGGTTCTACTGATGTCAAAGGGGTTAAAAGCTTAGCTGCCACCTGTGCCCGAGAGAGGGAGGTGAGTGAAGAGGAAGATTTGGGACCCCAGGTATCTGATTGTAAAGAAAAATCAGAGCCCCAAATAGGTGAGGACCTGACAATGGTACAACAGGAAGAAATTAGGAAGTTGCTTAAGGAATTCCCAGATGTGTTGACACCCATACCTGGGGAGACCCATTTGGTGGCCTATGAAATAATAACTCCACCTGGGAAATTGGTTCGTCAAAGGCCATACCGCTTGCCTGAAGCCAAAAGACAGGAGGTAGTGGCACAAGTCCAGGAGATGTTGGACATGGGGGTAATAGAGGAGTCAAAGAGTCCCTGGAATAGCCCCATAGTCCTGGTGCCGAAGCCTGATGGATCCTTAAGATTTTGTATTGACTTCCGGCTGTTAAACGCCATATCAGTTTTTGATGCATATCCAATGCCAAGAATTGAGGAGCTGTTGGACCAGCTGGGACAGGCTCAATACTTAACCACCCTTGATATGACAAAAGGATATTGGCAAATCCCTCTCACCAGGGAGTCGAAGCCGAAGACTGCGTTCAGCACCCCCGTTGGCCTTTTCCAGTTCAAGAGGATGCCTTTCGGACTGCATGGAGCAGCGGCTACCTGCCAAAGGTTAGTGGATCAGGTACTTCGACCCCACCAAAGTTATGCTTTTGCATACATGGATGATGTCATAATCCATAGTAACACCTGGGCGGAGCATTTGAAGAGGATCAGGGCAGTCTTGTGCTCTATGAAGCAAGCGGGAATCACTTTAAACCCGAAGAAGTGTGCCTTTGCAAATAGGGAGGTAAAATACCTAGGCCACCTAGTGGGAAGAGGAAAAATTAAACCTCTATTAAGCAAAATAGATAGCATCAGGAATTTTCCTCCTCCAACAACAAAGAAACAACTAAGAAGTTTCTTAGGACTTATTGGATACTACCGCCGGTTTATACCGCAATTTGCAGAGAAAAGTGCCATTTTCACGGATATGCTGCGAAAGAATTGTCCAAACCAGATAAAGTGGACACCAGAAGCTGAAAAAGCATTTTCAGTATTAAAAGAAAAATTGTGTACAGGACCGGTACTGAAAGGAGTAGACTTCAAGAAACCCTTTCTGGTTCAAACCGATGCATCGGATGTAGGGCTAGGAGCGGTCCTATCCCAGTGCCATGATGGGGAGGAGCATCCTGTGATGTACCTGAGCAGGAAGTTGTCACTGGCTGAACAAAAGTATTCCACGATAGAAAAAGAGTGTTTGGCTATCAAGTGGTCAGTGGAGGCGTTAAGGTTTTACCTTACAGGGAGAAAGTTCCAGTTGGTCACGGACCATGCCCCACTTAAGTGGTTGCAGCAAATGAAGAACCACAATGCCAGGTTGACACGCTGGTACATGGCCTTACAGGCGTTTGATTTTCAGGTTGAACATCATGCCGGGAAGTTACACAAGAATGCGGATGCACTTTCCCGTATTACGGACTGTAGAGAAGAAGTTTCACCAGTAAAACCAGTCCGTAATAACTTAAGCAGGGGGGTATGTGATAAGGAAGCTTATCATAGCTCAGGTAGGAGCTATGGAAAAGATGATGTGACTCTGAACAAGCAACCTGTCAGTTCGGGTAGAAGTAAGAAAACAGAGTTTTCACCTAAAAGACTACCAGTCCCAGAATGCACCAGGTTTCCAGCAGCCATGAGAGGGGCTGAAGTGAGAAAACGTGTGTGCAATCAAGAGAGCTATGAGGTAATCCCTAAGCACTCATCTCAAAGGGCAGGGCCTGATTCAACACAGCTGCGCTGTGTTAGGGAGGAGCACACATTAGAACAGAATAAGAATAGAGCTTATTCTACAGATAGCAGCTACAGAAAGAGCTTCAGGAAAGGAGACAGCAACAGCTTCAAGCTCAAGCACCAACATCATCTCGAGAAGCAGAAGCCAAGCCAAGCGGATATAGAGAGAAGGAAACTCTCTGGAAGGAAGAGAAGGAAGGCCATTGGAAGGTCTGGGAGAATCCAAGGCAGTACCCATACTGGGAGGTATTCCAAGTGCCAGCAGAGCCCATTGGACTGGAGTCAGCCAGAGGAATGGAAGGGCAGAGATAGGAATCACCAGTGGCTACCTAGAAGAGAGAAGACTGCACGTGGAAAGGACTTTCAGACCTATGCCAAAAGGTATGTGAGGGAAGATCCAGTGTCCAGGGATCAAGATTGGAAGGCTGGACATCAGAACTGGATTACATACTGGCCAGGATATACAGAGAGGAATTATGATAGCAGGAGAGGCTCAGATATGAACACTGATCCAGACCCTATCTATAATAGTGAATGGCAGCAAGGGAATAAGCATTCTCATGATAGTGCCTTATGGAAAGACTCGTCTGTGCCAATGTATGATAGTGACCCTATGCTGATTGATGAAGGGGGAGATACAGCAGATTAAACTATTCATTACATGGACTGTTCTCTATCTAAATGCTATTGCTAGCTTTCTGTGAGCAAACACATCAGCCATCACAAAGAAACCTAACTTTGTTCTTTATTTCCACTACAAACAGCTCTTAAAGCAGGATTTGGGTTCACACAGTAGCAGCCAGTCAGCTAAAGGCTTTCAGCTGGTCAATTGATAGTAATTAGAGCTGCACCTGATTGTGTGTGTGAGCAAGGGAGAATCACTGCTGGGATCTGCGTGGAAAATAAGCAGAAGTTAACCTAACAAGCAAAGTTCATTTATTTCTTTGTGCTTTTTTATTTGGTAATTATTTGCTAAGAAAACATTAGCTAATTGCCTGACAAGCTGAAGGTTGTTTTCTGGTTTGCTTTGTGACTTTATGTTATCCATTTAAACACTGCAAGCAAGTAACCTCATTTATATTGCTACCAAGCATATTTGTGCTGGGTGAATTAAACCCCATCAATAAAAGAAGTATTTTATTGGCCTTACCACTGGTTTCACAACTCAATTATTGTCTTCAGCTGTGTTTGGGAGTGAAAGAACTACATTACCCACAATACCTTGCAAGAATCATATGAATATATGCATCGTCAAGATTGTGTAAGTTCTCACCCTAGGCAGCCGTCTGACAATATATATACTGAGGAGATAAGGATATTCATTCATACCCAGCAGCCCACCCCCAGAAGAACCCGAAGGAACCCCCAGAGTGCTGCGTTTGTGCTGACCATACCACCGACTCCTCCAAGACCCCTCCCAGACTCGCCCTGCCTAACACTTCTATCAATAGGCTGGTCCTTCACTGGCCTGGAGGGACTCAAGGAAAGACAATTAGCAGGTAAGATCTAATTTCACCTTCCTAATGGTCCCTCCAGGCCAGTCCAGTACACATGGGATATACTAGAGCAGTATCTAAAAATGGGAGAGTCCCGCAAGTCTGGCTAGGAGAACCAAAGCCCCGAAACGCGCATTTTGCACGGCTTAAACATCCAGGCGATAGTGTCACATAAAGGTATGCAGCAATGATCAAGTCACCGCCCGGCAGATGTCTGTAGGTGGCACTAGACTGTGCTTCACCCAGATGCTGCCTGCGATCTAGTAGAATGAGCCCTGAGTCTCACCGGGACTGCATACCCTGACTCGTATAGGCTACTGCAATGGCCTGTTTCACCCAACATGCGAGGGAGGCCTTAGAAGCAGCCTCCCCCTTTCAGTAATCTCCATACAGTAAAAACAAGTGATCCGACTTGCAAAAAGACTCAGTAAGTCCAAGATATCATTGCAACGCCCTGCGTATGTCCAACCATTGAAGCTGCCGCTCCTCCATGGACCCGCCCCACTCGGCAAATACTGCCAGGGACACTACCTTGTTCATAGAAACATAGAAACATGATGGCAGAAAAAGACCACATGGCTTACTAGTCTGCCTTTCCATATCGACTACTACAATAGTCCCCTCTTTTCCTTGAGAGATCCTCTGTGTTTGTCCCATGCATTTTGGAATTCAGATACTGTCCTCTTCTCTACCATTTCTACTGGGAGACTATTCCACACATCTACCACTCTTTCCATAAAGAAATATTTCTGCATATTACTCCTGAGTCTATCCCCTTTCACCCTCATCCTATGTCCCCTTGTAGAAGAGCTTGCTTTCAAATGAAAGAGGCTCTCCTCCTGTGCATTTATGTCACGGAAATATTTAAAAATCTCTATCATATGTCCTCTATCCGGCCTTTCCTCTAAAGTATACATATTAAGATCCTTAAGTCTGTCTTCATATGCTTTATAATGAGGACCACTAGCCATTTTAGAAGAAACCCTCTGCACCGACTCCAACCTGTTTATATCCTTTTGAAGGTGTGGTCTCCAGAACTCCACATAATACTCCAAATAAGGTGGCACCAAAGAAAAATAAGAGGCACTATCACCTCCTTTTTTCTGCTGGCCATTCCTCTGCCTATGCACCCAAGCATCCTTCTAGCTTTTACCATCGCCTTTTCTACCTGTTTAACTACTTTAAGATCATCAGACACAATCATGCCAAGGCCCCGTTCTTCTTTTGTTGACAGAAGTATTTTCCCTCCCTACACTGTACTGTTCTCTTGGATTTTTGCAGCCCAAATGCATGACCCTGCATTTTTTAGTATTAAATCTCAGCTGCCAAATTCTATACCATTCTTCAAGCTTAGCTAGATCCCTCCTCATGTTATCTACACCATCCTGGATGTCTACTCTATTGCAGATTTTGGTATCATCCCCAAAGAGGCAAACCTTACCCGATAGCCCAGGGGTGTCAAACACCAGTCCTGGAGGGCCACAAACCAGTCTGGTTTTCAGGATGCCCCTAATGAATATTCATTAGATATATTTGCATACAATGGGGGCAGTACATTCAAATTTAAGTAAATCATTTTTATTAGGATTTACAGACTTGCAAACACAATAATACAACTGCGCCCGTCAAGGACCAACCAAAACATAACAAACATATCCTCTGGGTGCAGACACAGAGCAATACTCAATACAATACAATACAATACAATACAAGCCCCGCGTGCCCACTCCCTCCCCACAATCACCATGAATAGAGCCACATGGAGAATATGATCTACAAACATGTTCAAGGCTCCCCCTCATACCTCCCCGCCCCCCCACCCCCCCCACCACCCCACACCCCTCAGCCCACCCACAACCCCTTCCTTCAACAGCATTACAACCATAGTGACTCCATGTCTCCCTCCACACTCGTCACCCAACTCAACAAGGCACACCTCTCAAGGGGCCCCACACCTTAGTAAACCGTTCCCACGCTCCTCCCACCAACAACCTAGCCGTACGTTGCTCCATTTCCATCAACTCTCTCATAGTCCGCTCCCACTCGGCTACCCTCGGGGCCATATATTTCAACCAGCCCCGTAGTAGGCACAGTTTTACTACAATGAAGCCTTTAGCACAGAGCTGGCGGGCACTGTCCCCAAGGGGTTGCACGCCCTCATAAGATCCAAAAAGGCACCACTCAGGGGCCAACTCTATTCGTGCATGTAGCCAGCCTTCCAACACCCGCCCCACCCCGGACCAAAACCCCTGAACATGAATACAGAACCAAAAGCGGTGAGCAAAGCCTCCTTTGTCTACCTTGCAAAGACTGCAAAAATTCGATATCGACAATCTTGCTTTCGCCGTCTAGACATTATGAGCATAGGCTCTCCAGAGAAACTTATATTGAATTTCCTGCAACTGAATCGTTTCAGAGAGAGATTTAATTCCTTGGAACGCATCTCGCAACATCTTCTCAACAGACCAATCAGGCAGTGCATCTGGCCCTCAGGATAAAACGCCCTACGTAGAGCCCCAATAGTGATCTTCCCGTCCAAGGATCCAAACAGCGCCAACATCCCCCCTTCCTCTAGCACCCCTGCATGTGTCTTGCGCAACGCAGCCACATAGTGTCGGACTTATAAATAAAAATAGAATTTGCGTGGTTCCAAGTGATATCGCCCAAGCAGCGAAGCAAACGAATTTACCACAGCTTCCCCTGCCATATGGAGATGCCCCACAAACCGAGCGCCTTTGGACGCCCAGGCGGTGGCCACCAGGGTCCCCCAGCCAGGCAGAAAAGCCGGGTTTCCCCTCAGTGGGAGACAATCCGACACTCCAGCATTCCCCCCCCCCCCCGACGGCGACAAAGGGCTCCCCACACCCTGCGTAAGCCGATCCAAAATCTCGACTGCTTACAGCCCTTGGGAAGCTGCCGTCCACTCACATGGACCACGGACATTCTATG
This sequence comes from Ichthyophis bannanicus, assembly GCA_033557465.1. Lineage (NCBI taxonomy): Eukaryota > Metazoa > Chordata > Amphibia > Gymnophiona > Ichthyophiidae > Ichthyophis > Ichthyophis bannanicus. Next base: position 1,784,830,730 of record CM066031.1, on the reverse strand, counting down.
CTGTGGCGCCGCAATCTCGTCAATTATAGGTAAGGGGACAACCTCATTCGTCTCCTCCACGAAATCCTGCAAAATCTGAGTCCAACACACTAGATTATACCACCGAAGTGACAGTAAGCCAGCTCCTCCATCCTCTCTGGGCAGCAATAAGGTACAGAGTGCAATTCGCGCCCGCCGCCCTCTCCATAGGAACCACGACAGATGCCGGCCCAACTGCTCAAGATCACGACGCGACAGCCATACCAGGAGATGACGCAGGACATAGGCCCATCGGAGAAACTCCACCATATTAAATAATGCTATCCTTCCATGCAGCGACAGTGGCAACTGCTGCCAAGACTGCAAACGCCGGGCCATCTCCTCCATCAGCAAGGGGACATTCACCTGGTACAATCGATCTGGCCGGTCGGGAAGCTGAATACCGAGGTAGCGAATCTGCCCTTCCGCCCACATCAGGGGGAACCGGCCAGCCCATCGTCATCGAGAGTACCCACCCACATCGAGCCCTAGAGACTTGGCCATATTAATTTTCAAACCCGAAAAGGTACCAAAATTCTCAATCAGCTGTAAAGCCCGCGGTAAGGCCACCTGCGGGTCCGTGAGGCAAAGCAACATGTCATCCGCAAACGCACTGATCTTAAACTCACCGGCCAGCCAAGGTATCCCCGTCACATCACTCTGGCTCATTAGCTTCACCAAAAGAGGTTCCAAATGTAAAATGAAGAGAAAAGGCGACAGAGGGCACCCTTGGCGAGTCCCTCTCTTCAAGACAAACGGTTCCGAGCGGTCTCCCCCCACCATAATAAACGCCCTCGGCTCCGCATAAAAAGCACGTATCCATCCCACAAACTGTCCAGCAAAGCCGAAGCGGTGCAAAGCCTCAAATAAATAACTCCAGGAGACCTGATCGAAGGCCTTCTCAGCATCCAGGATCGCCAATAATAGGGGACAGCGTTTTTGGAGGCATCTCTCCATACTCAGCAGCACCTGCAGAATATTTTTAGCTGCTACCCTTCCACGTACAAAACCCGCCTGGTAGGGTCCGATCAATCGAGACAGAATCTCCTGCGCTCGCGCGGCCAACACCGCCGCAAGAATCTTCATGTCGATGTTGATGAGCGAGATAGGTCTATAGGAAGCGGGATCCTCCGGGTCTTTCCCGGCCTTAGGTATCAATGTGATGGAGGCCGTTCGCATATCCCTTGGGAATTGTCCAGTCTCCAACACTTCCGCATAGACCACCCCCAACGTAGGCACAACCTGCCGCTCCACAATCTTATAAAACTCCATGCCGGACCCGTCGGGTCCCAGCGCCCTATGTAGCTTCCCTTCTCGAATAACCTTCTGAATTTCTGTCCCCGAGATCGGCTGATTCAGCATCTCCCTCTCGTGCGGAGTCACCTGGTTCAAAGAAACGCCATTCCAAAAGGCCTGCATTTGTTGTTGGTCTTCCCCCTCCGGGGTATAGAGACAACTATAGAATCGCCTAAAGACCTCAGCAATCTCCGCGGGTTCCGTTTGCAGTTTTTCCCTGCTCGTCACGGATCCGCACCACCAAATGGCTCCCCTGTCGCCCCCCGCGCCAACCTTGCAAGCAACTTCCCAGACCAATTACCAAAACGAAACAGCTGATGCCTATAATACTGCTGATCAAAAATCGCTCACTCCTGGAGATTATTATTCACCTGCCTTTGGGTCTCAAGATAGGCCTGATGTGCCCCTCCACTCCTAGGACAACGCAACGCATCTTGCTTCTTCTCCTGCAACACCTGAGAAAGCTGCACCAACTCAGCATTTACCTTTTTTTGTAACCGAACCACATAAGCCATCACATGCCCACGAACTACCGCCTTCCCAGCCTCCCACAATGTGGTCACCGAAGCAACGCTGCCCTCGTTAAGTTCCAAAAATTTGCGCCACTGACCCCGAATATACTCCTGAAAATCCCACCTGAGCCAGAGGTGGCTGGGAAAGGACCAGCTACCCCCCACTCTACGACATCCTGTCCAAGCCATAGTAACCATCGCATGGTCCGACACCACAATGGGACAAATGTCCGTCTTCCGAACTCTCCCAAGATCAACCCGCAGCACCAAAATATGAGAACATAAGAACATAAGATATGCCATACTGGGTCAGACCAAGGTCCATCAAGCCCAGTATTCTGTTTCCAACAGTGGCCAATCTAGGTCATATTTATTTATTTATTTATTTGCACAGTTTTTATATGCCGCTGCTTCCAAGGATCAGCAGCGGTTTACATTACAACAAAAATCAAACAGATACATATAACTTTATGGAACTATATTACAATATTACATTATAACAAGAATTATATAGTACTAGAATTACAAATTAGAATATAACAAGAACATTAATGAACTATATTACATTAAAAGTGTCAGTACCATATGTACCTAGCAGTTTCCCCAAGAGACACAAGTTCCACAATGCTTGTACTGGGTCAAGCATTGATATCTTCGGTCACTTCTTAATAATGGTTTATGGACCTTTCCTCCAGGAACTTGTCCAAACCTTTTTTTAAACCCAGCTACACTAACAGCCTTTACTACATCCTCCGGTAACAAATTCCAGAGTTTGATTACACGTTGAGTGAAAAAATATTTTCTTTAATTAGTCTTAAATAGTTTACCCTGTAGCTTCATTGCATGTCCCCTAGTCTTTCTATATTCTGATAACGTAAACAATCGATTTACGTTTACCCGTTCCACTCCGTTCATTAATTTATAGACTTCTATCATATCTCCCCTCAGCCGTCTCTTTTCCAGGTTAAAGAGCCCTAACCTTTTTAGCCTTTCTTCATAGGAGTATCCTTCCATCCCCTTTACCATTTTGGTGGCTCTTCTCTGAACCTTTTCTAAAATCGCTATATCCTTTTTAAGATACGGCGACCAGAATTGCACACAATATTCAAGGTGCGGTCTCACCATGGAACAATATAGAGGCATTATAATATCTTTTGTTTTATTTTCCATTCCTTTCCTTATCATACCTAGCATTCTATTTGCTCTCTTGGCCGCCGCTGCACACTGGGCCGAGGGTTTTAACATGGTATCCACAATGACGCCTAAATCTTTTTCCTGGGTGGTGGTTCCTAATGTGGAACCTTGCATCGTGTAACCATAGTTTGGGTTATTCTTCCCTAGGTGCATAACCTTGCACTTGTCCACATTAAATTTCATTTGCCATTTTGATGCCCAGTCTTCCAATTTATCAAGATCCTCTTGCAATTTTTCACAATCCTCTGGGGTTTTAACAACTTTAAATAGTTTTGTGTCATCTGCAAATTTGATAACCTCACTCGTTATTCCACTTTCCAGGTCATTTATGAATATGTCAAAAAGCAGCGGACCCAGCACAGATCCCTGGGGTACTCCACTATTCACTTTTCTCCATTGGGAAAATTGGCCATTTAGCCCTACCCTCTGCTTTCTATCTTTTAACCAGTCCCTGATCCACAATAGTACACTGCCTCCTATCCCATGACTCTTTAGTTTTGCCAAAAGTCTCTCATGAGGGACCTTGTCAAAGGCTTTCTGAAAGTCCAGATACACAATATCAACCGACTCACCTTTGTCCACCTGTTTATTCACTCTTTCAAAAAAAGATAACAGATTAGTAAGACAAGATCTTCCTTGTCTAAAGCCATGTTGGCTGTCTCCCATTAGGTTGTGACTATCTACATGCTGAGTAATTTTATTCTTTATGATGGTTTCTACCATTTTTCCTGGTACTGACATCAGGCTCACCGGTCTGTAGTTTCCCATATCACCCCTGGAACCCTTTTTAAAAATTGGTGTTACATTGGCGATCCTCCAATCTTCAGGTATTAGAGATGATTTTAATGATAGTTCACAGATTACTGATAGCAGGTCTGCAATCTCATATTTCAGTTCTTTCAACACCCTTGGATGTATACCATCCGGCCCAGGTGATTTTCTACTCTTCAGTTTATCTAATAGTTGTAAGACATCTTCCCGATGTATCGATATTTCCTTCAATTCTTCCACACCTTTAAATACCACTTCAGTCATGGGTAACATCCCTACATCTTCCTCAGTAAATACCGAAGCAAATAATTCATTCAGTCTCTCCGCTATCGCCTTGTCGCCTCTTAGTGCTCCTTTAACCCCTTTATCATCTAATGGGCCAACTGACTCTCTCACAGGTTTTTTGCTACAAATGTACTTGAAAAGGTCTTTATTTTGCGTTTTTGCTTCCGCAGCAAGCTTCTTCTCAAATTCTCTCTTTGCCTGCCTTATCAATACCTTGCATTTGACTTGCCACTGCTTGTGCTGTTTCCAGGTTTCGTCGTTTGGCTCTTTTTTTCCATTTCCTGAAAGATGCTTTTTTGGCAACAACAGCCTCTCTGACCTCACCTTTAAATCATGCTGGCAGTTTTTTGGACTTCCTTCCACTTTTCTTAAAGCATGGAATACAGCTGGTCTGGGCTTCCAAGATAGTATTTTTCAACAACACCCAAGCTTGATGTACGTCTTTAACCTTTGCAACTGCTCCTTTTAGTTTTCTCTTAACTGTTTTCCTCATTTTATCATAGTCTCCCTTTCGAAAGTTAAAAGGTAGTACTGTGGATTTCCTTACTATTCCTCCTCCACTAATTAAATCAAAGGCGATCATGCTATGATCACTATTGCCAAGTGGCCCCAACACCCTTATCTCTTGCACTAGATCTGGTGTTCCACTAAGGACTAGGTCTAATATGGCTTCCCCTCTGGTCGGTTCATGAACCAGCTGCTCCAAGAAGCAGTCATTTATTTCATCTAGGAACTTTATCTCCCTAGCATGTCCTGACGTGACACTGACCCAGTCGATACCGGGGTAATTGAAATCACTTATTATTATTACTGCGCTGTAACTTTTGTTAGCTTCCTTGATTTCTTTGAGCATTTCATCATCCATTTGGTCATTCTGGCCAGGTGCTTGATAGTGCACCCCCACTGCCATTGCCTTCCCCCTTTTATATGGAATTTCAATCCATATAGATTCTACAGCAGATTTTGTTTCCTGCAAAACTTTAATCCTTTTTGAGTCAATGCCCTCTCTAACATAGAGCGCAACCCCTCCACCAATTTGATCAGCTCTATCATTACGATATAGTTTGTACCCAGGTATCACAGTGTCCCACTGGTTGTCCTCCTTCCACCATGTCTCTGATATTCCAATCATATCTAACCTTTCATTTAGTGCTATATATTCTAACTCTCCCATCTTATTCTTTAGACTTCTAGCATTTGCATACAAGCATTTTAAAGAATGTATTTTATTCATGTTAATTTGGCTGTTGTTAGACATGGGTAAATTGGGATCTTTAAGCTCTGTCTGCTCCATACTTGAGGGCATTTGGGCTACTTTACTCTTTTTTGGAACCTCTCTGCTTTTGGTAGTATCCTTCAAGGATACATTCTTCCGAACCATCCGCTCTTGGGCGACTGTCGGCTTTCCCCTAATATCTAGTTTAAAAGCTGCTCTATCTCCTTTTTAAAGGTTAATGCCAGCAGCCAGCAGCACAGCAACAGTAAAATCTTCATGCCATCGGGCGTGCCCGCGCCTGGCAGGCCCGCGCCTGAGGGCCTCGCCAGAGGGCCCTTTGGCGTGGCCCTTAGGCGGGGCACGATAGCAGATCCTCCAGACGACTACATTACCCCCGGAGTCGCTCAGAAATCCTTCATACTGTCTCATGTATGGACGCAATCCAGGCCGCCATCTCCTGCCTCCCGAACCTCTCCGTTGGGTATGGTCACAACCATACGACCAACATAAAGAAGAGGCTAGTCAGGAACAACGTGGAAAATCTTCACCCTACTACTCCCATCATGCTGCAACGACAGGACTGAATCGCAGAGACCCCAACAGAGAACGCCAACCGACATAATCTACTTGAAAGGACACTGCACATCCCCCTGCCTCTGAAGCTATCGCAGAGCAATATCCCTGATACAACGTTACCCCACCATCATCAGCTCTCCCTGGGCAGGGATCGAGCCTCCATCGGGGTGCCACAGCAGGAAAGCAGCCATCTTCCAGAAGTGCTGTCCATGCGTGGTCCGCGAAAACCAGACAGTATTTTTGGACTGCCATGTTGCAATCAATAATTGGCAGTTACGTTCATGAAACAACGCCCCAGGTACTTTATACAGTGACAATAATGTTCCATAATAATTATAGCCTACATGAAGTTCAACACGTATCAACAATGTAACGTATTACCATAGCTAACTATTCGAAAGAGTGGTGCAGCACGCTCTTTCACTGAGTATTCGTATACTACATGCAAAATTGTGCCGCTCCCAGAGCAGTATCTCATGTGTCTTCACTATTATAGAGAACAGTATTTCATTTGTCTAGTATGTGTTAGAAAAACATATACACTGTATTCAAAGCAGATTCTTCTTTCACTCTAACATTAATGAGCACGTAGTAAATATCTGCAACACTGTAATACATTGACCTGTACTGTATTTGAACAGTCACTAAGGAGTAGTCACCAAATATCTTTAACCATTGCTGTAACATTGTACCCTGCCAAAGCCCACACCTAGGAGAGAGCATTGACACCTATGATAAAAATAACTGAAACTATAACAGCCTACTTAAAACTATTCTTATCTAAGTGCCACAACAAATCCCCCCTCTAACATAAACTCCTGCATCACTCAACTGGCCCAGAAGGGTACAAAATGGAGCATACAAGCATTTCCCTAGTGAGCCTTCTCCTGCTCCTCATATTCTGGCCACCCAGCTCACTAGCCCTTCTCACTTTACATAATCACATTCCCATAGTTTCGACTATTGGGAGAAAATGGTCAGGTGACTTCTACCACAATTCTCATGAGACTAGCTACCCTCACCATCACCACCTTTTGCACATCCCACTACAGCACTCTTCGAAAGCCAAGCAAGGTAAAAACCTCTACCCTAGAAGCCTGAAGTGTGCACTCATTAACGCTCGCTCACTTCGCAAAAAGTGGCCGGCAATCACTGAAACAATAACGTCCCATAAATTGGACATCATCATGGTCACTGAGACCTGGCTCTCCCCTGAAGACAACACCATTCTCAATCAACTACTTCCATCCAATTTTGTTGCCTTCACCAGCCACAGGCAGAACAAGAGAGGAGGAGGAGTTGTTATAATCACCAGAACTGATCTCCAGTTTAAAATGGTCGAATCCAACAGCATTAACAACTTGGAAACTCCAATAACACATGTTCTATAAACCTACTCTACAGGGCACCAACTACAGACCCAGATAACCTGTCCACCATAATAAACATAGCATCCAATACGCAAGGTCCAAATAAGCCTAACTGGATCTTAGGTGACTTTAATCTCCCATCCTTACAGGACAATCAAGCATCCGCATTTATAGAAGCCCTAGATATCCTGGGATACACTCAACTGGTGCATAAACCTATTCACACAAAAGGCAACATTCTGGACCTCATTTTCGCCCCGCAAGCAGTTCTGGAACAATCACAAAATATCATGCTATCATTGACATCAGTACCATGGTCAGATCATAAGCTCATCACTTTTCAGATGCCTACCCTGCTGCCACTGAAACCCCAACAGAATGCAAGCAAAATCTCTAATCCTACGACCATAAGTTTCCACCCATTTAACAGAGAACGCATCCTCGCCCAAACAGATGAGCTCTTGGACAAGACTTCCTTAGACCTAGAGGAGCTAATCACCACCTGGAACAGCAAACTCGGTACAATCGCAGTCCGTTCTCCAACAGACAAGGCCCCAAAGAAAAGACCATCTACCCCATGGTTTACAGCCGACCTGAAGGCTTCCCTAACCCTTCTACGGAGGCTGGAGAAGCGCTGGAGGAAGTCACGCACCAGTAGCGACCATGCAGCATACTTCCAACACCTACATACACATCGCAAAGCCATCTCAGACAAGATGAAGCAACACCATACAAACACCCTGAAACGGTCATTGAATAAGCCACATGACTTGTTCAATTTAGTCAAATCTTTTACCAAAGAACCCACCCCGAGCAACTCTGCGGCATACGCCTGCAGGACTACGCTGTCTTTATGCAATCTAAAATGTGCAAGACCGATAAAATAGTAATACCTGGACCCCTCTGCGAACAAGAGTACCCAGAATCACTAACTTCCTTTTCCACACCTTCAAAGAAAATTATTGAAGACACCATCTCAGCCCTAAACACCACCACTGCACATACAGATCCGTGTCCAGCTTTCTGGATAAAAGAGTTGCGCACTGACCTCGCCCCAATTATAGCCAATATGATAAAACTATCCTTTAGCACTGGGTCTTTCCCCTCCACCCTCAAGCAGACCTCTGTTAGACCCCTATTAAAGAATGCTAAGCTAGACCCCCAAAAGGTGGAGTCGTACAGGCCAATATCCAGCATCCCGATGCTTGCGAAAATCATTGAAAAGATAGTATACAAGCAACTACAAGATCATATCGACACCAACGCCCCACTGGATCCATCCCAACATGGATTCAGAGAATCACATGGAGTTGAAACACTCCTCACAACTCTCTTCAACATAGTAATTTCAGGCGTGGATAACATACGACATGGCTTTGTACTGTCAGACGGCTGCCTGGGTGAGAATGTTCACAGTCTTGGCAAGTGCATATCTCAATATGATTTGCAAGGGATTGTGGTCAATGCAGTCCATTCACACCAGACACAGCTGCTCACAATAATTTAGTTGTGCTTCAGGGTAAAGCCAATAAGATATTTATTTATGGGGTTATTTCTCCCAACACAGATATGCTTGGTAGCACATAAATCAGGTTACTTGCTTTCAGTGTTAAACTTGGAAAAACAAAATCAGGAAAACAACATTTTAACTTATCAGGCAAGCAAAGCAAAAGAAATAAGACCTGGTTGGCAACAAACTGGTCTTTTCTGTAGGCTTTAGCTAATATTCTCTTAGCAATGTATCAAACAACAAACAAAAAGCCACAAAGAAGAGAAAAACTGTTCTTTTGAGGTTAACTTCTTATATCTTCCCACATAGATTCAGAAGTGATTCTCTCAAAGCTCACAAGCAATTAGGTAAGGCTCAATTGCTAGCAGTTATCCAGCTGAAACCCCTTAGCTGGCTTGCTTTCTACTGCGTGGCTAAAAATCCTACACAGGAGCTTTCTGAGTAGATTAAAGAACAAGTTTGTATTTCTTTGTGATGGTTGCTGTACTTTATAACAGAAAATCACCAAAGGAGTTTAGATAGAGAGCAGTCCATGTAAACAGATTCTTCATCTGCTATCACCCCCTCTTCTTCAACAAGCATGGGTTCAATATCATGGATTGGCACAGATGAATCTCCCAATGGAGCACTTTCAGGAGAATACTTGTTTCCCTGCTGTCTTTCAAGGTTATAGCTAGGGCATAGATCAGTGTTCATACCTGAGCTTCCATTGCTGTTAGAGTTCCTCTCTATATAGCTTGGCCAGTATGTAGTCCAGTTCTTATGTCCAGCCTTCCAATCCAGATCTCTGGACACTGGATCTCTCTTCACATACCTTCTGGCACGGGTCTTAGGGTCCCTTCCACGTGCAGCCGTCTCCCTCACAGGTACCGTCTGGAGATTTCTAGCTCTGCAGCCCCATTCCTCTGGCTTTCCCCAGTCCAATGGTGTATGCTGGCCCTTGGAATGCCTCCCAGTATACGTACTGCTCCGGACTCTTCTAGACCTCTCAAAGACTTTTCTCTTCCTTCTTCCAAAGGGTTTCTTTCCCTCTCTGTCCGTCCGGTTTGGCTTCTGCTTCTGATGATCCTCCACATGAAACTGAGGATATCCAAGCTGATCAATAAGATGATGATGATCCTGAGGATAATTCTCTGTAGAATAAACTCTACCTTTATTCTGCTTAGATGAGTGCTCCTCCCTAATACTGCGCAGCTGTGCTGAATCAGGCCCTGCCCTTTGAGATGAGTGCTTAGGGATTACCTCATAGCCCTCCTGATTGAACACACGTTTCCCCACTTCAGCTCCTCTAATGGCTGGTGGAAACCTGGTGCATTCTGGGACTGGTAGTCCTTTTATGGGAAAATTCTGTTTTCTTATTTCTACCAGAACTGACAGGTTGCTTGTTCAGAGTCACTTCACCCTTTTCTATAGCTCCTTCCTGAGCTATGATAAGCTTCCTTCGACTCTGTTTGCCACGAGATCCTCTTATACCGGCTAAGAGAAAAAGGCGTCAGTGGAAACAGCATTAGAGTGGTGCAGATATTACTTGTCTGGAAGATGGCAACATGTTCGAGCAGACGGGGCTACTTCCAAACCATTTCCACAAAATCAAGGAGTGCCTCAAGGATCCTCCCTATCATCCTTGATGTTTAACATATACCTCCAACCAATCTGCAACATCATCAGGTCGTTCAATGTGAGTTGTATGCTATATGCTGACGACGTGCTGTTATACATGCCAATATCACTTGACAGCCCAGATCTTACCCCTCTGACTACTGCTTCAACACCATATCTGAATGGCTACTATCACAGAACTTACGAATTCAACACAAGAAAACAGAGGTGCTTTTCATCTCGAGAAACCCTAATTTCACACCACCCAGCGTTTTGAAGGTAAATAATGCCGAGCTACAAGTGAAACCAGCTATACGTTACCTTGGGGTGACACTGGACCAACATCTCGATATGAAGCAACACATTGCTAACACTGTTAGAGCGATATACTTCAAAATCAGATCCCTCAGGCACTTACGCCCGCTACTAGAACCAGATGATTTCCGCACCATTTACCAAGCCCTCATCATACCCCATTTTGATTACTCTAACGCCATCCTACAAGGACTCCCCCGATCAACCTTAAACCCCTGCAACTGGCTATGAACAGTGCAGCGCGGATACTGTTCGGAGCCTCCAGAAGAGAACATATCACACCCCTCCTGAAACAGCTGCACTGGCTCCCCATTCAAGCCCGGATCAGTTTTAAGACCTTGTTGTTGACGTTCAAGGCCATCAAGAGGCTCTCCACCTCCTCTCTATCTGATTTCATACAACCACTTGCCACCACCAGACAATGAAGAACCGCCGCCGAGACCAATATGTTATCAATACCAAAAGAAACGACAAACTGCACCAAAACAACATCCAACCGAGCCTTCAGTCTCTGCGCCCCAGCGCTATGGAACACCCTACCACCACACATCAGAGCAATCCCTAACCTGAGCCAGTTCAGGAAAGCCCTGAAACACTTCCTATTTGTCAAATATCTTACTGACGGCTCTGAACCCCAGTCACACTCGAATAGCTCATCCTCAAATACTTAAAACACCAAACAGGTTCCTCCCCATTTAACTTCCTATGTATATAGTTACCCCTCTCTCTCCAAGTTTCATTCCTGTTCAATGTAATGACCAGACATTTTGTATATTGCTGGATGTTGTTTGTTCTTTGTATAACCGCGCTGATCATAAATAGTGCGGTATATAAGAATTGTAAATAAATAAATAAATCCCGGTTAAGGTGAAGCCCATCCCTTCGGAAGAGCCCCTCCTTTCCCTAGAATGTTCCCCAGTTCCTAACAAATCCAAAACCCTCATCTCTGCACCATTGTCTCATCCACGCAGTGAGACTCCGGAGCTCTGCCTGCCTTTTGGGTCCTGCGCGTGGAACAGGAAGCATTTCGGAGAACGCTACCATGGAAGTTCTGGATTTCAACTTCCTACCTAAAAGCCTAAATTTAGCCTCCAAAACCTCCCTATCACATTTTCCTATGTCATTGGTACTGACATGTACCAAGACAGCAGACTCCTCCCCAGCACTATCTAAGACCTTATCTAGGTGGCGCATGAAGGTCCCCTACCTTCGCACCAGGCAGGCATGTTACCAGGCGATCCTCACGTCCACCAGCCACCCAGCTATCTACATACCTAATGATCGAATCACCAACTATAACGGCTGTCCTAACCCTTCCCTCATGGGCACATGGCCCTGGAGAAACTTCCTCGGTGTGAGAGGGTTTTACATCACCTGGAGGACAGGTCCTAGTTACAGGATCACTTCCCTGCCACACCAGGGTGATGCTCTCTCTGTCACGTGACCTCTCTCCTCCATGGCAACAGGGGTGCTGCCAGACTGGAGGTGGGACTTCAGGACTATATCCCTGTAGGTCTCGTCTATGTACCTCTCTGTCTGTCTTATGTTTTCCAAGTCTGCTACTTTAACCTCTAGAGAACGGACTTGTTCCCTGAGAGCAAAGAGCTCCTTGCACCTAGTGCACATGTAAGACCTCTCACCAACTGGGAGAAAATCATACATGTGACACTCAATGCAAAAGACTGGAAAGCCCCCATCCCGCTGCTGGACTGCTGTCTGCATCTTAGTTTTAAGTTTGTGTCTAGATCTTTAAGTTCTTACTTACTAGGGGTTGCTATGGGTATTTATACCAATAAAACTGTACCTAATACGTTTAATATACCTTGTTCACCTGAAGCTTAATTAATCTCAGGTCCTTAGTGTATGACTGATTTGGGTAATGAGCTTCACCTGAAAGCACCTCCTGTCTTTTAAGATGTGTAAGTACCTATAAAGCTACGATTATCCCAGGGGAGGGAGGGAAATAACACTTTATTAAAAGAGGGCTGCTACCCAGTACCCTGTCTTGTGCTGCTGAGGTAAGCTAAATTCTGATTTGATTTAAATTATAGCTCTTAGCTGCTGCTAGGCTCTAACTTCTTATGAAATTTAAACTACAAGCTCTCTGCTGGGTACTACATTTAACCAGAAAGCTCTCTTCTGTGTTTTAAAACTAAAAGTACTTTTCTGATGTAGGCCCTTAGTGACTATTAAATGTACACTACAAGCTCTCTGCTGGGTTCCAAATGTAATCAGAACGCTCTCTTCTGTGTGTTAAATTTAAACTAAAAGTACTTTGCTGTTACTTGGCCTGAGTGACTATTAAATTTAAGCTACAAGCTCTCTGCTGGGTATGAAATGTAACCTGAAAGTTCTCCTCTGTGTTTTAAATTCAAACTTTAATTGCTGCTACTAGGCCCTAACTGATCCAACAAAAAACAGTGGGTTCACAGATTAAGTAGCTTTAATACAAAGAATTCTTTTTAGAAAATTACCAGAAGTATATACTCACAGTTGCAGATTTCTCTCCAGAAGTAACAGTCCCCTTTCTAGTCCTTCAAGACAACGTCTGGTTCGCACGTGATAAATGGGTATAATCCCGTTCACTCCCATGGAGCAGCCGCCAAATATCTATCAAATCGCTGACCTGGCAAAGGTAATTCACTCCTCTAGTAGTCCACCTACCCATTTTCCTCTCCTGAGGAATACTTATCCAATGCGGATCATGTGGGCAATTAAAATCGCCTGCAAGAACCAATGGAACATTAGGTAAACCACTTATCTTTCTAGCAATCATCTCAAAGAAAGCATGCAAATACTGATTAGGAGCATAAATGTTACCCAAAATCAACTCCTCGCCATTAAGTTTTACATGCACCCACAGGTAGCGCCCCAGTGGATCCGGTTCCTCACTTACAATTTCTACAATAAGGCGCTTATGAAATAGGAGTGCAACCCCCTTTTTCCGACCCTCAGCCGCCTCTGCTGCACAGATATGCCCCACCCATTTTTGTGGCACTTGGCATGCTCTCTAGCACTTAAATGTGTTTTCCTGGAGAAAAGCCACTTGAGCTCCTGCTCTCTGAAGTGCCTGAAGTGTCTTAGTGTGCTTTATCGGTGTGTTTAAACCCCCAACATTCCAAGACACAAACCTTCAAATCAGTACCCATCAACCCCCATTTCCCTGCTGTGAACATACCCAGTTCCAAGATTGCAACCAGTGTACCGAGAGCTGCCAGCCTCAGAGCTCAGCACCCCTTGCCATCCACACGCCACACAGGTCACTAGACAGGAGCCACTCGACCTCTTCCCGCAAACAGCCAGACTTCTCCCCCTTCCCCCCAACCCCCCCAGATCCCACCTTCATTGCCTGCCTAACCACACCCTCCCCTCTCCCCTGCATCTCCCTACCCCACCCCCCCTGCCCCATAGTCTCCCCTCCTCCCCCCACCCACCCCTTAAAAAAAACATAAGAGTAAATCCTGGCCCACCCTGCCAGGCCTGAGACCGACTGCAGTACGCTACAGGGCCGTCCTGCCCACAGATGCTCCCTCCCCTTATTCGGGGATGGAGCAAGAGTCCCCAAACCATAGTGCAATATGAATCCCGGGGAACCAGTCTGGACCCACCATACACTCTCCAGCACACTCTTAGTCCCCCCTCCAACTCTCAGCACCTACACTAATACCCCCAGCCTTACCGGACCAACTCAACTCCCAGCTCAAGAAGCCCCTTCCAAAACTAGTGATATTCATACGCCAAAATCAATCACCCAGCCACACGTTCTATCTTCATCAAACAATCAGCCCCCGTTCTCAGGAAACCCTCCGGGCAGCGCCTTAAAGGGTAATGTAGGTCTAAAACAAATATAAAAGCAACAGTTTCACTCTCAGGAAAATCAAGTCAGAGCTGGTCCTCCAGCAGCTCCCGGTGAAGATCTCCAGCAGCATGATGATACCAGGCCTCACTCCCTGTGGTGTCCATCAGCGGCATGCTCACTCTGCTGTCCGCTCCGCTCCAACTCCGCAAGAAATCTCTTTGCCTCCGCGGCTGTAGCTAGCACACGCTGCTTTCCCTCCTGTTGTACCTTAAGGGTCGCCGGAAAATGCAAGGGTGAAATGGACATGCTTACTGAAAAGCGCTGCGCAGACCGGTGAGAACTCTTTTTGTTTTGCTGCTACTGAAGCAGAATAGTCCTGAAAAAATCAGTACCGAGTTGTTATCCAAACACAGGTCTCGCTTCTTGCGAAACGCCTGCAGCAGCTGCCACTTGTGTTGAAAATTGAGGATCTTCGCAATGACTACTCTGGGGCGCTGGCGAAACTCCTTTTTAGGCCCTAGGCGGTGCGCACGTTCCACCTTCCTGTGACCCACAAGGTCTGCAAGGCCCAAAACTCGCGCGGCAACCAGGTCTCCACTAAGTCCAACAATATTGCATCTGTTTTTGACTCTGGAATGCCCACCCACCTTGATTATTAAGATAAGGCGGTTTAGAAATACTGTTAAATAAATAAATAAAATAAAATATTATTCCTTCCGGGACCGATTTTCTAAATCGTCGACCTTATCCAGCAGATCGTCCACTTGCTTCCGCAACTCTCGTGAGCATTTGCCCGCCTCTTCTTCGAGTGCCGACACTCTGTGTTCCAAAATCCTCTACTCGGTGTGTGCACTCTGTGTGCGCCTCAGTCACCGTTTCTAACTTGTTAAGGCTTAAGTCAAATTTAGGTTCAAGCAACATGTGCCACTTCCCGCGCCAGCTCTTCCGGGCCCGAGTCCACGCTCTCACCCCCCCCCGGTGATCGGGGCGCCGCCATACTAGTAGTTGGTCCAGCGGCTGTGGAGGCCCCAGCTCGTGGCACTTTCTCTTTGTCTTTCCGCGCTGGAGAAGGCATTATGCAGCTGACCTTCAACTCGTGGTAGCAGACAGATATCACCTGTCTCCCCCGGGGTTTTTGCATCCCAATTCACTGGGGTGAGCAGTTGCCGATTAATCGCAGGATGGTCCCGGAGCGAGCAGAGACACCTCTTACTCGCTCATTGCGTCACGTGGTCTCCTCATGTGCATTCAAATTTATCCATGCATATTCATTAGGGATACCCTGAAAACTTGACTGGTTTGCGGCCCTCCAGAACTGGAGTTTGACACCCCTGCGATAGCCCTTCCGCAATATCACTAACAAAGATGTTAAAAAGATTCGGACCAAGAACAGATCCCTACAACACATTTTGTTTTCCCACTGTTAACCTCTCCTCTCCTCAGAGTGAGCTCCATTTACCTTGTATTTCACCTGTAAAGCCTATTGCTAACCTCCAACTCAAACAATTCTCCTAAACCAATTAGTAAACTTTTAGGGTTCCATACCTAGAGTGCTCAGTTTGTTGATAATCCTGTGCCTGTGTTGGAGCAGTGTTTACATTAAAGGCTTTAACTGAAATCCAAGTTCACGCACATCTAGGGCTGTCCCTCGGTCTTAACTCCCTGGTCACCCATGTCCAATAGAAATCAAATCAGATTTGTCCTGACAAGTCCTGCCTTCTCCTGGTGAATGCCATGCTGTCCTTTCCGATCCCTGTAATCCATGTGAACTCCAAGAAAACCCTCACTGTTTTCCCCTCTTGTGGAGAAGCTTTCCAATAATTTTACCTCACAATAGAGGTTAGTGTAGACTAACTTGGGCCTGTTAGTTGTTCAACCACCATCTTTACTATCGGATGTGGCTGTACAAGACTTACTACATGTGCCTCTCAGCCAGTCCTAGCGGCATCACTCCTGACCTCGAAAGAGGCACTGGGTGAAAAAAGTCAGTCAGTGGAGCCACTA